>CM042435.1:172500-425000 GCA_023631565.1 Gymnocephalus cernua
GTGGCATAAGGTTTCGGTAGGCTCCTACGCCATGCAGCTTTGACAAAAGTACGCTGTTTGCTTGTTGTATGTCAACAGTTATATCGTGTTTGTCGATTTTACACAATATGTTATTCCCATGCTGTGTGTTTGGTCGTTTGTTTTTGGCAATCATCTGTCATGAGTCATGCTTTTTTATTCAACACTCTGTCATCTGTGACCATTTCTGTCATAGTTCCGATATAGAAAGTGTCTGTAAACGGGTCAAATGTGAAGAACTGAGCTGCCCTTAGGTCAGAGAGAGATGTCCAGGGATTTGGCACCTGGAAAACTTAGCTAAATTAGTAACTAGTAATAGGTGAGGTATTCCTGTCTGCTTCTCCAAACTAACCATCCATATGACTAAGAACCTCGTACAACCCCACTTCAAAATATTCAAACTATCCCTTTAATGCTTTATTATTTCAGAGATACATCACTAAATAAGTGTTCCTCCCATTGATAGCAAATATATCAATACATCTTTTCCTTTTTCTGCTATTTTTGTATTTAACGTGGATAGCAGTGAAACAACAAGAAATGAGCAGAGAAGCCCTGGCTGGATTCAGACAGGGAAAATTGTGATTACATGGTCATCATCTAAAGCCCTAGGCCAGCAGGAGGTTCCTGTGTACATTACAAGCTTCTCGGACACACTTGGTTACGGTAGCTGTGCCTCTGTTAAACAACTCAGACACGTTTTTGTAGAGTCAGAGGCAAGAGATCAAACAGCCACTGTAATCCTCCTCTCCAGTTTCCCACAGATAGCAAACATGTCATCTTTGTATTTTATTCAGGTAAATAAACACAAGCTAAGGTAGAACATAGAATGCTGACTTTAAGAATTTTAAAACACAAACAACACCTCTTGTAAATATGTATTATTCATCTGATAAAAGGGCACTTTAGAGGCCTTTGGAGAGAGGGCGAGTGGAGAGAAAGGCCGAAGTTCTTTTCCTGGTCTGTTAGCACCCTCTGCTGGCCCTGGATGTGTCAGTACATCCATCAAGAGGAGTGATGAGAAGGGCAATACATGAAAATGCTGTGCGTGTGTTTCTATAGTGGACCAATGCACCTTCAATTCATTTTTTTTGTATTCTTTAACAATATAGGATCATAGCATTGTATTTGACATTCTTAGCACATGATTTATGTTGTTTGTGTTGAGGATTGTACAATTTTAACCCTTGTGTTGTCTTCCAGTCCATCATGAATTTGTTAAAAATTTAGAACGTTTTTTGGCACTTTTCTCAACACTTTTTTTAAATTCATGGTCATTAAACCTAATTTAAATAACATTATACTTAATTTTTGAGTAAAAAAAAGCAGGAATTATGAATTGTTTTGACTAATAGTAACATTTAAAATGCTATAAAATGGAATAAAACACTCAAAATTCAATGAAAGTAATCATTAATTGTACCTGCAAAGATTGTTATATGGGTTCCATACAATGTACATCATGCATCCAAGTTATTTTGGGGCAGTTTGGTTGCAAGAAACCCATATTTCTGATATAAAGATCTTTGAAAACGGATCAAATTTGACCCTATAGGACAACACAAGGGTTAAGAACATTTCCTAATTGCACAATCCTCCCACATTAGCCTATAGTCTTAGGTCACTGGACCAGTAACTATATAGCGGTGTAGGCTAATGTACATTCATGTAACAACATGTTTATAGTGTGCATGGAATTTATCACTTAATTATCTTTATAGTTTCTAGATTTCAGAGTCACATTTCTTCAGTGGCGTTCTTTGCTATGTCCATATATATACACAGTAGGCCCGCACGATAAAGCGTTATAAAATCGTAATCTCCATTCACCCCCTTTTGTAATTTAAACAAGTTACTTTTTTTTTTCTACTCAGAGAAGTTTTTCTTGTAGAGTCAGAGGCAAGAGATCAAACAGCCACTGCAATCCTCTCCAGTTTCACAGCCTGTACTAACTGAGTATTGTCTCTGCTCAGTAGTGGCCAGTTTCCCACAGATAGCAAACATGTCATCTTTGTATTTTATTTAGGTAAATAAACACAAGCTAAGGTAGAACATAGAATGCTGACTTTAAGAATTTTAAAACACAAACAACACCTCTTGTAAATATGTATTATTCATCTGATAAAAGGCACTTTCGAGGCCTTTGGAGAGAGGGCGAGTGGAGAGAAAGGCCGAAGTTCTTTTCCTGGTCTGTTAGCACCCTCTGCTGGCCCTGGATGTGTCAGTACATCCATCAAGAGGAGTGATGAGAAGATATTCAAACATGTCTGCATTATGTTCAGTTCAGCTTGTAATGTACAGAGGGCTATTTCACAAAACCTAGATAGTGGATTAAACCGGGATTTCCCAGTTATCCTGGTTCAATTTAGCCTTGACTCGGTTTCACAAAAGAAGCGGCGCCTACGTCACCATGGAGATGTATTCTGTACAGCTAGCCTGCTCCTGACCAGCCTAACAGACAGGATTTATTACTTCTGGAGCCTTTTTTTTCTGCTCACTAAAGCAGTGGTTTTACCTTATTATTATTATTATTATTATTATCAGCCTGCATTAAAATACAACAGCTGCATCTTTGCTGTTCAGTTAGGTACTGTTATTATTTAACGTTGTGACCATTATGTTTTATAATTATTCATTTGACAGTCATCGTTACTGTTATATTGCTGTATGAAAACTGCTGTTCACGTGTTGTTAGAAGTTTGATGAATATTTTATGGCAGTTGTTGAGATAATTAGAAAAGACTGATGAAGTTGCATATGTGTTTTAAATGAAGTCTGTTACTAAGGGCAATACATGAAAATGCTGTGCGTGTGTTTCTATAGTGGACCAATGCACCTTCAATTCATTTTTTTTTGTATTCTTTAACAATATAGGATCATAGCATTGTATTTGACATTCTTAGCACATGATTTATGTTGTTTGTGTTGAGGATTGTACAATTTTAAGAACATTTCCTAATTGCACAATCCTCCCACATTAGCCTATAGTCTTAGGTCACTGGACCAGTAACTATATAGCGGTGTAGGCTAATGTACATTCATGTAACAACATGTTTATAGTGTGCATGGAATTTATCACTTAATTATCTTTATAGTTTCTAGATTTCAGAGTCACATTTCTTCAGTGGCGTTCTTTGCTATGTCCATATATATACACAGTAGGCCCGCACGATAAAGCGTTATAAAATCGTAATCTCCATTCACCCCCTTTTGTAATTTAAACAAGTTACTTTTTTTTTCTACTCAGAGAAGTTTTTCTTGTAGAGTCAGAGGCAAGAGATCAAACAGCCACTGCAATCCTCTCCAGTTTCACAGCCTGTACTAACTGAGTATTGTCTCTGCTCAGTAGTGGCCAGTTTCCCACAGATAGCAAACATGTCATCTTTGTATTTTATTTAGGTAAATAAACACAAGCTAAGGTAGAACATAGAATGCTGACTTTAAGAATTTTAAAACACAAACAACACCTCTTGTAAATATGTATTATTCATCTGATAAAAGGCACTTTCGAGGCCTTTGGAGAGAGGGCGAGTGGAGAGAAAGGCCGAAGTTCTTTTCCTGGTCTGTTAGCACCCTCTGCTGGCCCTGGATGTGTCAGTACATCCATCAAGAGGAGTGATGAGAAGATATTCAAACATGTCTGCATTATGTTCAGTTCAGCTTGTAATGTACAGAGGGCTATTTCACAAAACCTAGATAGTGGATTAAACCGGGATTTCCCAGTTATCCTGGTTCAATTTAGCCTTGACTCGGTTTCACAAAAGAAGCGGCGCCTACGTCACCATGGAGATGTATTCTGTACAGCTAGCCTGCTCCTGACCAGCCTAACAGACAGGATTTATTACTTCTGGAGCCTTTTTTTTCTGCTCACTAAAGCAGTGGTTTTACCTTATTATTATTATTATTATTATCAGCCTGCATTAAAATACAACAGCTGCATCTTTGCTGTTCAGTTAGGTACTGTTATTATTTAACGTTGTGACCATTATGTTTTATAATTATTCATTTGACAGTCATCGTTACTGTTATATTGCTGTATGAAAACTGCTGTTCACGTGTTGTTAGAAGTTTGATGAATATTTTATGGCAGTTGTTGAGATAATTAGAAAAGACTGATGAAGTTGCATATGTGTTTTAAATGAAGTCTGTTACTAAGGGCAATACATGAAAATGCTGTGCGTGTGTTTCTATAGTGGACCAATGCACCTTCAATTCATTTTTTTTTGTATTCTTTAACAATATAGGATCATAGCATTGTATTTGACATTCTTAGCACATGATTTATGTTGTTTGTGTTGAGGATTGTACAATTTTAAGAACATTTCCTAATTGCACAATCCTCCCACATTAGCCTATAGTCTTAGGTCACTGGACCAGTAACTATATAGCGGTGTAGGCTAATGTACATTCATGTAACAACATGTTTATAGTGTGCATGGAATTTATCACTTAATTATCTTTATAGTTTCTAGATTTCAGAGTCACATTTCTTCAGTGGCGTTCTTTGCTATGTCCATATATATACACAGTAGGCCCGCACGATAAAGCGTTATAAAATCGTAATCTCCATTCACCCCCTTTTGTAATTTAAACAAGTTACTTTTTT
Organism: Gymnocephalus cernua; assembly: GCA_023631565.1. Lineage (NCBI taxonomy): Eukaryota > Metazoa > Chordata > Actinopteri > Perciformes > Percidae > Gymnocephalus > Gymnocephalus cernua. The sequence goes on from CM042435.1 coordinate 177,125, forward strand.
TTTCTACTCAGAGAAGTTTTTCTTGTAGAGTCAGAGGCAAGAGATCAAACAGCCACTGCAATCCTCTCCAGTTTCACAGCCTGTACTAACTGAGTATTGTCTCTGCTCAGTAGTGGCCAGTTTCCCACAGATAGCAAACATGTCATCTTTGTATTTTATTTAGGTAAATAAACACAAGCTAAGGTAGAACATAGAATGCTGACTTTAAGAATTTTAAAACACAAACAACACCTCTTGTAAATATGTATTATTCATCTGATAAAAGGCACTTTCGAGGCCTTTGGAGAGAGGGCGAGTGGAGAGAAAGGCCGAAGTTCTTTTCCTGGTCTGTTAGCACCCTCTGCTGGCCCTGGATGTGTCAGTACATCCATCAAGAGGAGTGATGAGAAGATATTCAAACATGTCTGCATTATGTTCAGTTCAGCTTGTAATGTACAGAGGGCTATTTCACAAAACCTAGATAGTGGATTAAACCGGGATTTCCCAGTTATCCTGGTTCAATTTAGCCTTGACTCGGTTTCACAAAAGAAGCGGCGCCTACGTCACCATGGAGATGTATTCTGTACAGCTAGCCTGCTCCTGACCAGCCTAACAGACAGGATTTATTACTTCTGGAGCCTTTTTTTTCTGCTCACTAAAGCAGTGGTTTTACCTTATTATTATTATTATTATTATCAGCCTGCATTAAAATACAACAGCTGCATCTTTGCTGTTCAGTTAGGTACTGTTATTATTTAACGTTGTGACCATTATGTTTTATAATTATTCATTTGACAGTCATCGTTACTGTTATATTGCTGTATGAAAACTGCTGTTCACGTGTTGTTAGAAGTTTGATGAATATTTTATGGCAGTTGTTGAGATAATTAGAAAAGACTGATGAAGTTGCATATGTGTTTTAAATGAAGTCTGTTACTAAGGGCAATACATGAAAATGCTGTGCGTGTGTTTCTATAGTGGACCAATGCACCTTCAATTCATTTTTTTTTGTATTCTTTAACAATATAGGATCATGGCATTGTATTTGGCGAATAAGTTAAAAAATATCCCGCTGTTGCTCTCAAGCTCAAACCAGTACAGAAGACATCACTCAGTCATAGAGGGACACACCCCAAAACTAACTATAGACATGCTGATAGGTACGCTCACGGGCCATAGGCGATGGCGATTAGAGTGATTGACAGAAAACCGGACAAGTTAGAAAACTATATGACCTTTTTAGCTCATCACTAACGTGAATATGGGAGGCCTCTGAACTTTTGAGGCCCCTGGGCTTCAGCCCAGGTAAGCCCGTGCATTAAAGCGGCCTTGCATAGGACCATAGAACCAGTGTCTGATAAACAGTAAGTACGTTACAGTACAGAAGGATGATGACATATTACATCCATAGATAATGTAGTCTGGTTGGTTCATGCTCCACACTGATTGGTGACAAGTACTCTCGTTATCTTGAAACTTTCATGATCTAAACATGGAATATTGTTTAACTGTAATAACTGTTACATTAAGTGTAATGCAACAGTTACTTATCATTTGAGTAGTTGTGTTGATTGATAGTTAGATCATTGTAATGAACTGAATAAACAATCATCTGAAATGTAATGTGTGAATTGCTTTTTGACAATAGTAGTACATTGATGTTAGGTTGTGTCATATTGAACAGGTGATCTTTCTTAAATGCACAAATGCTCTTTGGTTTATGTGTATTATATCCAAGCAATTGGAAAGTGTTAGAGTTTTGTGTCTAGAGCTTTGAAAAAGGACGGCAAGGTTCTGAAAGTAGAAGCAAAGTGATTGTAAAGAAAACTGTACTGAATATAAACCATTTGCTGTACTCTTGCAGACGCACATTTGCGACTGAAAGCTGGGACTGACGTCTAGGACTCCACTCCAGCATCTCAGTGCAAGGCAACGCAGAGGCAGTCTGTATGCCGGTAGCAACACACACACACACACACACACACACACACACACACACACACACACACACACACACACACACACACACACACACACACACGCACACACACATTGGTTAAAGTGATTACTGTAACACCATTCACTGTTCTCCTTTGCAGATACAGAGCTGGACTACAATCTGTACGCGGACTCTAGCCCCCCTGTGCAAGGCAGCGTGCACTGAACGTCAACCAGGAAGCTTGAGGTTGTAGGAGGAGCACCACACACACACACACACACACACACACACACACACACACACACACACACACACACACACACACACACACACACACACACACACACACACACTGGTTAAAGTAATAACAGTAACACCATTCACTGTTCTCCTTTGCAGATACAGAGCTGGACTACAATCTGTACTCGGACTCTAGCCCCACTGTGCAAGGCAGCGAGCACTGACCATCAACCAGGAAGCTTGAGGTTGTAGGAGGTGCAACACACACACACACACACACACACACACACACACACACACACACACACACACACACACACACACACACACACACACACACACACACACACACACACACACACTGGTTAAAGTAATTACATTAACACCATTCACTGTTCTCCTTTGCAGATACAGAGCTGGACTACAATCTGTACTCGGACTCTAGCCCCACTGTGCAAGGCAGCGAGCACTGAACATCAACCAGGAAGCTTGAGGTTGTAGGAGGTGCAACACACACACACACACACACACACACACACACACACACACACACACACACACACACACACACACACACACACACACACACACACACACACACACACTGGTTAAAGTAATTACATTAACACCATTCACTGTTCTCCTTTGCAGATACAGAGCTGGACTACAATCTGTACTCGGACTCTAGCCCCACTGTGCAAGGCAGCGTGCACTGTGGTTGAACGTCAACCAGGAGGCTTGAGGTTGTAGGAGGAGCTGAGCTGTTGTCTATAAAGGTACGTGCTGCACCGCAGGGAGTCCTGTTATAAGTGAGAAGACTAAGACACCGTAAATGGCGCGCAGATATATAGAAGGAAATAACTACGACCGGTGCGTATCTGACAAGTCTATAAGGCAAGGATATTCCAGAACCTCACCAGAGCGAAAAGTATTGCAAAGGTCTTTGTGTGAAAAACAAGCTAAGCAGGGCCAAACAAACCAGGAGTCTACCATCAAACAATACTCTTCATCGGCTGTGTACGAGGCAAGAAACCGCGGCGGTTACAATCCAAGACCAAGCGTCACAAAAATGAACCGTGCTACACGTGAACAATGGACACCACCCTACAAAAGGCAGACCCAGAACTACCAGATGGTTGAAACACATGACAGCAACCCGGCTCAATCGTCAAACAACATAGGCCCTCCCTTAAATGAACGGTCTCAACCCCAAGGCTGCTACTGGACCCAGCAGGGAGCCAGCAGCTACCAGACCTCAAGCTACCAGGTCGCAAGCAGCAGCCACCAGGTCGCAAGCAGCAGCCACCAGGTCGCAAGCAGCGGCCACCAGGCTGCAGGCAGCAACTACCATGCCGCAAGCAGCAACTACCATGCCGCAAGCAGCAGCTGGTCTCAGGCTCCGAGTAGAAATAATGACTCTTGGGTAGGTGAATCCTCCAACAGAGAGCCTGAATCTGTCACTGTTGCTGTTGTGAACAGCAGCCCAGCTCCATCCGGTGGATGCTCACCCTACTACAGGTCTCAACCCCAGCTGAGAGATTTCAAGAGGACACAGAATAGATTTAGAGAGGACCATACTGAGAACACCGTGTCCTACAACCACTTTAAGTATTCCGCAATGCCTAAAGTGAGACAGCATGATGACAAGTCCAAGGATACCAAACAGCTTGGCAAGTCTCGTGTGAGCAGCTCTGGACTCAAGCCCCCGTGTATGGAGGGAAAGGGCATCACACCAAGGTACGTAAAAGTTCACAATTCAAACCCCATCCCCCCCAATAACAAAAATAATAAGGTGGTAATGTGTGTTACATGTTACTTTGTTGTTGCAGGAGGGTCTCGAATCTTGCTCATCTGGCCAATGGAGAGCGACAGGAAGCCCTGAATGGTAACAAGCAGAAATCGCCTAATGTCAAGCCCCAGGGAGACTCTGTCGCAATGGGCAACAAGAGTGAGACTACGGCCGCGAGCAAGCCTGGGAAAAACAAGTGTAGTAATGTTACCAAGACCAGCCAGACGGCAAAACGTCTCAGAGATGAAGACGACAATGCGGGACCACATATCCAACCTAAGCATGGGAAAAACAAGTGTAGTGATGTTGACAAGACCAGCCAGACGGCAAAACGTCTCAGAGATGAAGACGACAATGCGGGACCACGTATCCAACCTAAGCCTGGGAAAAACAAGTGTAGTGATGTTGACAAGACCAGCCAGACGGCAAAGCGTCTCAGATATGAAGAGGACAATGCGGGACCACGTATTCAACCTAAGCCTGGGAAAAACAAGTGTAGTAATGTTACCAAGACCAGCCAGACGGCAAAACGTCTCAGAGATGAAGAAGACAATGCGGGACCACGTATTCAACCTAAGCCTGGGAAAAACAAATGTAGTAATGTTGGCAAGACCAGCCAGGCGGCAAAGCGACGCAGAGATGACGACGACAATGTGGGACCACGTATCCAACCTAAGCCTGTTGGATCCCCCCAGGGGATACTGAAAGGAGAGTCGGAAGACTGTTGCACCAAGAAGACCTTTGTCACCTTTCAACGTCACACTGGGGTAGACGAAAAGAAGAGACAGAGGAGCATTGGCAGCGCTGATAGCGAAAATAACAGTGCCAGCTCTAAAGCCCACAGAGGTGCCTCCGGACCGCATAAGCCTTCCAAGGGGACACTGGAAAGGGTAGCACATGGAACAAAGAACACCTCGGTTGCCATGTCTAACAAGATTCCCCCGGTTCCCAAAGCAAGTCACACGAAGCGGTCTGCCTTGGTCTCTGTCACTGGGGCCAGTAAACTGAAGAGTTGGCGACCGGAGGGATGTGCGCAGGACAACAGTAAGAGAAAATGGAAGAATGAAAAGCCAAAGGAGAGTTGTGCGCAGGGCAGTGGCAAATATGATTGGATCAATGAATGCACCATCTCCACTGCCCACAGCAGCTCTGACGATGAGCCAAGCTGTCCCAGTGTGCCCGGATCGTCTCCCACAGCCAGAACAGTGTCACCAAAACCACCTGGGTTGGCTCAGGTGCCCCTGTATGATGAAACCTTCTCGGTCTCGAGCTCAGACAGCGACTCTAGTAGCTCCGATGATGAGCGTGGACAGCCAAAGCACCGACCCAGCGTGCCCCGCGCATCTCCCACAGCCAGAACTGTGTCACCGGAACCACCTGGGTTGGCTCAGGTGCCCCTGTATGATGAAACCTTCTCGGTCACGAGCTCAGACAGCGACTCTAGTAGCTCCGATGATGAGCGTGGACAGCCAAAGCACCGACCCAGCGTGCCCCGCGCATCTCCCACAGCCAGAACTGTGTCACCGGAACCACCTGGGTTGGCTCAGGTGCCCCTGCATGATGACTCCTTGCTGATTACGATCTCAGACGACGATTCCATCAGCTCTGATGAGCAGCTTGAACATACAAAGGACCGTTCCAACATGTCCCGTCCGTCGCCTACTGTGTCCCAGTCCTCTCCTACAGTCAAAACTGTGTCTACTCAACGACATGGGTCGTCTCCTGTGTCAACTGAACATACTCGGGGGAGTCAGATGTCTGAGGAAACATTGTCTGCTGAATGGTCTATGGCTATGACTACCCAGAGTCCGATCGTCACACGCGAAGAGTATGTAATGTTCCTTATATTAGCACGGAAAAATCCCCTTATTTGTTTAAAAGTTGTAACGTGTTTTCTTTCTTCTCATAGGGAAGTGGCACGTGCCCTTGCCGCGCTGGCAGAGGAGCAAAGGGACGCTAGTCCAAGCGCCACACGTGACATGTATGTAATGTTCCTATATATTTGGCACAGAAAGTCCTCTGGTCGGTTTAAAGTTGTAACGTGTTTTCTTTCTTCTCATAGGGAAGTGGCACGTGCCCTTGCCGCGCTGGCAGAGGAGCAAAGGGACGCTAGTCCAAGCGCCACACGTGACATGTATGTAATGTTCCTATATATTTGGCACAGAAAGTCCTCTGGTCGGTTTAAAGTTGTAACGTGTTTTCTTTCTTCTCATAGGGAAGTGGCACGTGCCCTTGCCGCGCTGGCAGAGGAGCAAAGGGACGCTAGTCCAAGCGCCACACGTGACATGTATGTAATGTTACTATATATTTGGCACAGAAAGTCCTCTGGTCGGTTTAAAGTTGTAACGTGTTTTCTTTCTTCTCATAGGGAAGTGGCACGTGCCCTTGCCGCGCTGGCAGAGGAGCAAAGGGACGCTAGTCCAAGCGCCACACGTGACATGTATGTAATGTTACTATATATTTGGCACAGAAAGTCCTCTGGTCGGTTTAAAGTTGTAACGTGTTTTCTTTCTTCTCATAGGGAAGTGGCACGTGCCCTTGCCGCGCTGGCAGAGGAGCAAAGGGACGCTAGTCCAAGCGCCACACGTGACATGTATGTAATGTTACTATATATTTGGCACAGAAAGTCCTCTGGTCGGTTTAAAGTTGTAACGTGTTTTCTTTCTTCTCATAGGGAAGTGGCACGTGCCCTTGCCGCGCTGGCAGAGGAGCAAAGGGAAGCTAGACTTGCAAATGAGTTGCAAGAATCTGACGTATTGGAATGTCCGGATGGCACGTACACAGACCACATAGTGGTTGAGAGCATGTATGAGGAGCAGCAAACACCCGTGGCCCACGAGCCACAGCAAGAGCAGCCAGATTCCCGTCAGCAAGAGCCTCAAACATCCCCGGTCCCAGAGTATGTAGAGCCTCTGTTTCTGACACCCGACCTACCACAGCAAGAGCAGCCAGATTCCCGTCAGCAAGAGCCTCAAACATCCCCGGTCCCAGAGTATGTAGAGCCTCTGTTTCTGACACCCGACCTACCACAGCAAGAGGCTGTGTCATTCCCGACACCACCGCAATCCGACCCACCTAGTACTCATCACAAACCTTGGCAAACAAACGAAACGCTGATGGCTACGGTGGAACGAGCCCTCTTATGTTCCTCGTGTAAAGGAATGTTCAACAGAGCCGTGATATGTGACAGATACCTCATTCAGCTGAACACAGCAATACAATGTGAGTGCCACTGTGTAAACTGCACAGACTGTTACCGTAAAGGTCGTTGTCATGTGTGCAAAACAACATTGCAACACGGAATAGTGAGTTCTACCGTGAACTCCCTAACGGGTTGCCCCGCTCTAGAAAGCGTAGGAAGGTGGGACCTTGAACTCAATTACACCGACCCTGCCAGGCCCAAGGAGAAGATTAGCGGCTATGTTCAGCGGCTCTTGACACAGGAGCAGCCTCCCAGTGCAGATGATCTAAAACACGGTGGGTGAACTGTATATACTTTTATTTATATATATATATATATATATATATATATATATATATATATATATATATATATATATATATATATATATATATATATATATATATATCACAACTGTGTCATTTACCTGAGACTTATCATATTTGTGTTTCCTCCATGCAGCTTACACAATTCTCATCCAAGATGGTGACACCATGTCCTTCAAATACTGGGCCAATGAATCTATGCCGGTAACGATGGCCAACAAATATGTTTGCATCTCTCATGTGCCTGGCTTCTGGGATCACGTTATTGTGGGGAACCACGCGCCACGCTCAACAGAGGACTTGTTGGGCCATGATGACTACCTGCCAAAATTGTTTGATGTGCGACTTGGCTGCTTCAGGTTTCACTGGTGCGGCGTTGTGTTAATGAAACAGATCGTCTTGGCCATGTGGTGCACTGATGCACACGCCGATGGTGTACAGCGTAGAGTAGTCACTCTTGTTGATGCAGATCTGAGATGCTACACAAAGTCTCCAGAGTTCAGATGTATGGTGTTCTATCTGCATAAGTGGTTCAAAGCACAATACACATCCTCAACCAGAGAGGTCAATGTTGTGCTGGATTGTATGCCTTCACAAGGTTCTACGGTTGTTGATTTTTTAGCTTTCTTGGCATCTAAGATGGGCGTGAGAGGTGTGACCCCTTTGGTCTCCCAGGTAAAAACAAAACATGATTTGAATTACCACCTGAACACCAAGGCTGCAGATGCAATATTCAATGACCACTGTGTTTCACAAGGTGATCATATCTACATCCTTGACGACTTTACTGACCAGCACAATAGGGCTACTGCTATCACTGTCCCACGTGTTCACACAAACGCAGAGATGTACGCTTTCAGGGTGTAAGGGTTGTTGGGCTACTCTGTACACCGCATACTTTGTGCTTTGTACGTTGTGTGGTCAGGTGCATCATCACGCCTATTGATGGTCAATCGATGTTGGATGCTTTTTGTCATGCCCTGTTTATAGTTACCTACAGTGGTATGTTTTTGTTCTTTTATTTCTTTTGTTCTACACGTCATGTTTTTAACCATGTACATGTTCCATATGCCTCCATTTTGTTTTGTTTTGTATAATACATCTGGAACCCGGTGTTACCTTGTGTTTGTTATTTGCTACACTTGCTACACTTGTTGTTGTTTTTTTTTTAATGGACGTTTTACCCTTATGCATTCTACATACCTCACTGTGTGCCAAGACATAACGTGTAACCCACTTCACTGTGCCTACGGACACACCTTTGCTAACTTTCTTTTACAAAAATGTTATTTGCTACACTTGTTGTTGTTTTTTTTAATGAGCGTTTTGCCCATATGTATTCTATATACCTCACTGTGTGCCACAAAAATAAAAGAAACCCAGTAACCCAGAGCACCGTGCCTATGTACAAATATTGCTACTGTGTTTTTTGATGAGCCTTTTGTGTGCCACGCAATACAGTGTAGCCCATATCACTGTGCATACGGACCACACATTGCAATTGCTTTTTGAAAAAGACATTTTATTTGCTACACTGGTTTTTTATTGACGAGCATTTTGCCTGTATGCATTCTGTATACCTCAATCTTTTACAAAAATGTTATTTGCTACACTTGTTGTTGTTTTTTAATGGGCATTTGCCCTTATGCATGCTATATACCTCACTGTTTTTTTTGATGAGCATTCTGCCCATATATTTGATTTGCTACACTTGTTTGTTTGTGACGAGCATTTTGCCTGTATGCATTTTCCCGTATGCATTCTATATACCTCACTGGTTTTTTTTGATGAGCATTCTGCCCATATGTATTCTATATACCTCACTGTGTGCCACAAAAATAAAAGAAACCCAGTAACCCAGAGCACCGTGCCTATGTACAAATATTGCTACTGTGTTTTTTTACATGTTATTTGCTACACTTGTTGTTGTTTTTTAATGGGCATTTGCCCTTATGCATGCTATATACCTCACTGTTTTTTTTTGATGAGCATTCTGCCCATATATTTGATTTGCTACACTTGTTTGTTTTTGACGAGCATTTTGCCTGTATGCATTTTCCCGTATGCATTCTATATACCTCACTGGTTTTTTTTGATGAGCATTCTGCCCATATGTATTCTATATACCTCACTGTGTGCCACAAAAATAAAAGAAACCCAGTAACCCAGAGCACCGTGCCTATGTACAAATATTGCTACTGTGTTTTTTTACATGTTATTTGCTACACTTGTTGTTGTTTTTTAATGGGCATTTGCCCTTATGCATGCTATATACCTCACTGTTTTTTTTTGATGAGCATTCTGCCCATATATTTGATTTGCTACACTTGTTTGTTTTTGACGAGCATTTTGCCTGTATGCATTTTCCCGTATGCATTCTATATACCTCACTGGTTTTTTTTGATGAGCATTCTGCCCATATGTATTCTATATACCTCACTGTGTGCCACAAAAATAAAAGAAACCCAGTAACCCAGAGCACCGTGCCTATGTACAAATATTGCTACTGTGTTTTTTACATGTTATTTGCTACACTTTTTGTTTTTTGATGAGCCTTTTGTGTGCCAAGCAATACAGTGTAACCCATATCACTGTGCATACGGACCACACATTGCAATTGCTTTTTGAAAAAGACATTTGATTTGCTACACTTGTTTGTTTTTGACGAGCATTTTGCCTGTATGCATTTTCCCGTATGCATTCTATATACCTCACTGTGTGCCAAAGGATAAAGTGTAATCCAGAGCAATGTGCATATGGACATACAACGCTGTTATATTTGTACTGTTTGCCCTTCAGCACTTTTGTACTTCAGTAAAGCACCCAAGTATGTGACAGTCCCTGCGTCCAAGCATGAGCGCAGCACAGCCACCGCGATGCTAACCACATGCAGAAAACACAGACAATTTCAATGTTAATGACTACACCTTTAATCATCTGTAGCAGCAGCGCAGCTCAGAGTCCAAGCATGAGTTCATGGTCCACATTACCATGAGCTACTAACACGTGAACACTAGTCAGAGCGTGAGCACAGCTGAGAGTCCGAGCATTAGCAGCAGCTCAGAGCCACTGCCATGCTAACCACATGTTGTAGAAAAACACTGAGACAATGTCAATGTCAATGACTATACTTTTCATCAGTATTCAACTAGTACACACTAAGGCAGATAGGACAGTTATACACAGGCAGGGTAATATAATTTTTCTTTTAAACAAAACAATTAATGTACATAGGCAGGAGTGACACAAACACCTCATATCACATCGGCTCATACAGGGCAAGAGTGTGGATAAACAGATGACACATGGTGTGTGAATGTTCTGCTGGGCTCATTGGCTGTTGAATCGGCTGAGCTCCCATACTATCACATCCACATGTCTCTCATTGGGCCCCATGGGCCCCACAGCTGATACCCTCCCATATGTTCTTGAAACTGTTGATGATCTCCCACGAACTGTGGAAATGAGCGTGACTGCTGGACTCCCATCATGGGTTGCAGAAAAAGCACATTAGTGCTCCATCTGTGGCGCTCATCTTCGTGCATGTGCATGTGAAAGCACTCAGACCCCCACTTGCAGTTTTGACGACCCTGCCAAAAGTTCCGACACGGTATAGCTGCCATTCCGTTCTTATGTCTTTGAATCAGCATCTGCTTCTTTGTTTCATCCACCACCCAGCTACGGCTCTTGATATAATAACTTGATGCAGTTCGGCACTCTGGACATGACAAGGGTTCATCTTTGCTACGCAGGACCCTCCTCCAGGACTGGATGCACTCCAGACAGTAGCAGTGCCTACAGTTGGGTAGAATTGCGAAATATCGCTCCATAGGCTTTTCCTTTGCTAAAACCACATCCAGGCACACACCACACACCTTATTGCTACTGTGCTGTGTCTCAGCTGCGACTTCATGTTGGTGTTGGTGGAGGTGCGCAACTTCGCCATCTGTCTTCTGGGTCTCCATGGGCCTGAGGTGTTCACGTTGATTGCAGATTTCCTGTCTGGGGATTGGAACAGTGTTGTCAGCTGGGTGCTGCGTCTCCTCAAGGGTTAGATTGTCTGGGGATTGCAACAGTGTTGTCAGCTGGGTGCTCCAGCTCCACAGGAGTTAGATTTAGAGTCACTAAGTAAGTAGTATGTATGCAAACACTGATTAGTGTACATTGTATGCTGTCTTAAATTGCAGTAGAGGGGTACAGTCAGTGATAAACCATTTTAGTTCAAAATGTTCCCTCATTAGTCATCCTCTTCAGTGTCATATATAGAATGATAGCCATTGCCAAACACTTCATTATCCTGTCTTTTAGACGCTGTTACACGGTGGACCGCGTATGGGGGTTTGTAATGCTCCATGGATGGCTGAGTCTGCTGCTGTGGACAACGATCGCGCACAGGTGCCTGCTGAGGCAGCAGTGATGCTGCATGACGGTCACGCTCTAGCGCCTGTGGTAGCTGCCGAGGCTGACGAAGACACTGGTTCTCTTGGGACTCTGTGACCTTTCCACGCTCTAGCGCCTGTGGTAGCTGCCGAGGCTGACGAAGACACTGGTTCTCTTGGGACTCTGTGACCTTTCCGTGGGGCAAGGGTGGAGCAGAAGGGCAGGTGCACACTTTAGTCTCGAGCCAGCTCTTGGGTATGTCACATAAAGGAGCTGTGCATGTCTTTGCGTCCCAATGACACACGCGAATCCAACGGTCGTGGTTTTTGGGCCCTGCGGAACTCAGGCAGTAACGGAACAAAAGATATATGTAGTATCTGGAGAGTTTCCGAACATCCACGGCTATCGGATCAGGGATTTGGGCTCCGCAGTACACAGTGCTTGTGCTACTGCGGCACTCCATGGCATGGAGAGAATCTAGATCTGCCCTGGGTACGTGCAATGTGTCTGCTCTCTGCCACATGTCCCTCAAGAGCTGCAACGTAATCTGTAGAGAGCTATCGCATTTGAACGTCTCTTGCAACAACCCCGTAGCTGGGGCGCCTGCCACTATCAGGCACTCAAAGAGCGACAACGACGCGTGTTCCGAGAACACGATTTCTCTGCGAAACACAGAACAGTTCATCTCTTGTTATTTATACTTACTAGCTCAGATATATGTACACTGAGCGTGCTGGCCAGTGTCAACGATAGCCCCACGATGGCACAGGTCAGCAATGTCGAAAGACTGATACACCTGGTGGAGCGATGCAATCTGTTTTACGTTAAGACCTTGCTTTACAACGACATACGCGGTGTGCTGGACTGGCTCAAGGTACCACCTGACGGGTTCGCGTTCAGCAAATTGGAAGACACAGTCACAGTGCTCACTAGGCTTACACCATCCCTCCCCGACGTTGCGGTGGTGAGCATAGATGCAGAACCACAGCTCGAGGGTAAGAGACGCGTAATTGTCTACATAAAACGGGATCATGCCCAAACACGGTATGCCACAGTAGTATTGTTCCTGGTGGTCGGCTTTACCCAAGTGCCATACAATCAAGATATGAGCATCATCTTTGGCAATATGCGGACAGTGCTCGAGGCACGCAACACCCCACTATTTCCAGAGTTTGCCAAGTGTCAGAATGGTTGTCAGACACCTGTGCCAGTACGGCAAGAGCAATATCCTGTCATGGATGGGTTCCTGGCCACTAGCTACGAAACAACGTGGCCCAAGATACCCATTGTAAAAGTAGACAGCTTTGGACGGAAAAACAAGCCTCTGAAGTCTACCAATGAAGCAAGTCCATGGAGTCTCTACGCAGACATAACCCAGGACCTCGAAAAAAGTGTCGACATAGAAACACTGATAACCACACCGGACAAGGTTCTGGGTCGAGGAGGTTTCGGGGTGACCGTTCTGCTCAGCGAGAAGCTCGTTGCAAAAACCAACCTTTTTCCAGACATGGTGAACTGGAGCTTGCCTACGATAGAATCAGAATTTAATCGCTATGCACACGTTGCCTCACAGGTTGAAGAGCTTTTAATGGGCGTATCCATGACACATGGCAACATCTTGCGCACGTTTGGAGGCTTTTGGTGTGACATTCCGGGATACCAGTTGGGCGGTAGAGCCGTGCTTGTCATGGAACGGGCCCTATGCTCATTGCATGACTTCATGTGGAGAAGTAACGCCATATCGGTTTTACCCATGGTCGAACTGGACACTCTACGAGGACTGGACTATTTGAGATCGCGAGCCATCCAGCACAGAGACATAACACACAGAAACATTTTAGTCTGTCACCAGAAAGACAGAACGCCTGTACCGTTTGCTTTCAAGATCAGCGACTTTGGCACTGCGTGCAACTTCTCCACTCCAGATCAGCCACGGGGCAACCGTTGTAACATGGCACCAGAGGTGTTGTGGTGCTTGAACGCAGCCACGGGCAGCGATGTGTTCAGCTGGTACTGCGTGATGTGGGAGCTGTACAACGGGTCGCCTTTGGTAGTGTACAGGAATGGGACCGAGAGAGGTTTTTGTAAGAAGACGTATGCGGCAAATCTAGCCAAATTGGTTGGGGTCTATAATCCCCAAAACAGTCTCTCGTTTGAACACGGCTACATGAAAGCGATCGACGCTCGTGCCCTTCACGCCAAATACAGAGATGCAAGACCTAGCGTTGGGCAGATACACGCAACCCTCACAAGCATGGCCCACAACAATACTGACAAGACCTTCGTCATGATAGGAGCGCTGTGCATTACGCTCTTCCCTCAGGAGAGAATGTCTCCTGCCGAACTGCTGAACCTAAAACGTTACAAATGTTTGAGTAGAGACATCGGCGACGCCACTGTGCCTCGTAGAGCGCTCCCGCTGTCCATACACTCGGGGGAGTACAGGACTAGAGACATCATAGTCAGTGACGACTGTGCCCCCGAGGAACTTGCTAAACTGACCATGGACTCCGGACGTCTGCTGACTAAAATCACATCCGAGGTCAAACAGTACTACGGAATAGACATCTTGCGGCTGGTCCCTGGGAAAATACAGCCTTACGAGTGGTACTCGAACAAGGTGAAAGCCCTCGCTGGTGTGTACCCGAGCAAGACAAAACGCAAAGCTGGGAACACAGAGATGCAGATCCAGGCCAGGCGCCTGAAAGTGGACTCTGCAGATCCGGGAGAGGGCACTTCAACCGCGGTCCCAATTCCACACGGGTCTCATCAAGAGGCCGGGACCCAGACGCAGACACTCGTAAGATCCATGGACATCCGTGGCGAAGCACAGGGGGACCCTTTGGATGTGGCTCCCGGTCCACATAGCGAAGCAATTGCCGAGTCAGAGCTTCAGGGTACGGTGATTCTACGAAGCAAGCATATCCCGGGGGAAATCGGTACGCACATGGTAATACTCAAGAGTCACAATGAAAAAGAGATACAACGTTTCAAGGACAACGTAGTGCTTCTGTCACAAAGAATGACCGAGCTGTACCCTCTCATATTTGCTGGTCCCAGACACAGGTTGTCTAAGTGCTCTAAATGCAACGGTGTGTTCATCTTCCAGTACGCACAGTTCTTCGAAGGGTGCCAGCAGGTCTCGAGCCTGGGCACGAGTGACATAAAAACACCTAACTCGGCCCGCAAATTACTGCTGCAGGTTTTTCTGACGCTCACAGCTGCTTTAGAGCTGCATCTGTTGCCCACACACATGACCGAGTGTACCGACATCCTGACTAGTAAAGGAGCCGTAATGATTGACATTGTCTCGTACCTCAGCAGGAATTTCAACAGGCCCAGGTCCTCCATGTTTGGCGATCATTGTGAGAACCTGCTCAGGCTCTCTGTTATTATGGTGACAAAACACTTGCCGCATTCTGACCTGTGCACACTGCTCCAAACAATGAACCCGGGGGCAACCGCATCCTGTATACTCACTGCGGCAATTGAACACTTGAGGACCATTGGACCCAGGGAAAGGACCGCGCCAAGCATTTCAACCCTCGATGGTAACTTTTTTACGTTCAAGGATTACACGTCGGCTATACCCAACTGGCTGACAGACGTGGGTAAGGCTGAAGATGCCCATGAGAGAAGTTGCGCTAATGTGCTGGTGTACGGACAACCAAAGCCTTACAAGCGAAGCATAGCAGTAGAGGAGTTATGTGCTACCAAGCTGAAGTCACTGGTTAGGGACATAGTGCTGAGGATGAAGGTCAAGCTATTCAGACTGGCCAAGCTCGAAGTCACGACACTGGATTGCACAAGAGGTTTAGCTAAGGTGACTCTCACACATTCAGCACTCTCTAAAATCCCCTGTGTAGACCAACTTGACTGTGTGACATTAGTTCATGACAACGGAAACTGTTTCACACATGATGCCGTTTCACCAGTGTCCAAGTGCAAGTGGGCCCCCGTCATAATGTTCACAAAGTGTAGGCAAGCGGGACCCACTCCAGAGTTCACGGTTACATATTACAGTGTGAAGATCCTTATGGTTCTTCTGGCCCCTGAGGGCACTGTGGACTCGCTTAGAACACTGTTCCAGAGCATGTCGAGCTTCAGCGTGACACACTATTAAACGCGTACAGGTACGTGTGTATAAACCACCAGCAGGGCTCCTTTACGGAGTTCCCCCAGACCCACGTGGTTGCACTGCGCTCGTCTACATCTACATCTAACTGTCCTTACATGAGGGGAGACGACACTTGGCATCTTGTAGACAATAATGTTGTGAGACCGTGCTCCCGGGAGGATGTAATGGCGACTTACGGAGCAGGATCTCTATACAGTGGGGTAGCTTATATGCTTTTATGTACAGAAGCAAATTGGCTGTCATTTGAACCTCTGAGGACAACCCTCAGTTGTACATGTGTGATAGGTGTCTTTCAGAGTGTAATAAAGTTGACTGTGCCCCTCTATACAGGTGTCATGATTTGCATCAAGTAATAAATAAAACATCTTGTGATTCATCTTTTGGTATACAATGATGTGTAAATACTGACACTCGTAATCAGTGACTTCCTTTAATGTGTTTTGTATACAGTGGAGTAGCTTAAATGTGTTTTTTTAGATCTTTCGTTCCAAACGCCATCGGTATCCTCAATCAAATTAAGCAGCTATCTTAATGCATTTAAGTATATTTATTCTTTTTAAATCCTGATGTGTTTCATTTATCTTTTTATACTTATGTTTGAGACAAGTCTGTATGTTTATTTGTCCTGTATGTTGGTGAGCCAAAGACAAATGTCCACCTTGGTGGACAATAAAGATGTATTCTATTCTATTCTATTCTATTACATGAAGAAAGAACTTGTCTGTCATTCGAACCTCTGAGGACAACCCTCTGATGTACTGCCAGGGGCCAACACTCCTGCTGTACATGTGTTTCATAGAGTTTTCTTTCAGTGTATAATAAAGTGGCACTGCTTGACACGTGGCATGGTTGCATCAGGCAAAAACATATTTTAATCATTGAAACCCTCTTTTGGTATATGAATGGTGTGTATATAATGACACTAAGACACATAATGGGTGACTTCCTTTTAATGTGTTTTTGTACACAGCGAGCTTATCATATCATATCATAGAACACAACAATTGCAAAGCAAACCACCACAACTTACAAGTGGCAAGGGCTAAACTACAAGAACTACCTAAAAGTGAAAAACATAGCATCATTTCCTAACTAAATATCTATCCAGAGTATTAGGCGGGACCCTGGGTCCCGGACTTGAATATCTAGAGGACAGCACTACAGCTGAACTGGGTTCCTCCTCCAACTGAGACACACACACAGCATTTGCCAGACGCTCCAAATACCGTATCATAGAAGCACTGCTGGGCCCCGGTGGAGCTCGTGGCGGTTTCACCGGATTGGAAGACATGATTGAAAATGTCACATGCGAACACGGAAACAATTGTTAGCGTCTGGGTCCACTTGGGTTTCGCCCCAGCCCGGTCTGACAGGTTTGGTGTCAAGACGGTTGGGTTCAAGGTCTGAGTCCTCGTCTTCGTGTTCAAACTCTGAAGCCCCGTCTTTGAAATCAAGGTCTGAATCCTCGTCTTTGGCTTCAGAGCTTAAAGCCCAGTCCTCGTGCCGATCCTTGGGCACAAGACTTAAAGCCCCGTTTTTGGATTCAAGATCTGAATCCTCCTCCTCTGTGTGTGGATTATTTGAGTGAACCGCTCTGTCTAGCTGCTTCTCTTCAGGGTGACAGTTCCGCTGGTCCTCCTGAACAGATTCTCGGGTGTCACCAGGCCTCACGGGTTGCTTAACCACGTTGGCGGATTCTGCGGCCTCTCTGTGTACACTTAGCACTTGTGCCTGTGTAGCATCCGGGCTCCGCCGTGAGCCTACCACTGCGGGTTTGAGTGACCCTTGTTCGAGCGGACCCTGATATATTCCTTGCCCTTTCCTTGGTTTTTCCCGCTTCTGGCTGTACCTATTGTTGCACCAGACCTTTTGGGTCTTAGTAGGTGACACTCTCCGCTTCTCTTGTCTGGCCTGCAAGAGTGGGGAAGGGGCACATTTTGTTTTGAGATTGGTCCCGCCCCAATGTTTCTCATAGTCATCCAATTCTGAGTCTGAAAGCTGTTTTTTGTAAGCAAGTGGGGCTCTTTTCCTGACATGTGTGTTCTTTGCCGTAGCAGGCCGTACACTTTTACACCCCTTAGACCCGTCCCGTCTCTTTTTGGCCTCGTCTTCTCTTTTATGGCGCATGACAGTCTCCTTTTTATCCCTGCTTGGTGTCTCCTTTACAGGGCTCTCCTTCATACGCTTGACTCGCTTTGCAGTGGGTTTGAGCGGTTCATCGTCTGACGAGGATGATAGCAGTGCGCGTTTATGGACACCAATGGTCCGTCGGGTAACACCACTACAGCTGGGCTGTGGAGAGTGGTCTTCATCGGAACGCAACTGTGAGCGCTTACGCCGTTGAACTCCCCTCCTCCTGTTTGGCTGCCCGCCGAACACTCGGGCGAACACTGTAGGTCTGTCGTCTGAAAAGCTGTCGTCTGAAAAGCTGTTGTCTGATGAGCTGGTTGCTATGAAGCTATCATCTTTGTCGTATTCGTTATCATCTTTGTCGTATTCGTCAGGGCTGTAGGTATAGTTCACCATTGCCAAGTCTTCACCGGGGATCTCACCTTCAACTTCTTCAGCGCATCCATTGTCACTGCTCATACCTTCCATGGCCTCGCACTGCATCACACAGTCTTTGTACCTCACACTCTGGTTGTGCAGTTGTGACCCCAGAGCTTTCTTGGCATGCTTGGCCTGGATTAGCCTAGAGGTTGCCTGCTTATCCCCCCTTTCATCATCGTCACACCGCTCCTGTTCATCCTCGCTGGTTGCCGCCGTGGCCTCAGACTCAGAGTCTCGCTCCACAGACTCAGAGTCTCGCTCCACAGCCTCAGACTCTCGCTCCACAGCCTCAGACTCAGAGTCTCGCTCCACAGCCTCAGGGTCAGAGTCTTGCTCCTTGTAGTTGTTACGGGGGCTGTACGCATGTGCCACGCGAGCCTTGTTGATAATCCCGGATCCGAACGACATGTCAATTGGCCGCCTGTGACACATTGGATCTTGCCTAACAGCTGTGGTGCGCTGTAATTGTTTGTCACGTCTTTTGCCACTGAAACCGCGAGGCTTCCTCTCATGGTAACGTGTAGTCTCAGCCGACCGTGCCGCCGCGGATCGACCTACGTTACCCTGGAAGGACAACTGTATCTTACTTTTCCAGGTCTCTGTGGATGTAGACTCTAAGCAATCCACGAGGGCTTTACTGAGTCTATCCTGCAACCCTTGGCTATGAAGCACATTGACTACGTGGATGTTGCTAATGACCCACTCTCTAAGGATGCTGGAGTGTCTACTGTCCAGGAGAGTGTTGTCCAATGCAAGCAGCGTGCACACAGCTTCTCTCCTGGGCTCTTCACTAGTCAGCCATGAGTCACTCATAAGCAGAGTTGACATGTTCTTTATCCAAGTCCACACCGGAACGGGTTCTGGTATCGCTATAGAGTACAGGCTGCTTTGGTCTCTGGTCTGGACCTTGTCACACTCGCTGCCCTCAGCTGCCCCGTTGGAAGACCCGGTGTCATCTGCTTCTTTGGCTTCGATAGAGGATTCGGTAGAGAGTGGGGACTTGGAGCTCTGTGGATCACTGTGCTCTCCTCTCAACTTGAGCCCTTTCTTCGCTTTGTTGCACTTGGTGCGGAGCTTTATAAAGAGAACCTTAGCTTTGGAATACAGCTGCCCCAACTTCTTCTTGTTCTCTGTGTTGGTTGCGTCTGGTGTGATCACGCTGTGCCACAGTTTAGTAGCTTTGGCTGCGTCGTCCAAGGTACGGTCTTTGTACAACTCATTGCATGCTGCCACCATATGCTCCTCGCCCACGTATCTAATTTTACCGTAACTGGAGGCGGTTTGGCCCAACTCGAACCAGTCTTTTGTCATTTGCTCTTGGATCATGCTGATATGCTGTCTCTTCACGGCATTGTGAATGTTGCTGTCAGATGTGTACATGTTCCAAAGCCGCTGATATTTCTGCACTTTCTCCAAGGGGCAATGTAACAGCTCGGCAACAGCGAAAGCGCTGGGGATCTTGCTGTCCATGAATTTAACGGCCAAGTCCACAACTTCGACCATGACAGGATCCGCAATTGTGCCCTCAATGTGCTTTGGCATATAATTGCACCAGCTGTTTGGGTTGACACGTTTAATGAAGGTTGTCAAGGCAGGATTGTATATCTCTTGACACATCTCGGGTCCTAGGATGAACGTCTTCCTGCTCAGGTCCTGCAGCGTCTCAAGCCAACTGCTCGCTGGCTCCCCGCTCCCTTTGACACAACTTCGTTTCACGGCCCTGCAAAACCTAAGTGTTGTGGACACATAGATCTCAGGTAATGCATCCTGCCCCTTTCTCAGGTTGACAACCGAGACCAGGTTCACTTTCTTGCCCTCCACCGAGTTACCGTTTCTTCTGAAGTAGACAGTAGGAGTGCCTCCGTTGTCGTAATGGAAGTGTGTCAAATCGTATTTCACTAGCTCTCCCTGGAGACAATCCCAGTTCCCCTCACGTTTATTCTTCATCATTTCAGCCGAATCTGTTCCTACCACGCAGCACATGGGATCGATCTCAAACATGTGAGATGCCAGGGCCTCGCTATTGCTCTGGGTACTTGGGTTGGCGTCGCTGCACAGTAGCTGGACAGGTTGGATTAGCTGAAAGCAAGGAATAAGAGCCTTTGCGTTCGTGGGCACTTCAAGAGCCATATCCCAGAACTCATACTTGTTACAGGTGACTGCCTTCAGCAACTTGAGACTTTCATGTCCCGGAACAAGTAGCACCTCTTGTAAGAAGTATGCCATCCCAGGATCATTTCGGGGTTTCGGCATCTCTACGACGTAGGTGCCGACCATGGATCTGGAACTGTCATGTAAAACCAGGTTGGTGTTTTTTTCGCATTGCGTGACCACCGGGATAACCTTCTTTTTACCATTAAGGCTTGTCAGCGCCCTTGTTGGCACATAGAAGGCGGTGTAATTACCGTATGCCATAAGAAGGTGTTTGATGCCAGCCTTGTCGACAGTTGAAATGCAGTCAAGCTCTTTCCCACCTTCGATGTCCACCAGGTCCATAAGAGCGCGTAACAGCATGCCCGACGGTTTCTGAGCAATACAGTTAGCGTCCCGGAGCGCCGCGGTCCTGATAGTTTTGTAGATGGTTTTTGGATTGTACCTTTCCTTGCTTTCCAACAGTTCGACTTGCTTGCACAACATTAGTTCTGCCACGGCTTCGAAGAGTCCTGGTTGACTTTCACATTGGAATGCGGGTTTCGGGCTCGGCTTGTCATACCACTTAGGATTCTCAGTAACGATAAACCTGGGCTTTTTACCCGCCATGTTGTTTGATTCGATTACTTTGCCTGGTTTTTCCTTGAACTATCAACTGACTTCTGCTGTTCTACAGT
Source organism: Gymnocephalus cernua (assembly GCA_023631565.1). Lineage (NCBI taxonomy): Eukaryota > Metazoa > Chordata > Actinopteri > Perciformes > Percidae > Gymnocephalus > Gymnocephalus cernua. The sequence goes on from CM042435.1 coordinate 198,475, forward strand.
CTGTGGCTGATACCAGTCCAGAGGCTATGGAGTCTGAGAGGCTTTGAGTCTGATGTGGCACTCGCAAGAGCTTTTTAAACCAGAGCTTGACTGAGGATTCTTTACTCTCATTGGCTGGAGATGGTGTGGACCTGCAGAGATTCAGTAGTTGACTGAGTGCCAGAGTACGCTGAGCATGCAAGTACAAAAACTGACGGCCACAGGCTGATGGTGCAGACTCAAGCTGGTGCTGTAAGCTCAGGATTTAAAACCGGCTTGCACACACGACTTTATATGTGCTGTTCCACAGTGGGTGGCTGGTGCTCGTCCTGACTATATCAGGAGTCCTAGACTTTAAGGCTGACGTGATGTGTTTTTTTTTTTAAAAAAAAACAGAGTTTGACTGAGAACTCCTTCCTCTCATTGGCTGGATACTGAAGCGTGGATCCAAAAGAGTTGCAGTGGACGTGCATACACTCCGGCTCAGCTCAGAGTCCGAGCGTGGACGTGCAACACAGGCGCTGCTCAGAGTCCGAGCGTGGACGTGCATACACTCCGGCTCAGCTCAGAGTCCGAGCGTGGACGTGCATACACTCCGGCGCTGCTCAGAGTCCGAGCGTGGACGTGCAACACAGGCGCTGCTCAGAGTCCGAGCGTGGACGTGCATACACTCCGGCTCAGCTCAGAGTCCGAGCGTGGACGTGCATACACTCCGGCGCTGCTCAGAGTCCGAGCGTGGACGTGCATACACTCCGGCGCTGCTCAGAGTCCGAGCGTGGATGTGCAACACAGGCGTTGCTCAGAGTCCGAGTGTGGGCATGCAACACAGGCTCAGCTCAGAGTCCGAGCGTGGATGTGCAACACAGGCTCAGCTCAGAGTCCGAGCGTGGACGTGCATACATACACACCGGTGCACCACAGCTCAGACATGCTGTTGAGCTGGCCTCAGCCTAGGTTTCCAATCTCAGGCTGCTTGTATTACATGTACAAAAAGCAGTAACCGTAACAGAGGGGGGAAAGAACAGTGCTATTGTTACATACAAACATATAAGGGCTAGGGATACAGTACTCACTGTGTCAGACCTGAGAATCTCAACTCCAAGTGATCATAGCAGCTGGTCATGGATATATTACCTCACAGAGAGCGGAATACAGCTGTGCTAGAGAAAGTTAAAGTTCCTTGCCATAGGAAAGCTTTGTTCCTAGCGGTTGGAAATGACATATTGCATGAGAAGACATACGGTGAATTGTCTTTCGGTGCGTTATCGCCAAATGACAGAGCAACATTTCAATTCTTGCTATATCTGACATACTGCTGCAAAGGGGAGCTTCTCCAAGTGACTCTAGAGAACACAGATTTCAGTAGTATGTCACCACCCATTAGAGAAGACTTTGCTCACGGTCGCCTTTTCTGTTTTGTGTTAGACATGAATAAAGAGAGCCTTTGTGATGAACAACCCAACATGGCCGTGAGCCAGCATGTATCCAGTACCCAGCTATACAGTGTCATGGACACAATTGACATGGACGTGTTCAGAGGAGATGAACGCGAGGACAACACATGCTCACAAGAAACCTCGGTCGACGAAACACTCAAAGAAGCATTCAACGCGTTCATGCGTATACAGTTGGTTAGAAAAAAGGCATCCTCCCTAAACAATGCTATGCTCTTCATGAGAGATGATAAGAGTGAGTTAGGCTCCTTGTTTGAGTGGGTAGACATCAGCAGTGATACACTGAACATGAACAAGGTGGACAAGAAGAAAGTCAAGGAACTACAGGGTTCCATGTACACACCAGCGTGTGGCCGACAGACTGTTATTCTACCCGAGCCTATAACAGGCCTAAATCTCAAATCTCTGGAGGACTCTATAGGTAGGATCACAGACAGCGTGAGCAAAGGGGAAGGCAGGGCGTTGTTTCTGTCAATCATGTCTAAACTCAGTAGGACACAATGGTTGAAACAGAAGGTGCTGCAAACGGGCTATAACGTGGCCATGTCAGGGGACAGGGATTTCATGGAAACACTGAAATATTTCACTAACGAACTCGACGGTTCCTCAGGAAGTTGCGAGGTGGACATTGGAGGACTGTTGGTGTTCAGGTACTCGCTTGAGAAACTCATCGACGGAGAGAACCCCGATCTGTTTGTCAAATCTCTCATTCACAGACATGTGCCCATCTCACAAGCACGCATGGACACTGTGTTATGTGCCATAAGGCACAAACGTAGAACGAAAGGTCTTGCGTCTGTGCTGAACCGACTGTGTTATTGCAAGAGGAGTAGGTCCACGGAGGCACGTACAGAGTGCACCGGAGAGTGTCAAACTGCGTACTCGTGTTTTTACAACTCGTCTGAGCAACACCCATTTGTTGTGAGTAAAAGTGACAACAGTAACAACATTGCACGCCTGTACCCTCATCTGGGTAAACTGGAGCTCCTGAGTAAAGAAATGAAAGTCAAGTACAGAAGACGCGGGCTGTTTGAGAACATAGCTAACATGGTCTTCAATTGCCTCGTCAGACACCGGTTCACTGATAACGAGTTCCTATACCAAGGCTTGAGCGAGGTGATAGGCGAAGATATGAATATCTCCAGTCTGTCTCTCGGTCACGGTCTCCCTAAGGTCCACGAGTCATTATACCTTCAACAGAACAAACACTATGTCAGCCCAAATGAGCCCCATGCCCTGTCTCCACTGAAAGTGTACGACCATGCATTAGTGCGATACTTGTTCTGTGACCAACTGAAAGTTGGTAGGTTGTTTCAAGCGTCGACTACATTCAACTACATTATCACCAACACAGCTCCTAGGTACACAACGGAACGGTTCATGCTGTTCAACAACACGGGTCCGGGAGAAGGAAAGAGCTACGCAAACAACGTCCTGAACACTCAGTTTCGGAGGGTAAAGGGTTGCATAGAGACGCTGACTTCGTTCACCCAGCAAGCATTTAAGTACAAGCAGAATAGGACTGCCTGTGTGGTCATCATAGACGACGCACACATAACCCACGAGAAGAACGTCAAGGCCGCAGACAAGGAGTCCAACGTGATCCCCAATACATTCAAAAACATCCTGGACACCAGTGTATTGGAAAGTGATGTAGTGACCAGAGACGTGAGCAGCGGTAAGGTGTCCACAGTGAAGTACGAGGTTGTGCATAACTGCGGATTTGTGTGGAACACCAACACATTGGGTTTTGTGAGCGAGGCATGGGCCGATCGGTGCTACATCATGGAATCAGAGTTTCCCGAAAAGGTGATCGATACACGGAGCACCACCACACAAATGCAGGACACTGTGGAGAAGCGTGGAATGGAGCAAATAGCTGCGCTTTGCCTGTACAGGCAGAACTTGATTCAGTCCGCTACGAGGATTGCCGATTCCACTATGTTACAATTTGGAAGAAGATTCGACAGGGCCAGAGAAGCCTGCTTGACTGCGCTACGCTCGAGCCACATTCTGTGCAAGAAGGCCAGCAGTCACAGGGCTTCATTGTGTATCAACCATTTAGTGTTTGCAGAGGGTTTGAAGTTGGCGTGTCACTTTGTGTTTGACATATGGATACCTCCGTGGACTAAGATCCCCGATGTCGAAGCTTATGCCAATTTGGGGGCTTACATGAAACAGATGAACAAGAACAGGATGAAAGCGCTGAACAAGTTGTCCTTTGGACAGGTCTGCCTGGAAACCAACGTGGTCTACAAGCTATGTGCAGCCGCTTGTCTTCCTGACATTTGTCCTCGTGTAGTCGACACACAGGGTCGCTTTGCCTGCAAGACACTAGGCTACGTTTTGACCCAGATCCATGAGCAGCACCTGAAGACCAGCGTGAAGGATGAACACCTGTGCATTTCAGGCATAGATTCAATGTTTTTCCCAGAGGCTGAGATCACTGGCGGCAACAAGGCTGCACACGATATGCTCCCGCTGTGCGCAGCATGCGAGGTCCCGACGCGTAAGGGTGTGAAAACCGAGGTGGTGACCTACAAGCTGTGCACATACAAATATGCAACGAACCGGAACGTTCAGCACACCATGAGGGGTCAGTCGTATCCCAAGAAAGTAGGTTCTGTCACGGTCCCTCTTGAAGCGGTGTATGACATGCTGGCACTTTACGCTCAAGGTTCACACTCGGGCTTTTGGAATCAGTTGCGCTCAGCCATGGTTGACGCTTACCAAAACCAAAAATATGAAGACGGAAATGCTTTCGGGCAGTTTACGCACGACAGCGAGGATGAGCCGCCACGTAGATTGACTTTCACCTTGGACTTCAACGAGGACCCGGTGTGCGCTCTGATACTGGAATCAATTGCAGCCATAACACCCCTGAACGAACTCACGTTCCACAAGTGTGCTTTGGCAGGGGAAATGTTCCAGTGCTCCGCGCCCGAATATTACGGGGGTGTTCTCGTGAGGGAGCTGTCTCGCGATGCGCCCAAGGAAGCTTACGACAAAAGACATCTGAAGGAATCTGCACATGGTCCGAAAGGCACCTTCCACGGGCCCAGACTCAGCGTGTACTCGATCGACTACTGCGGTGTACCGGTGAAAAACGTTGGCTCGTTTTGCACTACACGTACTGTTTATCACCAGGGTAACATACATTTGAATGCCAACCGCGATGCTCGCGTACACCTAGACAAACTACAAAAGGACTGGGAGTGGAAGGACGCTTGTGAGGTGTTTAACAGCATTCACGGAGTTGACGTTTGTTCGGTGGAAATGCTTAAACGGGACTACGCTGCAACCATGATGGTTGCAAAGGGAGAGGAGAAGACTGTGAACCCGCGAGCATGTCCGAGGCTCATTGCAATGCTAAGGGCGCTGCATGAGTCTAACGGGTGCGCAGCGCTCGCAATGAGAACGTTTAAGGCTGCTGTGTGTGACTCGCGAGAGCCAGGGTTTCAAGGCCGATCTCGCGGGGTCTCGCCTACCGCAAGCCGCCAGAGTCGTAAAAGGACTAATTCGAGTGGCTCTGTGGACACCGTGGTAATGGAAAGGCTTAAACGTGGAAAGCGTGAGGATGTTGGCCGACGACAACACTTTTTGTGAAACGTATTGTCGGTAAAAGACTTTCTTGTTGTGTCATTTAACTGTGATTGTCATGCTGTGTAGAGCAAGGTTTCAACCGGTTTACTGTATGGTCTATGGTCATATAGACCATACATATGGTCATTTTGAGGACCACAATGGAAATAAGTCCTGGACTTTATTGTGTTTTTATCCTCGATTGACTCTGATGCCTTTTGTTTTTATGTCTGAGGTATTTTGATATAATTGAATAAAGATTAAAAACAAAAATCAAAACTATGCATGGATATGTGGATGCATCTGATCTTCTTGTGTAGTTGACAATTCCTTAAAGCAACACATTTATGTCGACATGTCAATGTATGAAAGATACGTTGTATGGAAACTAAAACAAAACGGACCCTTGCAAAGGAGCTGTACTTTTTCATGTACTCAACACAGCTCAATGTTTAAACAGAGACAAACTCCCAAGCCACACTCGGACTGTTGACCAAACAGGTCAGAGAGGCCGATGAACATCTACGCTCGGATGGGGCAGTGGAAGGAATTCTGTGAAAGGATTGTCAACTTTGCAGAGAAAGAAAGGGACGCGCACGTACAGGTTAAGAACCATACTCAAGATCGTTGTGTAACACAACACACAAAAACAAACTACGATATGGACCAAGTCTGGGAGCTAATGGAGGATTGGCCGTGTTATGTTCTCTTCACTGCTTTGCAACACTGGGCGCATGGCAGGTCAGAGTAGCGATTGTCATGCACGCTGAGCTACCAGGTTTCATGTATTTATGTTTGTATGGCCGCCAGCTATGGCACTGAATAAAATAACCCTCTTTACCATGTACCATTGTGTCTGTGCGATCTCTGTATAAAGACTTATGCTAGGCCATACAAATCAGGATGGGCCTAGTTGAACTAACAAGAGAGGCAGTCGGATAGTCATTTGTTAAAGATATTGTGTTTGCAGAGTATAGCTGTCTAAACAACCTACTTAGTCCTGTCTCACAAGAGTCATGTCTTGTCCGAGCCAACAGATGTTAGCCCCGAAGGAAAACCACAACACACACATTGATCAGTTATCAGAGTCTGTAGCACAGGATAATGGCCCCTTCCACATGTTGGGCTTACCCGGCGGTGCTGCAGCTTTTGACTTTGACCAGAGCGACGCGCTCTACGCCTTTCATCCCGACGAGATAGGACTGCTTGACGAGAGCTTGTTGACAAACGCCCTTGTGGATCAGTATGCACCACGGGCCATGCCGGTGTCCGACGGTGCTGCAGTTTATGAGTTTGACCAGAGCGACGCACTCTACGTCTTTCAGCCCGAAGAGATAGGACTGCTGGACGAGATCTTGAAACACGCCCCTGCGGATTTTTCCGGACCTCGGTGGGGCTTGCCAGGGCCCAATGAGCATAGCGAAGTGCTGTGTGACTTTCGACTCAACAAGCTCATGACTAACTCCACTGTGGATGGACCTCAGTCCATGCAGGGCTTACCGGTGACCGAGGGCGCTACAGTTTTTGACTTTGACCAGAGCGAAGCGCTCTGCGGTTTTCAGCCCGACGACATCAGGCAGCTGGACGAGACTTTGTTGCTAAATGGTGCTACAGCTTTTGACTTTGACCAGAGTTTTGACTTTGACCAGTCTGAAGCGCTCTACGGTTTTCAGCCCGACATCAGGCAGCTGGACGAGAGCTTGTTGATACATGATGCTACAGCTTTTGACTTTGACCAGAGTTTTGACTTTGACCAGTCTGAAGCGCTCTACGGTTTTCAGCCCGACATCAGGCAGCTGGACGAGAGCTTGTTGATACATGATGCTACAGATTTTTGACTTTGACCAGAGCAAAGCGCTCTATACTTTTTCAGCATGACGAGATCAGGCAGCTGGACGAGATATTGAAAAACGTCCCTGTGGATTATTACGGACCTGAGGGGGGGCTTGCCAGTGCCCAATGAGCAGAGAGCAAAGGAGCTGTGGTGGATTATTACGGACCTGAGTGGGGCTTGCCAGTGCCCAATTAGCAGAGAGCAAAGGAGCTGTGTGGCTTTTGGTTCAGCAATCTCATGACAAACTCCACTGTGGATGGCCCTCAGTCCACACAGAGCTTACCGGTGCCAGACGGTGCTACAGCTTTAGACTTTGACCAGAGCAAAGTATCATGACAATGATCTTCCCTGTAGACAACATAGATTGGACCGGAGCCTAAAGATTTGAACCGAAGCACAGGGAACTTGGTAAAGACCGCAATGTGAAATTCCAAATGAATGATTTTTGTCATTGGGGAGATGTGTGTCTTAGAGTTCATAAGTGATCTCAGAATGTCAGCATGTATGTATTTGACTGTTGCATGCACTTTGTAAACTCTCTGTGCGTGATACATCTTTGGTCTGTTTCTTTTTGACCACACATTCTGTTGTATATAACATTGACAATAAGTGACATCAAACTTGCACACGTGTTGACTTGTTTATTATTCCAATTAACAAGGTCAGAGATGCCCCAATGCCAGTCAGCACATCTAGCAGCCTTGTGGAGTATGTTGGTCTTCGAAAGTACACTCCTAGTCCGCTAACCGAAAGAACTCCACAAAGCCGCTCTGGAAAGAAAGAAAGAAAAGAAAGAAGAATTGAATTTGAGTTTAGATATCAGATCACAATGTTAGCCTTGCTCAGCTATGTATGCATACTGACCCAGGAGTTGTTTCTAATCAGCCAGTCTTTCTGGCCAGTCAGCAGATACAGGGAGATCGCTTCTCCCACTAGCTCCACATATTCCTCATTGCCAAGCTCATTGAAGTGCTGAGACAACGCAGCGCCAAAGGCTATCAAGCTGGCAATGCGACCCCAGTTAGTGGTCCCATCATTGAACATGGTCGTAGCTATCTTGCTGACAAACGCCACGTCATCTATTCCTGTCCAATGCGCCAATGCAAGTCTTACCAGGTCTAGAGGTCCAGATGAGAAACACGTTAAACTACTTATAAGCAGTCACAATGGTGATTTTCATACATCAATACTGACCATTATATTTGCTTCTGTATTTCTCCAACATATCAGCCACAACTCTTTTCATCGTAGACAGAGATTTGCTTTCGTTCCACGCAGGCGTACCAAGTCCCGCAAAGTTGTCTAGGCACCCTTGTATGAGTCGCCTGGTCTCATTGTCCTGTGAGTCTCGGGATATGGCGGTGCTGGGTTCTCCTGTCAAGACTCTGTTTGTACCCTCAGATCCATAACCACTTGTCTCCATTGTGCGAATCAGGCCTAGCTGCTAGCCTCACCTCACTAGTGTTGTCTCACCCAAGGATAATAATATGTTTATATATCCTAGCACTGTCACCTAAGGAGTTACGGTTACTTATAAAATATGGGTCAAGTCACCCTGGGGAGAGGTCTAGAGTATGTCAACACCACAGATCAGTGTAACACGCCACACAGAAATGAGCAGTGAGTCAGAAGGTGCATATCAATGACCTTTATTGAATAAACCGTGACATCAGAACAGTGGTCAGTAATGCCTGTATCATCCTGTGAGATATGTTCCCAAATGTACTACAATAACAACAAAGCAAACAACATGGGGTTCATGTAATTCAGTGCTGAGATGTCTTTATTTGTAACAACACACACAACAACATCATTCACGCTCTCTGAGCATACACTGGTACGGTAAGGTTATGACATTGGGCAGTGTTGTGCATGTTTCACACATGGGGTAGGCATACAGGTGTCTTCTACCATAACGTCTGGACGTTTGGTATGCCACATCAATACAAGAAGTGGGTTGCATAGCCTTGATGTCAACCCCCAGAACATGTGATACGTTCGCCAGTATGTAGTTGGACATGTGCACAGTCCCGTAAGGTAACCCATAGCCGCGCACATGGATAAGGTTGTTCAGTGACATCTTCCGTACAATCATCTCTGTGGCTCCATGTACCAGAAGGGGCACATTGCATCCGTGGTCTCCAAACGGCACATATGACATCGTAGGCCACGTCTTGTCACAAGCACTCTTGCTCACGGTCAACTCCACGCTCCAAGTGAAGGAGTACATGCACCATTCCACAAGTTCTTCTGTGAGAGGGACATCACCATATCCCAGGCCCCGGTAGTATGCAGTGAACGGCTTGTTGCTGCAGTAGAAACAGCCAACCCTAGAGGCAAATAGTGACGGAAAAATAGCATTTGCATCCTTCGGCATGTATTTCACCTGCAGGCCTATCACTAGCCTCAAGAGCGTGCCAGCTACCGCATTTCCGATGGCCCTTGGGGGGATATTGGGTGAGTGGGAGCGCAGTGCCCTCAACTGCTTGTCCAGCATAGCCCCGAGCGCACTAGGTCCTGTCAGGATACCCATAGCCCTGGCCTGAAGAAATGCAGGGAGCAGCTCAAATCTCGTGACCTCTGTTTCACTGACGCAGTTTTTGTATTGCTGGTCATAAACAAATGTGCGCCAAGATCGGAAACGCCAAACGGCTATGTGCCGCAGTATAATCTCATCGGGTTCGGGTTTAAACTCGTAGGTCCTACCATAACTAAAGATCATATACCCTTTGGGCCCGCTTGCCATTATTGAACAATCGAGATTGCTGACTTGCCTACCACACAATGTATACACAAGAGTCTGCTGTAACAGCTGTGGAATACTCTTTGCTCTCCTGACGGTCCCCTTATATAGACCCAACCGCATCCGACACGCGTCCGAGCGCAAACACTCATCCAAGCTCACTGTAGAGACTCATCCAAGCTCACTGTAGAGACGCACACTACCACAGGGCTACTGATGAGTTTGCAATACGCGTCCGAGCGCAAACACTCATCCAAGCTCACTGTAGAGACGCGGACTGCCACATGGCTACTGAAGGGTTGGAGGCTTTATATTTAGCTGCACACAACATAGTGACCCACACCTCCTGTGGTCTCAATCTGCCAGGGACTGTGTAAGGGTGAACGTCTCTGGAACTCTTGGTTAGAGAGAGGGAATGAGAAGCATCTCTCACACTTCCACAATATTGAGGTCACAGCCTGTTTCCTGAGTCGTTATTCATGGCCAGATAGTCAACTGGGATTCATCCGAGCCCAACCTGAACCAAACGCAGTTTTCATTGTGTTAAACAAACTGTAGTGCGTATCACGCTAACAAGCTGGACCTGTACCACATCCATGGGCGCCATGAATATTAATCAGTCCTGTTATGCTCTATCTGGCAACTGGTATACATTGAACCAAACATGGTCTTCTTTTTTAGAGTATCTGCATGACCGCTGGTGGGGCTCCGTAACTGAGGAGCATATCGCGTCTTTCCTGAAAAGACCCGAGGTTGCTGAAGGGGCTATCGTCATTGCAGAAAACCTACGTGACAGACACCAACCGATAGTGTGTTCAGTTATGGTGAAGACAAACACGCCCATAATGACATTCGATATCCTCCTCCATGACGGCTATTACAGATCCACAGCATTCGAACCTTTCCAAACGTGCACTCTTGTTCAGAGGATAGAAGCTCTGCTCGATGAAGTCCCAGGAGGGTACTTATTGGCTAGACCGAAAGACATCCAGGATGGTCCAGAAAGGATGTCCGGGGGACGCGTAGTGGAAGAGATGCATGACATGGTACAGTTGCTGAAAGGTGCATGGTGGGGATTTACACATGGCTATAGAGATGGTTCTTCTTCGCTGTATATCAAGATAATAGAGGATCTACGAAGAAGGGAAGAGGGACACCATCGTCCCGCTGCAGCGATCTGTTACACGGACGAAAACAGTAAAGGACACCTCTTCGAAATCATAGCCTCAGACGAACAAATATACCACGTCACGTTCTGTTCCACCGGGTTTGTCCTTAAGACATACCAACACTTCTCTAAACACTTCTCTACGCTCCGATGTTTGTTAGACCACATGACCTCAGAGGTGACATTTGTGACACGCCCTGCTCTTACACCGCAACAGTGGCTGGAGGACGATACATTGGAAGACTGATTGCAAGACCGTTAGGGGCATTCCATGTCATCTCGTTGAAGACTTCATTGCGGTGTACAGTAAACATATTCAACCTATCCTCTACTGTCTCACAGTGTTTCGATAATCATTTCTTTCTATCAGGCGCTATATCTTGGGATGTTGATTGTTATCACTTCTCTCTGCCCCTGTATCTACTGTGTGTGTGTGTGTGTGTGTGTGTGTGTGTGTGTGTGTGTGTGTGTGTGTGTGTGTGTGATCAGGAGAAACTGTTGACTTTTGTATCGAATACTTACGTCATTGCGGTGTACAATAAACGTGTTTAACCTATCCTCTACTGTGTCACAGTGTTTCAATAATTGTTTCTTTCCTGTATCTACTGTGTGTATGTGTGTGTGTGTGTGTGTGTGTGTGATCAGGAGAAATGTTGACTTTTGTATTGAATAATTATGTAATTGAAGGATTGCTGTGGTGTCTACTACTGGTGAAATTTCTAAAGAAATGAAATGAAACCTAGAAAAACAAACGGTCATTCACTGTCTTTAATGAGCGAATCGTGCAAGATCGGTATATTGCAACATGAATACACGCAGACATAAATGGAACTTGGGAATACATACGTACAGATATACATGGAACTTGAGCTGTCTATAAAAGTAATACCAATGCACATGATAGTTTCAGGATTGTAGGCTGACATAATAATACAATAACGGCAATAATAATAATGATAATAATAATCATGAATAGAGCTCAAGTACGGCACCAGCCCTTGGTCCACAGTCATCGCTCTGATGCCTTACGGCGGCCCCGCACACTCCGGCGACCCAGGCCCGAGTGTTTTGCTCTGCTCACACTAGTTGACCTTTCCACCAGGTCATTGCGATGTACATGCTGCAGGAGGACAATCAAGACCGCTCTGGCTTTATGACCGTAGTACCGCACAATCCCCTCTGCTATCTGGGTTCTCCGAGTCAGACGATCCACAGCAGCACGAGCAATAGGGCCTACACCACAGAGTTTTACGTTGCGCATGAGCCACTTGACGGTCTCACAATCCTCAGTGGAGAGCTCATCCAAGATGGTGAGTATCTCTTCAGACACCGCGGGAGATGCAGACGAGCCACAGAAGACGTCTTTGTTGTCCCAGGTTTCCATGAATCTGTTACTGACAACATCCCCCTTCTTCCTTGCATGGTCGATCAAGGCCCTGGTCCTGTCCCGAGCAAGTGGTAACGACTGGATGTAATCCAATTCTCCAGTTGACAGCATCTCGTGGTGAAAGAGAACGTCGGCCACATGGTTCACGCTTGCCATGCTACTGGCTTCTATGTAGGCCAGTCTTTTTCGGGTAAGCCTTTCCATGGTAGAATACTCTGTGGGAGGCCACATTCGAGTCAGTGAATGCTTGTTTAGCCAATGTGTGTCTTGGTTGGAAGGATAGATGTGTTAACATAGCTAAGGCGTACATCTCCCGCGGCTCTTGTTAACACAAGGAAACCGCTTAGCCGCACTTGGACTCCTTAAGGGGACCCAGCCCATTCCAGCGACCTAGGCTCGAAATCTTCTCAGTCCACCGTCGGCCTTTAGTCTATCTCGAGACTCTTAGTCTCATTGGTCGGATAGTCATCTGTGGGTTGGCTGGTTTGGCCTATATAAGGGGACCGGCAGCAGAGCCAAAACTATTCCACAGCTGTTTCAGCTGTCTAGTGTTCACCTTGTGTACTAGGCAAGTCAGCAACAGGAAGGAGATGAAGAACTTGTGGGGGTATTGCGTACTGATGTACTATGTTGCCTTCGTTGCCCACGGGCTATACATGGACCAGGGGCCTCTGCACAAGGCTCTCGCGAGTACGATGGTTAATCGGCCTCACCTGCGTAAGATCAACGTGACTGAGCCACGGCTCAGCCGTTGGTCTTGTACATGGACAATGGAAGCCTGGCTTCTGGGAGAGTACGGAGAGTTGTTCACCTTGGTTTACACAAAGCGTGTCAACTGTTCCACGTACACAAAGGCCTCTTGGAACAACACCTTCCCCTGTGTGCTCACCAGAAACTCTTCTCATACCACATGCCAGGGCCCCCTGCCACCCGCCGCCGAGGACGAAGAGTGGGGCATCTACAAGGACAACTTGGATCGTCCTATGCCCTGGTCAGGAGTCTTACCTTCGGCGCCCGAGCGTTTCCTCGGGGGCTCTGCTCGTTTTGACCGGAAACTCAACTGTAAGAGTCTCACAGACCTAACGGTGGCCAGGGCCGTGCAGCACACCGGTGTGTACATTGGTAACGGAACCGTTGTGTGTCAGAGGACTGACAAGATGTTTTACCTATTGGTAAACAGCACCGGACTGTACTTCTGGCTCCGTGTATACGTAAATGCAAGTCCTGATACAGATATCATCATCATGAACAATGTCACTTGGGTGGCCGGATTTGACCGCCTGAGCCGCTTTGTGGTCTCTACTAACGGTCATGCGGTGCGGTACACCAAGAACCTGTTAGGAGGACTCAATTTGAAATTTGAGGGGATGAGGCACACCGTTGTCAATCACGATAATCACAAGCTAGAGCCCAGGCTGTGTCCTCTGGCGTCCTTGGACGGTGCGTGCTCTGTCATGGGATCTCTATCAGAGATTGAGCTGGAGAGTCTGGGTAATGTGACCGGATTCAATGTCAACTATTGGCGCCGCTTTGACACATCGGTTAGCTTGCGGGGCTATGTCTTGGGTACCAATGGTGTACTTGAAGCACAGTATTCAGCCGCGGTGGCGGACAAGAACGATCCGGAGTGGATGGAGCTACCCTTGAGTCTAACAAACGGTTGCAACCCGCGTCTCTACAGGTTCTCTGATTGTTTCACGCGCCCATCAGGAGCACCCAGGCTAGGCCCTTACGAGCCAGGATTTGTGATTCATCACGTGTTCCCTTAGCGGTTGTCTGTGTCTATATGCATAGGGCTATGTAGGTGCCCTTTACACCATGCATGTTGTTCTTTCATATCAATAAAATATTCATTCAACGTACCTTCGCTGTGCCTCAATTACTACTTTCACTCTACCTAGCATGACCATCAACAACACACTGTGTGAGTAAAAAGACCAGACAGATACGTATAAGTCTTGGTTGTGGACAAAATTTGTTCCAGGAGAGACCAATATCGAAACATGTTGACATAGTTTGCTGGCAAGACAATCGAGGGCTGTCCATGTGTAGATAATGCAGACATTCGAGAGTGTCAGATGGCAGAGGAAATACACAGATTACATAGTCCAATGGACCACACTATCAGAACGCCTCAATCCGGCTGTGAGATACACAACGGCTCTTGAGGAAGCCTTTACATCAACTCTTCCTACTCGGGTCAGGGTGAACATGTGCTTAAAAGGTCAGGGTGAACATGTGCTTAACAAACCTTTGTTGAGTGAGGGAAATGTTTCAACTCTCAAAATGTCCACATGTAGGTCACAGTCAGTGTCTTAGCCACGACCAAAACTCTTAACGGCCCAGCTGTACACGGATTCAAAGCCACATTCAGATTCAGATACACAACCGCAGACGGACTGCTTGCTCGATAAAGTCGATGGGCTAAGCTACCGGTATTAAAGGCGAAGGTGTACAGTGGGCAAGAGTAGATAGTAGAAGACAGTGTTAGGTGAAACGTGGATGCCTTTGCAGCGCCTGTCCGGTGTAGTGTAACAACGTGCATTCACTTTGGAGAAACGGCAACTGGTCACCATGGATCTGTTCTGCTATGATCTAGAAAGCTCTGATGACCTAGAAGGCTCTCCTGAGCCATGCGGTTGCTTAGATCGCATTATTGAGTTTCCGCAATTGGACTTTGGTATGTCTTCGATGGATAAGGATGACATAAAGCGAGCCCTGATTACCCAATTGCATCTACACAATAAACATGGTGCAAACTATAAGGGGCTAGATGGCACTACTCCTAAGAAGCAAATCCGCGATACCGATTACCAGACCCGTCGCCTGGCGGCCGTGAGCTGGTTTGCCAAACTCCCAGCCAAGTTGATAGTGGGTGAGGAGCAACACTCTGTCTTTATACCAGCTGTGAATATCATGGACAGATACATCACCACTTGCGCTCATCTCGGCGAGGACACACAGCAGATATTGGATAATATCGGTAACATCCGAGCCGCTTGCCTCTTGCTCTCAATCAAGATGCACGCTGTGAACACGGAAATTGACATTGAGGAGTTGCTCCTACACAGCCGCTGGGCAAACACGGCCTTGCTTGTAGACCCTTCCAGCAACGCAAGCGAACCCGGTCTAGCGTCAGATGCATCGGGGATAGAGGAGGCCGAGAAGCAGATCATTGTAAAGTTGAAAGGTGCAGTTTTTCCAACAAACGCTGACAACTTGATCGGTTTACTGTGCGCGTATCTATACCTGGCCAACAGAAAGCCTTCGACAGCCAATTACGTCCTGAATGAGCGGGCTGTGTGCACGGCCGGCAAGCTTTTGTTGAAGACTACCCTGGACATTGCGTTCTTACGCTTTGACAGGTGGCTGTGCATAGCTGTGTGCTGCCTGCTCGGGGTGAGTGAACACTACGTTTTGGACGCTAAGGAAGGCCCCAGTGTCGAAGACAGTTTTGTGTCACTCTTGGAAGAGCTGATGCCGGGCAGGTTCACACACACCGAGCTAGGAGACCTGAAAACCTTACTAAGCCAAAGATGTGTGGTGTGCAGCAGTTTGTTTGTCAGCGCTGAGGTTCGCAACGCTCTGCGTAAGATATCATCTATGTCGTGCTCAGAATGTAAGACTAACAACACTCACAAAGACATTTACACTCACACCACCCCCGACAGCAAGGGCCCGCCGATGAAAAAGCCTCGGTCTTGACTGTGTGTGTGTGTGTGTGTGTGTGTGTGTGTGTGTGTGTGTGATACTTTGTACATAAAACCCTATATCCATATCACAGTTTTGACTGTCACATATACTTTATTAGACTAAACAGGCACACCGGCCGTGGACGGACCGCCAACCGAGCTCGGATAGGGCCGCTCCTTGCTTATATTAGCTGGTGTGACAGCAACCCTAAGAGACATTGGGTAGTAATCAAGTGGGCAGTGGTGTCAGTACGACATACACAGCAGGACCCCAATTAGTGACTAGGACCTTAACTTTTCGTAAAAGTGGGCAGTGATATGAAACTGGACAGTGTTGTGAGTGAAAACACAACCATTGAAAGCAACACCCCTAATAGAGATTGGAAGGCCTTAAGAGCAAGAGGACAGTGATCTGAAAGTGGACAGTGTACTGATCACATTGGCAAGAACACCCTTCTCGATGCCGGAACACAGAGGCTTCGGTTCAGCTTCAAGGTCTGGTACGGAGATGTGTACAGACTGCGGCTGCAACAGGTCCAACTCAGATTGTGTTCACATTGACTACGGCGGAGGCACATGTCTGTCTTTGATAGCAACACCCCTAATAGAGATTGGAAGGCCTGAAGAGCAAGAGGACAGTGATCTGAAAGTGGACAGTGCACTGAGCACATTGCCAGGAACACACTTCTCGATGACGGGAACACACGTCTCGATGCCGCAACGCACCACTTACAGAGGCTTCGGTTCAGCTTCAAAGACTGGCACGGAGATGTGTACAGACTGCGGCTGCAACAGGTCCACCTCAGATTGTGTTCACATTGAGTACGGCGGAGGCACATGTCTGTCTTTTCGGGCCAAACACACCGGTCATGAAACGGAGCTTCTCATCATACAAGGGAAGCTGCGGTTCATAAGGGGCTATGTGGCATTCCCCGAGTATATGTTCAACTCAAGGGATGGTAACTTTACAATTGACGGGACAAAACATTGCTTTGTCTGTTCGTATGAGCCCGGCGAGGGACACCCTAGCCGTACATGTGATAACATGAAGCGTCTTCTCAAGATCAAACTGGCGTTTTTGAAACTGCACAACCACTACATGCTCATGTCTCCCCTGTTTACTGGGAGAAGACCCAGCGGTGCAATCAGCGTGGTCCTTTTCAGTAACCCGCCGGTATACGAGAGCATGAGTGCGCCGGAAAGCATCGCCTTCGGTCTACTGGGACCGCGTGCAAATATGCACCATGTTCCTGGCACGGTTGACGCTCACCATTGTTCCAGCTGTAAGATTACAATTAGCACGTTCGTGAAGGACGACACATTGCTGGGTGAACACATTTATCACACCAGCGGCAATTGTCCCTACTTGGCACAGGAGTTCAAGAATCGGAAAGGCGAATTGGATGCCATACTGGGTACGGAGCGATACAGAAGGGGGCACATCGCATTCCCGTCCCATGTCACAGATGCCTGTTATGGGTATAGACACTTCTCCTGGAAAAGCCAACGCTGCGTTGTCTGTAGCGCAACAGATGGCCATGCTGAACACTGCGATGCTATGAAACAGTCACTTTGGAAAGAGCTCAAGAATAGTTGTATGTTATGAGCAAGTGCTCCATTTGAGTGTAATAAATGTATTTCAACATGCGTGTGTTACAGGACGTTGTCCCTGACCACTGTTCTGATGTCACAGTTTATTCAATAAAGGTCATTGCTATGCACCTTCTGACTCACTGCTCATTTCTGTGTGGCGTGTTACACTGATCTGTGGTGTTGACATACTCTAGACCTCTCCCCAGGGTGACTTGACCCATATTGTGTAAGTGACCGTAACGCCTTAGGTGACAGTACTAGGGTGTATATACACATATTATTATCTCACAGGATGATACGGGCATTACCTGTCACTGTTTTAACCCCTTGATACAGTTGCGCTGTGAACATAGTATTACCGGAGGAAATGAAACAACACGGTCACACTAGGCATGAGTATGTATACTTTATTGATTCAAACACATAGTCTAGTAGTTGGCTATGTTATGACATGCACATTGTATAAATGCAGAATAGTAGCCTACAGAATTACAGCAGACACACACATACACACACTGTGGGTTACACAGCTCAAATGTCATGATCTGAGGGTACGTAACATGAGAGCAAATCACGCCGGTCACCTTTGTTGACAGTGTGAGTACAACACGCGTCCATTGCCACAGGGTACCATGAGGGGGATTCACCAATGATAGCGTCTATGGACCACCGGAAGATTGACAGGGCTTTATAGTCATCCTCGGTGACGTGGGTCTTGAGAGCCTCGATGATATCATTCGCGCTCTCCCTGTTGCGCACATCTTTGAACCTCGCAGCATTGTACATATCCAGCCAAGAGTGGACGTCTTTGTGGACCTTGCTTCTCTCGAATATGCAAGCCAATCCATCTACGATAGCTTCCACGAGGTTCATGTCGCCCATAGGACCACGTGTGAAGTGCTCGGGGTGATGGGGATTTTCCTTGTAATGGTGCGAGAATCCACTGTTGGCCATGGGTGTCAACAGTGCCGCGGGGTCACGATACATATCATCCCAAGGGCAGGCTCTGGCTTCCGCTTCAGGCAGCTTAGAGCCACCGCGTTTGTTGAGAGTCTGTCTCTTTTTTGCGTTGTCAGTGAGGGCGTTCATCTCCATGTTCACAGCCATGATACCGGAATACGCAGCTGCTTCCAGCTTACTGGTCTTGCTGGAATCGTGACACAAGATGTTTCTTATGTAGTGCCTGTCGGCTAGAAGGTCCAGATTTCTGTCGTTTCTGGTGTCTTGTTCCAGAGCTCTGGCAACCACGGTTCCGATCATGGTCACAAACATGCTGTGCGACAAGAGGGCCTTATGGTGCTCCCTTAAAGGAAGACATGCCCGCAAGGCTTCCTCGCAGTGGTCGGGCCAGACATTTGCGTCCGCGGCGGTGCACAGGGCATGAACCAGTTTGCTAGTTGCGTGCTGGGTCACAGGGAGGTCGATCTTCAATTTCTGCTTCTTGCATGCACCTACGATGGTACGTGTGACCTCCGTGATCAACTTTGGCAGGTAGCGATACTGCTTCTCTTGGGGGACCAGCGGCTGTATTTTCACTTGTATACCCGGATAGGTGTCCTTGGCGGAGGCTCTTCGTGTGGTTGTGCGAGGTTTTGCTGAAGCCATGCTCTGGGTTAATTTGTGACAGGCAGGGTTGAAGGGAAAGGCTGTGTGTCTGTGTGTGTGTGTGTGTGTGTGTTTGTATCACAAGGTGCTACTGCAGGCCACGTTAGTAGTAGACAGATACAAACGGAACTATTGCTCCAATAGCTAGTATCACACTGGAGGACATCAGGCGCATTGAGTTCCCCGGGGCCACGGTCCCATCGTTGGCTAGTACGAGCAGTTCCTCTCTGACCACGGTGCAATTGTCAACTCTGAACGTGTGCTCTTGGTTCTGGTGTCCCACTTTGGCAAACCTAAAACACTGGTAGGTCGCTGTGTGGTTGCAATTGCTGTCGTGGATCTTCAACACGTTGGTCGCTGTAATGCTGTGTGTCACATTGAACTCCGAGAGTTTCTCAGTGTTAAACGCAGTGTGTGTCACAGAGCCTTGATCGTCGATACGAGCCAAGCGCAAGCGTAGACTCTTACGCTCGTCTTTTGTTGTCATCAGAGACCAGGTGGTGGAGTAGAATCTGTCGCGGTTTTCACTCGGACAAACCAGTTCCATGGGATTGCGACCAGGAAGGTCCACCTCATGTGTTACATGGGCCGTGAGTCCGTTGGCAGCGGAAAGCGGGGGTGTTTCGGGCGCTGGCGTGACATAACCGTAACTGGCAGACAAAAGACCGCCTGCTGAAAGTGTCACAAGTAGGTAGCACAGAGACGTGAATGCCATGGCCGTGTGTTAGGACCTAAGACCAACGTGTGAATGGTGCATCCTTAAATACCCATCCTTACAGGAGTGCAAGGTGGGATCCCCAGGGGGTTTCCCTGGTGCAGCTGACAGTCCGAGCATGTACAGTCCTCAGTGCAGCTGACAGTCCGAGCGTGTACAGTCCTCCATTTGACAGTTCACAGTGCAGCCGACAGTCCGAGCGTGCACAGTCCTCAGTGCAGCTGATGGTCTGTTCGTTGCGCTGCTACAGTAAAGGCTCCGTAAGGCCCTTCTCTAGCTTGGTGGGGACGTATCGGTCCATCCTACGCTTCATTTTTATGAAAATGAAAATCAATAACGGGCACGTTAGGGCAGACAGCGTGACCGAAGCAGCACCCATGAACCGGATGTGGGCTAGCGTGCGCTCACAGTCTACACAACCCTGCAATCGAGCGACTGTCTCAGCGTGTATTGTCTCAGTGTGGTTTCGAGCGGCGAAATCCATGTCGATCACGGTCTGTAACACGGACCTCCCTTCCTCCAGCAATTGAGACGAGAGCTCTGCGCTCTCCCGAATGCTAGCGAGAGAGGTGTTTATCTCGGCCTGGGACAGAGAGTAGACATGGGAGACTACCCTGGGGCTCTGTGTCGCCTGGACCTGATGCATGGTTGCGTAGATACCGTGAGCTCCTTCGGGCGCGGTCCTCAACGTGTACGTGCCCAATTGTGGCCGGTAGCAGATAGGGCCAAAGCACGGATCGCCGCACACCACAGGGCACTCGAAACCTATCTCGCCCCTCTGGTTCACCGTGCACGCCGACACCGTGGTCTCGTCAACCTCCAGAGGCTCGCATATCCCGACCGAGTCGCACGAGGGCACTCTGTAGTTTGTGTGTGTGTCGTTCACCATGGGCCTGTCTAGCCAACAAGTCCTGTTACCCTTGGAAGAGTCGATGAAGGACATGTACCAGCGTGAGAGCACCGCGGGCTTCCAGTGCTCCCTCTTGACAACTATGATGAGTCTGGATGACAGCGAATGGCTTGCCACGGGTATGTCCGTGTAATACTCTGTAATGAATTTTGGTTCGCACCCAGTCATGTCCGACCTCTTTACGCCCTGCGCACAGGAGAGTAAGCGCTGGTGAGCTCCCAGTAAGGCGAATGTGACAGCGTTGAGCTGCACGGCTAACCTGAAGGCGCCGCTCTTCCATGTGTCCAGCACCTCGTTGAATGCACCGGTGGCGTCGAACCCCGAGACTGGCTGGTCATGTGTGGACCCTGTAGCCCTGACTGCGGTGCTTGGAACATGTTCCGCGACGGTACTCAGCGCGTCGTCGATCAACGTCCTGTAGGGGCGCATGACGTCCACGACTTGCGAATCCGAGCCCTTGTTTGCTAAGAGTTTGACAACGTCCGGGTGTAAAGAGCTTGAGAGGCCGAAGAGTTGCGTGTCCATGAGAGAGGCGACATCGCCGAAGGCCGCTTCTAGCCGGGACATGGCCCTGGTGTACTCGACCTTGGCTGTATTCAAGGCGACCGTGGCCTCAGTCAAACTGCCACTGGAGCACAGCCGATCGCAACCTTGCTGTGACTTCTTGCCCTCGGGTAAGCCTTTACAGGCCACTTGGGGACAATCTGGATACTTGACTTGGAGAGTGAGCAGGTTGAATCCTAAAAAGAACTCGTACACAAGGAACGTGTTTCCTCCCACCAGCGTTCGGATCTTCCATTTACTCGGGGGGATTATTACTCTGTGATCTTGGGAGCCGAGAGAAGTGCGACCTAGGACTTCACGTGAGCTCACGTTCAATGGTGCCCGTTGACAGAAAACACGGCATCTGGACCAAAACAGGGTTAGCAGCAGTAGGCAGACGGTCGAGAGTTGCGAGACCGTAGTCATCTTCGGTCATCACTTCAGTTTCCTAAGGCGTTGCCGGTACGTACTGCACATCGAGCAGAGCATCACAATTAGCACACCGTTGATTAATACAGCGAGTACGGTAGCACTAAGGCATAGCGCGGAGGTGCGAGCCGAGAGGTACGCTACGTGTTGCACTCTCGATTCTGCGGCCCGCTCGGCCTGCAGCAGCACTGTAGCCAGTCGTGCAAACGTGTCCCCAAGAGCCCCGAGGTAAGTGTTCAGCGTGGTCAAGCACGCTTGTGCCTTCTCGACAGTACCTCGGTGGAAATCGGGACAGTAGAGGACCATGACGGCCTCTGCGAGCCTGGAGGTGAGCGGTCCCAGGCTTGCGATGTAGCTTTTCGTGTTGGTGACCAAGGACTCGTCTCTTTGCATGAAGTAGCCCGGTGCAGGCTGAGGGAACGTGGGCGGCTCTGAGCCAAAAGAGAACGGCTCCAGGGCGCACGGGATCTTAACGCGTCTCACACCGTGGTTGACAGCGACTATCATCTTAACCAACACATAGTTGTGTGCGGTATTCTCGCTTGAAATGGCGATTGGGTACCCTGTGCCTCCTTGTGGCCAACCGTTATGAGCGTGGTCTCCCAGTTCCATGCACAAACTAGAGCCCCTGATGCACTCAACCGTCTTTGATATCAAGTGCATGCTGTCCAGGATCGTCTTCAGCCCGGGGCGCGACCCCGGGACCGCTGGCAATGCAGTGATATTCTTCACGGTATTGCCGTAAAGCCACTGGTCTTCTTCTCCCGTGAGCGCATTTTCCCCAAGCCAGCGACTCGCTTTTGATACACTTTGTCGAACAGAGTGAACAGTGGATCCGGTGACCGGCACCGTCACAGATAGCCGAGCGCGATGCTGAGCCCCGCTAATGTAGCGGTGGCAAGCGTGCCGCTGGTTCTTTCCTTGCTCCATACCTTCGCCTTCTCGGTGTACACCAAAGGATGGAAACCTGAGGCCCTCGCTCCGAACTTCAGTGTCTGGAGAATGAACGCAGATTACCCCCCTGTCTTCATCGACAAAAGCCACCATGTTCTTGTAATTCAAGTTGACAACATGAGCGCCGTGCGGGATGGCCTCAACCTTTTCAGTGATGTTGTGGGCAATCACGTTGCTGATAGACGTGGCGCCTACGTTCATGTCTGAGGACAGGCCCAACCGCAGGTTCGGTATCTCGGGAACCGTGACAAAGCTTTTGGTCAGAGGCTTGCCCTGGGTCGTGCGTTGGAAGAACATACCCCCTTCTAGCTTATAGACTCCATCCACGCGAGCGTAAGACCGCCAGCCATCTCCAAATCTCGAGTTTCTCGTGTACCGGTAATGTAAAGTCTGGATCTTTGTGGCAGCATCGTGTATCGTACGCGAGAGCTCCGTGAAGGTCGGCACAGCTTCCGCGGACGTGCCAAAGGTGTAGTCGAGATAGCCCAGAGAATATCTACGAACTCCCCACTTGGCCATGTCTTTGACGATGCTGGTGAGCTCCCGCATCGCGTAGTGCACCCTAGCAAAGTCCCCGGTGTCCTTTCCACTGTGTCTGTTGAGCAAGTGTATCTGTTCGCAGCCGTCGGGTACATAGTCGGCCGAGGGCACCGAGACCACTATGCCGGCGCGGTTGTTTGATCTCTCGCATAGCTCCTCGAACAACACAAGACCTAGTCTCTCCCGGTACCGTTCACTCCGGGGTAGCTTGATCGCGTAGTTCTCAATTGCGTCTCCCACGGTCCAGCGAGCGGGCTTCACTTGCTCACAACCAATCTCGAGACTCGTAGGAAACACAGATATGGTGTCCAAGTTGAGGAAAGCGCCGTGTAATGCCACCAGCAGGCCTAACTCCCGTAGAACAGTCTCAGCTTGCACCTGCTCAGGAAACAAGGTGCCATTGAGCTCTCCTCCTACGTCCTTCACGTGATAGAAAGTCAGCTGTGTTCCTTCACGGTTCTTCACGGTTGCTGGACGATAGGCATTTGGACAGATGATGACGTATTTGTCTTTGTCCAGGCACACGGTGCAGTTCTTGGGGAACGGCGGAGCGTCTCGACAATCAGGAATGGTACCGTTGCCATCTTTTCTATACAGGACATTTTCGTCCCAGTCGTATATCATTGCCAGGCTTGAGCAGCTTGCTCTGCTAGCAACACATCTAAAGTGATTGTACTCTAGATCATACCCTCTACGACGTATGACTTGCGCGATCATGTCCGCCGACAGCCCGGGGATCAACTCAAACTTGGACCCGTATAGATTGTTGATCGTAGCAAAGTCTGACGACTTTACGGCGAGGTCCACGTCGATTACCACCACTCTCGGAGCTCGCCCATCCCGCGAGTCTATGGTCAATAGCCAGTCGAGTACAGCAGCGAGCTCGTCCTGGCGTGGTGTGACTCTGCCAGAGTGTACAAATTTGAGCTTCACGCCGGTCCTAGCTCCCCAGCCTTTGCTGATGATGGTTTTCAAGGTATCCATGGCCGCCAGTGGAATGTACAGCTCGGGCGTCTGTGCGTTGTCCTTCTTCGATAACACTCGTATGGCTATGGACAGGTACTGTTCTCCGGGACCCGGCGCTTGGTCTTGTATCAAGATGTCAAACTCAACCAATACTACGCTACATCGTCGAACGTCCAGAGGTGCAGATGGCGCGTCTCGTTTCGGTCCGGGCGAGAGGGTGAAAATGTCCATCTTGACAAGACAGAAGCTTTCAGTCGTGGCCGGCACCGAACCATACACAACTCTACCCTGGCTCCTTATGGCGGTGTTGGGTGGCTCGCGTGTGATTTCCAGAGTCCAGTCATTATTGCTACCCTCGACTCCTTTTGACAGGTGGGCGAACGGGGCCGAGAGACAGAGCGGTGAGCACAGGCCTTCGGGGTTGATGTAATTCAGCAGTGCTCGGCTGCAGTCACAGGCCGTGCTCAGCTTGGGTGTCCACATGCAGTTGACATTGAGCGTGGCATACAACCCTTCCATTACATTGCGCTCACTGTCGTACACCACGACGTGGACTTGCAACGCGTCGAACAGGCCGCAGTGGAAGCCTTTCACGACCAGCGAGATGTCCAGCGTGTCAACCAAGAAACCAGTCCCGGAGTCTCTTTCGCTCCAATTGGGGCCTCTGGTAATGTCGAATCGCGAGTTGTATATTTCAACCTTAACGCTGTTGGCTGCAAGCACTAACCTGCTCCACCCGATGTCCATGTACCAAGCCAAATCTGTGAATTCGTACCTGTCAGACATGCCCACGGGGATAGTGATTTTAGTTGGTACGATGACTGTGTCCTGTTCCTCTAGCCACACTGGATTGGATTGCATGAACTCAATGGACACTCTGGGTCCTTGAGCTAGCTGGTGGCCGAGTAGCGGTTTTGCTACAGTCTCGTACATGCGGTTTGCCAAGTCGTAAAGTGACATATTGTTCAACATGTAGTACATATACTGGAGATGCATTCCACGCATACCATTCTTGGCGATGAGCTCTAGCTCAAAGAGATGCTTACACTGTCGTATTTCCTCCCTGGAGAATGTAATGCACAGCTTTTCCACAACCTCTTCGGACATTTCCCGGACCCAGAGCATGGTCAGTGCATTGAGCGTATCGAGAACCACCTTGGATGTTAAGCTGTGCGCAAAACCCTGTGGTAACGCGTCATTCTTCCAATGGCCGCATATTGTATCGTGCCAGGACGTTCCGGGTAGTATCACACTCTGCTCTGTGGGACATGAGAGAGTGTGTGGCCTACAGTCCTCCGCGGTATTCCAATTCACAAACTGCCCGCGTGGGCACACTGCACCACATCGCAATCCTTCCAAGTATTCGGGAGCTATAACGGGCCGCCCCAGGGGACACCGCAACACACAACGCGCCTCGCCACCCTCCGTACAGCCGAGCAGGATAGTGGAACTCCCCTTACCCTTGACACAGTAGGTAACTCTGGGATTACACTTGTCTAGATTGACGTTATCCCATACAGGCACATATTTCTGACTCGTCAGACTGGAAACCAGTGCTGTTAGCCCGTATATTACAGTTAGCAACGTCATTATCATACTTATCTTGAGATGCACGGGTTTTTACCCGGTTAACATTGTTTTTTGTTAAACAAAACTTGTGCAGATACCCCACGTTTGCTTGTCAACCAATGGAACCCTGCAAACAGAAAACCCTGCTGAGTCTGTTCGACGGCACAGGCAGCATCTGCGGTCCCTTTGTGAAAGCAGGGTGGACTGTGCGAAGGCTAGATGTGGACGGTCGTCACGGAGCCGATATCGTTGCAGACGTACGACGGTGGGACCCTGTCACAGAGTGGTCGGGACCAGCTCCCGATGTTATATTTGCCGGTCCGCCGTGTGAACACTACAGCTCTGCCAGGACTCATGCTAAGACACCCAGGAACCTGGAGCTTTCGGATTCTCTGGTGAGAAAAACGATAGACATCATAGAGCACTTCCATGTCATAAACCCTGCCATGCAGTACTTTGTGGAAAACCCAGATTCTAGTATGCTCTGGAAGAGATGGGTTTCACACAGGCTGTACGAGAACGCTGGGAATCACCCCGAGAGCGTCTTTGTCGAGCTGATGACCCGCAGTCAGAA
This sequence comes from Gymnocephalus cernua, assembly GCA_023631565.1. NCBI lineage: Eukaryota > Metazoa > Chordata > Actinopteri > Perciformes > Percidae > Gymnocephalus > Gymnocephalus cernua. Next base: position 224,712 of record CM042435.1, read on the forward strand.
AAAGAAAACGTGTCAGGACTTCATACGGGCCAAGAGTAAGGCTTTCAGCATGTCCTGCAAGGACAAGTGCGTGGTTAGACTCGACTATTGTAAATACGGAAGCAAGTACAGGAAAAGGACACGGCTGATGACCAACAACCCATTCCGGGGCATGATGTGCAGAAAGGACTGTGGCAACATAGAAAATAGAATGCACATTGAGGTGGCTCAAAGAGGACCCCGGTTGTACCCAAATATCAAACCGACGTCGCTCAGACGGCGCACTCACACTCTGGATGAGCTTCACGCATACCCCTCGAGTCTAGTCAAGACAATATTCGAGCATGTAAACCGAGCAGTGTATCGTAAAAGACAAGGTCTTGGCCCCATATGCCCGGAGCCCGTATTGCCTCCACTGAGGACTCGGGCTGTGTTACCGTGTCGCTGAACGTCTGCACAATCTACACCACAAACTAGTCACTTTGATGACACTAACAGTGAACATAAAGACACAGTGGTTGACAGTAATGAGACTCCATGTTCTTGTTTTTCATGTGTGTGTTTTGTTATTATTCGGCACATGTCAGGGTATATGCTTGGTTCTGTGTGTGTGTGTGTGTGTGTGTGTGTGTGTGTGTGTGTGTGTGTGTGTGTGTGTGTGTGTGTGTGTGTGTGTGTGTGTGTGTGTGTGTGTGTGTGTGTGTGTGTGTGTGTAAACTGATCTGATAATAAAGAAAGTACACCATTCAGTGTCTGTGTTGTCATTTTTATTGCGTACCGGGTTGTTACAGACAAAGTTCACATAAGCACAAGGTTGACAAATTCCAATTCAAACGCAATTCATTTTGGTCGTTGACTTGTGTTCGTCACAGTGATGTTGATGTCACCCGGTGTGTACCAAAGGCCGCTAGGGCCCTGATGTTCAAGGAACTGTAGGCCGAGGCCCCGGTGAAATGCAACATCGCGTTTGCTGTAATAGCGCAGAGCGGGATCAGGAGATGAGTCCGACCGACAAGACTCACGCGTTTCCGCATCTCTCTTGGAAGAAGACATTGGGTCCTGGTCACGGTCTCCTTCGTACCCAGCGGCACCATCACCGGCAGCAGCGCGGCGGGTGAAAGATGAGGTCTGGATGAAGCGTCCCTCGTCCCTGGTGTCAGCGTCTTTGTTGTACACGTTGGAGGTTTTGTCCAGCGTCACTGTGATCGAACCTCCTACATTTACTCCCGTGATGTTGTGTGCCATAACGATCGAACCTCCTTCGGCAAGTATCGAAGAGGTCGTGTTGCCGTTTGTCACGACAATCGAACCTCCTTTGGCTTGTATCAAAGACGCCATGTTGCTGTTGGCTGAAGGGCAAGCGGAATTAGAAGTGTGCTCTGGTGAGTGGAATCCGGGCTGCAATCAGAGATGGTCTGCGGTAAATGTCAGGATTTCTCACTCCCTTTTCACGTACGTAGAGACCCTTTGGTGACGACAGACACTATTGGGTCATACACCTCTGGTCAAATGGATGAATGAGCTTGGACAAATTATCGCTGGCCATCTAATACTTGTAGACACAGATAGTCAAAGAGTAGACACTCCGTGTGCTCACATGTTATGTGTTTCATTTCACTATTCAACACAGGTCATGTGTGCATTTTTAGCAACCCCTACACAGAAATCAAATGTCATGACACTGCCTTTTGACAATAAAGACACTCAAGCCGGTTTTATTTTAGATGTTTTTAATTTGTTATGTTTCTATTATTTTATTTTTATTTATTTCTTTTTTTTTCCCATTTTGCTGTTCAACACAGGTCAGGGTACGAAACATTTTGGTTTAGTGTGTGTAGCAAAGATCACAGCACCCAGCTTGCAGCTGGAGTGTACTCTGTTGTGTATAGGACAAGGGTAAGTTGCAGACTTTTCATTCGCCTGGACACAAAAGAGTCCCGATCCAGTCTTTCTAATAGTCACGGGGACACTCCAGAGCAAAGCTAGTCTCCGCGCTTCGCTTTCCACGTGGGCCTGATTTGGCATTTTGGCAAGCCCTGAGACGACCAAGGATCGACTGTGTCCCGGGGCTCCCAGTACTCCTTGGAAGCGGCTTCCCAGCGATGTCACGTCAGCTAGTATGGGATTTGAGGACAGGCCCACGGACAGGGATAGCGGGTCATCAGCGCCCGGGTCTTCTAGATGTTGCGTGTTGAATGTGCCCACGTACTCGAAGCACGTGTCCTCCTTGTAGCAGTTGGGAAGACGTACGCACTTCCTAAACGAGTACGGAGCCTTGTCGATAGACGAGCGTCTGTTTGTCGCCTGATTCGCGTTGAGTCTCAGGTATCTGGTTCCCGAGGAGTTGCGACCTCCTCTGAGCATGGCTTTGCCCAGTTCACAGAGTCCGCACTGTCCTGAGACCTCCGGGTAGGACAGTAGAGCGTAGTTGAGCGAGACATTCTCCATCTCGTTGAGCAGAGGCCTGTATGTCTCTATGCCCTCACAAGAGCACAGTTCTACCGGGAGATACCAGAGCATCCTCAGACTGAGTTTCGACTTGGCCGATGAAGCCCTGATGTACACGGCTATCTTACCCACGGAGCTCGCCAGATCGCTGACACGTGGGTCGCGCTGCCACTCGTCCCTGTTCATGTTTGCAAGTCTAAGCAGAGACTCAACTATCACCAAGATCAGACTCGCAGTCAAAGCCTCGGAGACCTTGCGCTTAACAGAGATCTCCGCGTGGGTAGCAAATTTTTCGTTGCACGTCCGGCAACACTTGAGATCCACATCCAGGTTTAGTCTGCTCACCGGCCTGCCGGGTAGAAACACCTCGTTGTAGCACAGCCGGACATCTGGGTTCGCGACAATAGTGCTCAGGCGTCCTCTGGATGTCACCGTGTACCGGTGCACCGGCCTACCCGTAGCACGGTCTAGGGGGTCTTCCATGAGCAGCACAGGGTTGACAGAACCCCACGTTTCACGGGACGGTAGGTCACGCAAGGGCTCACGGGTGCGCGTTAGACAATAATTGACCAAGTCGTCAAATTTCAAATCGTGGCCCGTGCGCACGCCGAAGCTGTAAGGGAAAGCACTCGGTCCGTCCGTCAAGGTGCCCGAAAGGTTGTTGAACGTGTTCACGGTGACCGTTTCGTCACTGGAACAGGGGGAGATGTGACCTCTCGGTATCCTGGTGCTCGGCTCGCCCGGTGCGGTTTTACAGTCCTCCTCTACCTCGTTGAGTTTGTCTGGCGTCTCAATGCGACAACTTGTTGACGGTCCGTCTCCTCCTTCTTGCCATTTGCGTTCCTTCTCCCCTTCCTGCTCAGCCCCGGAGGTTTGACTTTCCGACACGTGCGCTCTGCAGCGGTCGTGGGCCGTATCATCGTCGCGAGGCGGCGAGAGTTCCGCTCCGCCGGACAGCCTTTGGCGCCCTTGGTCCAGTTCGGGTTGATCGTCTCTAATGTCAGGGTACTTCCATTGAGAAAACACCATGTGATCGGTACCCGTCAAGGGGATACCATGGAGGGACCGATGTGCCTCGACACTTCTGTCGAGCAGCCCGCCTGCAGCCGTCATGTAACTTGCGTCTGGGAGTTCCGCATTGCCCTGCTCTGCGTAGTGCAAGCCTAAGGCTCGGTTGAATAACGGGTAGTGGTGCATGATGTCGTACTTTCTGGCGATCATCTCACCTACCGTGCCGATAAACAGTGAGCACACTTGCGAGCCGAGCTGCAGTTCCTCATCCTGTGGGTTCTGTGTGTAATGCTCTAAGAAGCTAGTGCACTTGACACCCTTAGACAAGCACATGTGCTGAAACGCAGCCTGTGTGGCCACCAGCTGCAGGTCCGGGATCGGATCCTGGAACTGCAGCTCCCGCTCCAGTGTACAGGCTGAGGTCCTCTTGCCATCGACAGTGAAATCCCGAAGTACTCGTGCAGTGACACACGTTGTAGTATCAAAGCTAGAGGCAACCACGACGATTCTCAGCGAGTCACCTTTGTGCAAGACAAGAGCTGTGGCCGAGGTGTTCCAAATGTACCATTCGTTCTTTGCGCCCCCTCGGGTCGCATAGCATGTGGCAGGAGGCCTTGGTGAACGCTCTCCTCCGATGCCCAGGGGTTTTCTCCCCTTCACCCCGTGTATTTTTGCGGTAGATGCCATAGCTTTCACTGAAGGGCACACCAGTGCAAAGTGAGCAAGGTATTCAGGACGGTAGTCTGAAGTCCTCTGGCCTGGGCTCGACACTTAGTTTTAACAACCCCTGGTGAGTGATCCGTGTCCGGATTGGCCTCTGTGGTCGGCTCGCAGCTGTCTCGAGACTCACCTACCGGTCACGGAAAACAACCTGACACACCCGGCGACTTACACCAACAACTTACCAGTACCGGGGACAGACCCGGTGGAAGGTGCAGAATATATAGGATAGCGTGTAATAGAAAAAGGAAAGGTGTACAGGTGCCCAACAGATACAATCACAATGAATCACACTCATCATAGTCATACATACTCACATCGTTGCTGGAAGACAAAAAGTGAGCAACAGAGCATCCCTTGTAACCCGTGTCGAACTTGTAGGTCCTGTTCTCTGGGTTACCGCAAATGTTTGTGGGTTTCTCCGTGTGTCTAAATGACGGCAGTTGCTGCAATTCCTCCATGGCGCTCTCGACGCCTAATCTCAACGTCGTGCACATGTGTTTGTTCTGAGCCTGCACCATTACATTGATGTCCAAGTGTAGAAGCACCGCGGCTAGTAACAGCCTCATCATCAAGCTTTTTCCACACTGCCTCGGAGCCAGGCACAGGGTGTAAGGGTTGGCGTAGTGAGAGAACTCTTTTTCCACATGATAAAAGTGACTCAGGGCAGGGTTTATGTGGTCATAGCTCTCCGAGCCAAGAGGGGCTAAGCCCAGTTTGTCTAGCAAAGTGTGCTTATACTTGAACAGAGCATCGCCAAACTGCTTGCTAGTGACGCCCAACACCACACCCCTGAAGAGCTCTAGCTGAAAGGGTTCCATCCTCATGCCCTTGACTTGGAAATATTCAAACACCCTGTATATCAGACGTTCGAACCGATACATGACAGAGGCGGACGTGTCCCTCACACCGTGAAGCTGTAGCCTTCGCAGCCTAGCTTTGGCACCTTCGAGTCCAAGCTCCATAATCAGTGCGGCTTGTGCCATACGGTCCGTTATCAAGCGATTGTACTCTGTCATTCTGTCATTGTCCAGTTGCTCCCTTTCTCTGTTGCTGTCGTCCTTGGAGAGCCTGCTTCTGACACAGTCGACGGCCACGGCAACAGGCACGGACCTGGAGTTATCGATGGGATCTCGCACAACGTGGCTGAGCAACCAAAAGCTGTCCTCTGGGTTCGCGGACAGCGCTCGGTTGGGATATCGCAACCCGGTTGACATGTTCCGCACAGAGGTCGACTGGAGTTCCGGTGACGACGAGAGTGTCACATTGTGCCCGAGAGAATGCATCACAGACAGTTCCATGTGTCTCACGGACAGGGAGCGAGACAGTCCCTCGCGATCGACAATAATGGAGTCTGTGTTACCGCTCAAGATTCACTTTAGATACTGTTGGCTTTACTCCGGCGTGCCCTGGGACAACACCAAGCGCCTGGGCACTAGAATCGCGCCGTTAACCGAACCAGATTTGTACCACGTAAACCGAACGTTGATGGGACATGACATTACTGAGCTGTGCAGCCAGGTATGTTCTGCGGGGACAGCCGACCTGCAAGAGATGAAAGCCTTCTGGTTGACCACGGACGGACGACTGGTCTACGTGGATAGACTCTCCGAAGACCTCAAATTCCGCTACCTCAGGCAACAGAACCTATGCGTGGCGCTGTCCTTGTGGACTAGCAATCCGGCACTGTGTGGACAGACGATGAGGGCTTCAGGTTCGGCCCACGCCAACCTGATCAGAATATGTGGCGAGGCTATGAGTTTGAGCCAAGGTTTGTTCTATAACCTGTACGCAAAGTATCCTCTTCCCAGCGACACAAATGGGGAGCAAGATGTCTCACTTGACTTGTGTCGCGTGAACGAGAAGGACATTCACGCCACGGAGATACAGAACGGTCACAATTTGCTCATCGAGCTTTATCCTCTTTACACGGAATATTTCAGTTTCATAACGGATCCCTGTACGGTCTCCAAACTCAAGGACAGAGTGCGGCTTCTGGGTGCTCAGTGGTGGGTACAAGAGGAACTTTCGGAGTTGGAGTTTTCACAGAACCTGAGAACAAACTGGTGTGCAAGAATGCTCGTTAGATTGGCCTTCTTTCTGACCGTGTTGTGAAAAAGGTGTAATTTTCACAGCAAGACCAACAACACCACTAACGACAAGAAAAAGCTTTTTATTATTATTATTATTATTATTATTATTATTGGTGTGTGGAGTGTGCTCAGGGTACTAACTGTATAAAACAGAGTAAAGTCAAACATTCAAACATTCAAAGTGCTTTCAAGTTTAGCTGGAACTGCATTGTCTACGTGACACACGGACCTTAACTCGAGTGTGGAAATGATTCGAAATCAGCTCAGGAAAGGTCTGAGGACCAAGATACGTGTCGACCAAGCTGACATGCAACACTCGGCACAGAAATGGGCTTCGCAGATTCTCTCGCAGAGGTTCTACAGGGAAAGTGTGGACCAGGCTTTGCAGTATATGCTTGATAAACCTGTAGGTCATTACATTTTTATTAGACCCAACAACATGGAAAGCGACAGGTTTGCTGTGCTTCTGCGAGACAAAGATAATACGGTTCGCCACAACATTCGACCAAACGAAAACTACAGCAAATACATCATGTCCACGCTCCACGGGAGGGAACAATGCTACAATAGCATAGTGGAGCTTTTGAGTCAATGGGACGACAGTTGTGTTGACTACGAGATGATCAGGGCAATGGAGAGAGACGAGCTCTCAGGAACCATAGGAGCACAGAAGAGTGTCGATGTCAGTGCGCCTGAGGGAGCGGCGGCGCAGAGTGGCAGCGGCACAGACCGTGGTAGACGTTTACTAAGACGCGCAGACGCACAAGATCGCAGAGGCCCAAGTATCCACAGAAGCCGCAAGGCGCGTTATTACGCCACTGACAGGGTCAGTGCCGAGAACAAATATGACGACGACGGCGACTACGAGTATGTCGACATAGGGCCTCTCCCCGAACAACGCAGGAGTCCCAGTGTCCACCGTGAGGCACGTTACGCAACTGACAGCGTTGGGACTGAGGACCTCCGCAATGCTGGGGACCTGTCCAGGGCGCAAGCGGGAAGTAGGTCCCAAGCAGACAAGGTGTGCAGCTTGCTAGGTGCTTTGACCCTGGCAGATCAACCTCCGTGTCCCAGTGTCGAGGTTGAGGATAATTACAGGGATGACGAGGGAGACTACGAGTATGTCGACCTAGGACCTCTACCCGAGCAAAGCCGGTGTCCCGGTATCCACAGAATCCTCGAAAGGCATCGCAACATGGCTCGACGTGACAGTGACCACGAGTAGGAGGACTTTGGTGGTACCTACGCTGAGGTGGACTAGTGCATATCTCAGATAGTTTGTAAATCTACACAGAGTTACATGATGAAGTCTTGTGTTGTATGTGTCAGTGTGTAGTACTACTCAATAAAGCATGGGTACCCGGTGTGTATTTGGTGTGCTGTAGTGTTTTGTTTTCATTGAACATTCACAGCCTCCCCATCCAGCTAGGGTGAGCAGAGCGTTATCATTGCATTGTAATACATGGTTGATGACCTGTCTGGTCTCTGTTAGGAATAACGGCATATCTGGAATCTGGCACGCCTTCGACCAGATCTGATGCCATTCCCTGTCGTGACAGTTTGCCGTGATATAGACGCACATTAGTCGCAAATGTTTGCCAATGAATGACGATTACCTAGTATATATCAAAACGTGGAAGTCTTTGTCAACACTGTGGATATATATATATTTATGTATATATTTATAGTCGCGGATATATATATAGTGGCAGTCATGACAGAAGTTTAATCTTTGTGAGATGGCGGAGACAGGAGCTCACGGTACAGAGGCTCACACGAACCGAGTTCTCGGCGCAGATGTGTACGCTTTTGTGAAGCAAATGCGCTTCCTTGCAACAGAAGACGGACACATATGTTTGAGGAATGCGGCTCTGGTGAATGATGGTACAGGGGTGTGCAAGAAACAAGTTCGAGGCCTATGTTTGAAAAATCCGAATCTGGTGAATGACAACACAAGTCTACAGGAATGGAGCCCCGCTTCCGAGGCCACTGGGACCAGAGGGGGTAGTTGGAAGAAAAGGCTTCTAGCACGCCACTGTCCTGAACCGGAGGCCTGTGAACAGACCCGAAGCGCCGCCCCCAAAGCCGGTGAGACCAGGAGGGGCAATTGGAAGAAAACGCTTCTGGCACGCCACTGTCCTGACCCGGAGGCCGGTGAACAGACCCGAAGCGCCGCCCCCGAAGCCGGTGAGACCATGAGGGGCAGTTGGAAGAAAAGGCTTCTAGTACGCCACTGTCCTGAACCGGAGGCCTGTGAACAGAATCTGAATGCTTATCTTTACATGTCAGAGTCCACCTCGTGGGGCGACAATGCTCAGATTGAGCAGGAACGGCCTGACCCTCGACAGACCTTGCCCAAGCAGATTAAGGTGACCCGCGCCAGTGTGTTCATTAATGGAATTGTCGCAGATATGAACCCGGGTGTATTGACAAAGATATTTGGCCAATATGGACAGGTTGTCAGCGCTAACGTTGTATGCATCCCGAAACATACAATCGCACACGTCGTGATGTCTTCAGCTGCGGAGGCCTTAAACTGTGTGAAACGTATCGACAATACAGTGCAGTTAGGGCATATGCTATTCAGGCATGTTGGGCACCTAATCTTAGGGCCTCTGCATCCACCTGTATTGCACCTGTGCTAATATTAACACCACTTGGAGCCGTGTGCACGTTCTCTGTTTAATGTAATACAGTGTAATACCTTGCTGTGCATGGAGCAACCCTTTGACATAGCTTCCTTTTGAGTGCTACTTTTCATTAGAATATTAAACAGTCTCAGGGGCATTCAGCGTGTTTAATGATTGGCAACGTAGCTCAGTAGCCCATGTTTCTCCTCAACGTCCCGCCCACTGTCCATGCAGATATAACATGCAGCATCCACGGCAGAGCCCACAAGGTCCTTGGTCAAGAAACCCTTGCATTAGCATTGGGCGCACAACACAACTGACGGATATCATGGAGAAGTACCTGATTGGCACTGTGATCGGCAAAGGTGGCTATGGGACCGTATACAAAGCCACGTGTCGAAACACCGGCAAAGAGTTTGCCTTGAAATGTCACAAGCGCGGTGTAGAGGATGCCACCGTGAGAGAGTTATCTTGTCTCACGGCACTACAGGGGCACCCTAATGTGATCCAGATCCACGAATGTTTAACCTACAATGGCATGATGGCCACACTCATGTCGTATGCGCCCTACACATTGTCGAACGCAATTCACAGTGGACACAATCTTTTTCCCGACCAAGTCCCCGCACTACCCACAATACCGTCGCTTCCATTGAGTTTCGTGGTTCGTTTTTCGGTTCAAGTGGCTCACGCACTGTCTTACATGCACGGACTGAACCTGGTGCACCGGGACCTGACGCCTTTCAACGTGTTGCTGACAGACGATCTAACCGTAAAAGTGGCTGACATGGGCCTCTCCAGACATTCGTGTAAATGGATGACAACACATGTGGTTACGGAATCGTACAGGGCCCCCGAATTGTTTGCTGATGAGGGTATCTCAATGTACACTTGTACCATTGACATGTGGAGCCTGGGTGTAATGATTGTTGATGCTATGGAAGGAAGAATGGTATTCTACGATCCTGTAGTGCCCACCTACCAGATCATTATACGGACATTGTGCCCCGCAGACCATCCCAGTGCATCACTTCTCCCACCGGACCCCGAGTTCAAAATACCCAGGGTGATTGAGTGTAACCTAGTCAAACGAATTGTGTTCCAATTGCTGGCCTTTCAACAAGAGAAGAGACTTTTGGCTCACAAGCTGCTGAAGGACACAGAATGGACCGAAGCCGCGCATATGACCCAAGATGACAGAGATCGGGTCAGAGAGCGGATTGCCCTAGGTGGAAGAATAACAACGCAACAAACAGCATGAACATGACTACTTTTTTATTCACAAAACGTGTATATGATTCACAATGTGTCCATGTGCTAATCAAGAATAAACACGGAAGCAACCTTGATCCCAATTCTTGTCTATGTTGTGTATATAGGGTTGACAGTTAGGATCAGCAACGGCATAAACATGACTACGCTTGTATTTACTAAAGATGTACATGATTCACAATGTGTCCATGTGGAAATCAAGAATAAACACGGAAGCAACCTTGATCCCAATTCTTGTCTATGTTGTGTATATAGGGTTGACAGTTAGGATCAGCAACGACATAAACATGACTATGTTTTTAATTCACTAAAGTTGTAAATGATTCACAATGTGTCCATGTGTTTGAGGTCCATGAGGTTCATGAACGCATTGCCACAGGACAAAATCAGGTCATGTTATATTGGCACATGCGTGGTCACAGCATCAGGATAAGCGGTGCCATTGCAAGGGTCATCAGGATGGCATATGCTCGAAGCGTGGAACCCGTAGACCTCCACGATTCTTCAATGGCTTCCCTGGCTCTGACAATGTCCCCTATAGCTTGAGAGGAGAGGCATGGGTGAGCTGAAAGACCAGTACTGTCAATATACAAAAGGAGACCAATCACCGTGTAACTCACTATCGCTGATGTCGATCAGTTTTACAGATGTTTTGACATCCTCCAAGGTCTTGAGATCTGGCACGACAATGGCCGGGTTTCTCGTGGTAGTGAAACCTTCGGCTGCGAGTTGGACTTCCGAACACGAGCTGTCAGCTCGACCCTGTCTCTGATAGATGAAATGACGGTGTTGTTTAACATCGTGTCCACCAAGCCCTGTTCCGTTGCCGAACAAGACACACCCCGGGCTTAGCAACGGTTCGCTCATAGTGGCATTCCACACTTCAATTAGACGCAATGTGTGGTCATTATCAGGTTCTAGGTACAGCATTGAGATGCGAAGGACACCACGCAGCGGACAGATTGACGCCTGATCGGTAGTGTTGTCAACATTAGCGGTATAGTAGAACGCGCCATATGCGTCGGCCATTGCATGCAGATTGAAAGTCTCTGATCCTATGATGTAGGAACCCTCCTGGGCACAAGTGAGAAAGTGAACGCTAACCTGGTAACCCAGTGGGGTCTCTGTGAGCTTGTATATTTGTTCGCTGGCGTACACTGCGTAGCCGTTTTTAAAGAAGGCCTGATTGGGGCTCTTCAAGTACCCGGGTAATCTGACAGTGTCTCCCATTGTACCTGATATGGTAACAAGCTCAGATCTGACATCCGTTGGCACTTTGGTCACTGTTGAAACACAGGATTCAACTGTTGTCACGGATATGTATAGCAGACACATTACGGTAGCAATGCACTTTCCCATGGCCGGACCGCTGCTGTGGGTTTGGGATCTCCAAAGAGTGAGAATGAGGCTTCCAGAGCTGTGGAGCTCCTTATATACACGCTGAATCCATTCAGCCGGGATCAGCCAACTCCCACCCATAAACCCTCTGAGATGCTGATATCCAATCAAATGAAACTCACAAGGCTGTGGGCCGGCTTCAGAGAGATCCTCACCTTAGCTCAGACACTAACAGACTGACACACATTCTCGGCCTGAGAGTTTACGGGGCGGGGTTACAACTGTGTGTTCACACAGTCCGAGTGTGGATGGCAGTCTGACTGCGGATGGCAGTCCGAGTGCGGATGGCAGTCTGGCTGTGTATGACCTCATAGTAAAGCAACAATGTCAACCCAGGAGAGTGTCTGGTATTGTGGGCCCGGTGAACCTTGTAAATGTGTGAGATTAAAAATAAAAGACGCCAGACCCATAGGATATCAGGTTTATGAGATTTATTATTTGATCCTCAGTATGTATGATACATTGCATATCAAACGTCAAATGACATTGTATACACCTCACAAACATTTAGGACACAAAGGGGATCTGAATAAGTAGGCAACCAACGCCCTTAGTTTGTTTAACAGAAACTCACTTTCCAGCGAGTGGTATTCGCGGACAAACGTAATCCCGCCGTGCATGTGTATCGCGTACTCACAGTGAGGCTTTCGCGCAAACTGTAACTTTGAACTGTGCTTTAGATGCAAACCCATAACACACTGAGACATCGTGATGTACGTAACACAATCCTCTGTGTATACGAGATACTGATCCATTTCGGCATGCTCTTCCTTCTCACCCGAGAGGAGCGAGAGCAGCGTCGCCTCGCTGGCCGTGGCCGGCTTGTAACTGTCCAGAGCAGCGTGAGCGGTCGACAGACACCAATGTAGGGGCGAGTTCACGCTCCACTTGTCCACATAGGCTGGGTTGCACAGCGATTCCCCGTTCACTACGTACACCTTGCTGAAACAGTTGAGAAAACAGGGTACCATCTCTGGTCTAGCCCCAGTAATCCCAATCAAGGGTTTGGGTATGTAACTGGATGATACACACAGTATGCGGCGTGCCTCGTTAGGACGTGGCCTTGGAACACTGTCCAGTTTATTGGATATGTAATGTTTGTATGCCCTGACAAGTTTTTCTTGGTCCAGAGGGCTTAAGCTTCTTTCCGTACATGAAGAGTCCAGGTCTAATAAGTGGTCATGAGTAAAGCCTTTACCCACCACATTGCGCAACAGGCCGTATGCATCAACCTTTTGCTTACCCCCTCTAATGACTACATAATCCACATAGAGGTTACCGTACACTCCTCTTAAGGTCGTCATACTAGGCTAACGTGAGACCTAGCAGCCTTAGGATAATGTTTTCCGTTTGTCTCAGAGTGCTGCTGTGTCTAAGCTCACGCTATGCTGTTAGTTAATAACTTTGTGGTCCGGGCTCTGAGTGGGGTACGTGTGAGATGTGCTAGGCCATGGAGTCATTGGTAGCGTACTACCTTGGGCAACCTGGCCATCTAATACATTCATGAGTGTGTAATACTTGTAGCTGTACCTGTGTATCACTGCATTGTTCAGTCCGAGCACAAAAGGTACACGGATAGGGTTCCGGTGTTTGCAAACTGAACCTGTAACCTGTTATGACTCTATCGCTGCATTGCTATATGTCTATTCTGCCTTCTACAATAAACATACGTATGCACTTGGAGTGTGTTATTTCTACCCGTGGCTTGTGACATCCACTCAGGTAAACAATGCACACCAATAAACATTAGGGAAACGTTCTTTATTTATTATTTATTTCTTGCATGGTAAAAGAAAAGACAAGCAAATCACAAACTGTCATTTACATTGCCACAGCAGAGACAGCCATCTTCACTCTAAATACTACTGTGCCTTAGACGTGAAAGTGTGGTACCAGCGTTCTGAGATACAGCGTATCTATCACGACGTTGTGGGGTGTCTGCACAACCCGTTCTGAAACTTAGGTTCCTCGTATTGCCCCAGCGCCGGGTGGTGATGATGTACATGGCAGGACTTGTGATACAGTGCATGTTACTTATAGCTATGCAGACATTGAGCACTATGTCCTTGAACTCATCGCAGTGCTTATGCCATCGGTAATACGTGATGCTGACCATCCAAGGTATCCAGCAGCACGCAAAGAACAATACAGTGAGCACGGGTAACACCTGGGCCCTTCTCAGCTTACCCCTCCCCAACACATTCTTGTGGACATGCTGTCTGACACTGTACACAATCATTCCATTGCAGTAAATAAAAATGACTATGGGTAGCATGTAACAAACGATTGTTCTGACCCAGACTGTGAGGGCCCACAAATGAGGCGCCATGCTGTTGGAACACACCATTGTGTTCTTGGAATTGGATGAAACAGTGTAGTAGTATATATCCGTGAGAGCGGATAGCGCGGGGACGCAGGTGCACAGCAGTGTCACGATTCTCCTTCTGCTTGAGCTTGTGCGAGTCAGATCCTTGAGTGGGGGCCTCTTGTGTACCACTCGCATGTACCTCTCGATGTTGATATAAACCAGCAGACTTAATCCGTGCTGTAAAGAGAACTGTAAGGAGACACAATGGACAAGACTGGTAAATTGTACACGTTTGCGTATCCGGTAATTCAAGAGTGGTACCTACCGTTATCACGCCCTTCATTATTTTGCACACCGCAGAACCAAACACCCAGCCCTCAACAATAATCCTCTGAGTAATCCGCAATGGGATAGTCAGCAAGTTGGCTATGTCACAGACTCCCAGCTGTGCAAAGAAAATGTCAATGTCACTTAGGGTCTTTCTCTGCAAAGCAGAGTCCTTGGAACAGGGGCGGTAGAGCATGAGGATCATGTACAGGTTGAGAAACAAGCCCACGGATGTAACGAGTGCGTGGAGCACGGGAATGTAGAAAGTGCGGATGGCTTCATATTGATGGTAACAATGCAATTGGGACTCGGATTGGTTTGATGTCATGTTGATGAGTGTAGCATCATTCAACGAGGCGTTATATAGTGATGCCATGTTGCTAAGGCGATGTCTGTGTAGATACTGAGCACATGTCAAGCGGCCTTCAGCCTTTTAAAGTTACGGTCATGGTGACAGGAACTGTTTAAACTGAGGTTCCGAGTACACAATGTACACAGAGAGGGGTTTCAGTCCGAGCACAGAATGTACACAGAGAGGGGTTTCAGTCCGAGCACAGAATGTACACAGAGACGGGTTTCAGTCCGAGCACAGAATGTACATAGAGAGGGGTTTCTGTCCGAGCACATAATGTACACAGAGACGGGTTTCAGTCCGAGCACAGAATGTACACAGAGAGGGGTTTCTGTCCGAGCACATAATGTACACAGAGACGGGTTTCAGTCCGAGCACAGAATGTACACAGAGAGGCGGGTTTCAGTCCGAGCACAGAATGTACACACAGAGGCGGGTTTCAGTCCGAGCACAGAATGTACACAGAGAGGGGTTTTCGGTTCGATTTTTGAGCAGTTGTGTCATCCTTTTGGACCAGCTTTAGAGCGGGCGGGGCTATAGTAAAGCATCTCAACACGGTTGCATATCCAACCAAAGGTGTCTGATCAAAGAGTATGGCAGAGTACACAGTATAAATGTGGACACTAAGCCAGGAACCGTTAAAGAGTGTCACAGACGCTGACGTGGCATCACTCTAGAATTCATGCATCGTTATCGGGATTATGTTAACAATGCTCAACAAATGCGGTACAATACATTCACTCACACAGCCAACTCTGAAGGTCTTGACATGGTGAACCTCGACCCCACTGTCCGGAGGTTCCTTGGTGATCACGGATACATGAGTGAGAGTTACAAGTTTCGGGGGATGGCGTTCATTGTATTTACCGCACTACCAGAAAATGCTCTAAAGGCCATGAATGTCAATGCTGCATTCATACATGACCATAAACTACTGTCAGAGCGTTTGGCAGACGGGTTGCATGGTATCATACGAAGACACGGAAGAGCAAGGCTGTCACAAGATCACCAACGTGTAGAGCACCGAGGCCGCGCTGTCAGCGTGCGCTCCAGAAGTCCAGAGTATGCATACCACACGCGAGTTGTACCCGCCGAAACGATATGTGCCACATTTCAACCCATGGCCAGGAAGAATCGTCGTGGTCGCTCTGTGCATGTTAAATATGTACAAGTCCGGAGACACGAATCGCCTTGCTGCCGCCCGTGGCGACCGGACTCACAGGGGGAAAGGGGAATGCTGCGTAGGGCCGAGTGTAGTACACACACGAGCCCGGTGATGTCCTC
The DNA here is from genome assembly GCA_023631565.1 of Gymnocephalus cernua. Taxonomy (NCBI): domain Eukaryota; kingdom Metazoa; phylum Chordata; class Actinopteri; order Perciformes; family Percidae; genus Gymnocephalus; species Gymnocephalus cernua. The sequence continues at coordinate 240,534 of CM042435.1, forward strand.
AGCCGCCCGTGAGGGTCACAGTAGCGGTGTTTACAAGTTTCAGAGCTATGGCCAACCACAGTCGTCCAACCAGTCAAATTATGGCTGGGATTAGACCAGACTACAACAGTCACCCTCATCGCTGATTGCAGCCTGGACTCCACTCTGCTACAAGGATGGGCCATGATGGATTTGGCTTATACACCGTGTGACATCGACCTCAGCATCAACAACTGTAATCAACGGCCCAAAGGGGTCCTGTGTGAAGAGAACCACTGGCACGATTGACTTTGTCAACCATTACACATTACCCTTGTACTATTGTTTATGAAACCCAGAATGTGTACTAGCTGTGTGGTGTGCGTCTGTAACACTGAGTTATTCAATAGAACAAATGACAACGAAAAACAAAAATAAACTCTGTCTGGTGTACTTTCTTTATTATCAGCTCAATTCTCAGGAAGACAACGAAACACACACACACACACACACACACACACACACACACACACACACACACACACACACACACAGTCATTGGTAGCGTAGTACCTTGGGCAACAGGGACATCTAATACGTTCATGAGTGTGTAATACGTGTAGCTGTACCTGTGTATCGTTGCATTGTTCAATGACCTAACGTACGCACTCGGGTTGTGTTATTTCCACACAGACATCGGTAGCATCCCCCCTCAGTTAAACAATTATGAAAACCATGAACCGTACATCGTCAAGCGTGTCAGTCCAGTCCGAGTACGAAACGTACTCAGAGGGTTCCTGCCCTGTCCACACAGCCGTATAAATATACCAAGGCCAAAGCCGAGAGAGCATATTCCTCTGGTATACAGATGTAAGCAGAGATCACACTCCTTTGTCCTACCGGCGGTTTCTACTTGACGCTACGTTAGAGTAAAGGGGCGTTCAACCCCGATTGGAGCTAGAAGTACAACATTGACTGTAGCCCATGTCACGATTGTGGCCCAGACTCCAACACTAGGAGCTAGCGCGGTGCAGAATTTCAGCTGAGGGTCTAAGGTACGAGTCAACCACAGAGGACAGAGGTGCCACAGCACTCGCGCTAGATTCCGTAAAGTGCAGCTATATGGAGTCGACTCAGTCAGGTTGCCCTTCCACCAGAACTACAACCACTGGGACCACGTCTACGATTGTGTGTGCCCAAGCAGGAACACGTTTCGCGGTGCTCAGTGAAACAATGTCATCGTACAAGACAGACCTCAGTGCTATAGAGGAACGCAACGATTGTCACGATGAAGATGCTGACACCAGGGACGAGGGCCCCTTTGTCCAGGCCTCCTGTGACGATGGAGACACGGACACCGGGAGCGAGGCATCATGTGACGACGTGCCGTCCTCTTCTGACGAAGACACGGAGGAGTCTTGGTGGTCAGACGTAGATTACGATCTTTGTTATTACCACAAAGACGAGGCTGCATATCGGAGGCGCAATGGTCTAGAATTCATTGAAGGATTTGGCTGGGTTAAATCGGATAGCGGATGGCGGTGGACGGAGTCCACACGTCCCAAAGGAGTCATATTTGAAGATGACATCTGGGACGATTGAACTGGGTCGATCTTGTGCTTCTTTTATATCGCATATGTAACTCAACGTGTACATGACCATTTGTTGTTGTTATATTGCTTACAAAGCCCTGAATGTGTACCCTTGAGATGTGTGTATGTAACCCCGGTTACTCTATTCACTTACACAATAAAGCCAAACACAGAGTCTGTGTAGTGTACTTGGTTTATTATCATATCAATTCTCAAGGACACACACACACACACACACACACACACACACACACACACACACACACACACACACACACACACACACTAGTTGTAATAAACTTCCCCACCAATTCTGATAGACCTTTCCCGGCCATGTATCTCATCTCTTGTGTGACATAGAAGCAAAAACGCCGAGAGCATGTCGTCTCTGGTGTACTCTCCGTGTACAGACTTTTTGCCCCCTGTGGTCACCGTGCTACCTTTAGCAGTTTCGGTGATAGTGACCATTGACAGTTCCTCTCTCAATTTCCCAAGTAGAACTTTGCCTTGCTGTGCATGGGTCTCATCGGCAAGCCTAGCATCAGGTAAGGACATGATGTCGCGTGTCTCCCATACACTGGCAGTTATATCTGTGGCCAGATTGACACCCTTATGCGAGCGCCTGTACATGAACACGTCCTTGTTGGAGCCCATCTTGTTACTTGAGCCCGCACCCTGTGAGGTTCCCATGGTCGACTCGAGTATGCGTGTTTGCTTCATGGCCTCGGATAACACTGCCCATCCCAGAGACATAACGGTGTCACAGTAATACAATGTTTCTCTCTTGATCGCCGAGACCGTACTCAGAACCATAGCGAGTTTGGTCTTTGCACCCACGTGTTTTCCGAGCATGTACTTGTTGTTGATATGCGACCACTTACTATAGAACTGGACCTTGAACCCGGTGCGCGCTAATGAGTGCTCAATGAGATTTTTTACATCGACCAGGGCGTTTACGTAGGTGTTTTGTTCAAATATTACGACCACGGGGACTTCTTTCCACATGATCCTGGGTATGAGAAGCTTCAGCAGTCTGACGTGAGCGCTCAGCAGAGCAGCGTAAACTCGAGTAACATGATCCAAATCCCGTATCTCAAGTTCCTCCAGGGCCATAACCTGTGGTGAAGGGCAACGGGGTAGGGAGGTGGCAGGACAGAAAGAAAGAAAGAAAGGTTTAAAATAAACTGTTAGCCAGGAGCATTTGAATAACACCAAAACAACCAACCAATAAGTGTTTTCGCCATGTACTGTCCCACCTGTCAGGCGGCTCGAGAGGACGTTGAAACCTTGATGGGAATACCGTGGGACCACCTCATAGCCCAGTATGAGTTCATGATAGCGTTCACCATGTTCCATCGCAACGTACTCTTCTACTCTAACATGGATGACGGCCAGCTCCGAAACCTATACAGCCGGCTTGTGTCCTTCTCGCCCGCGAGAATACTCATGGTCGACACTTTGGCGGGCACTTACAGCAAACGGGTACCCGGTAAAAACGCGTGTGAGTCGCTCCAGGTTCCCAGCGAATTGTCCAGGGCTATAACTCTCGCAATTGGAAACTGTGTCCCAGAGCTGTTTGTGCGCAGGTGTATCTCGAGCTGCAACTGGAAGGGGTACTATGATATGGTGCTAGCAGTGTTTGCCTCGGTCGAGACCATTCGCAGCGGGGCCCTAAAGTACATGGCCGTCATAAAGGAGAGCATACGGGCGAGAGGATCCATTCACACCATTATTTCACTAGCGGTAACAGGGTGGATGGTGAAACTCTCAAACTCCAAGTGCACGTGCGGCATCTGGCCCCAGGCCCTGGACCTGATCTCGTGCTTCGTTTCCGACGCAGAGACCACGTTGACTATGCAGGACGAGGTCCGTATAAGCGCATACATTTGCACCCTGCTAGACCTAAGACCGGTAAACTACGGACCGGGACACAGCGAAAGCCCCACGCCTTTAAATTACGGATATATGTTCAGAGAGCTTCTGGTCTCGGGCTTAGACTCACCTGACAACGAGCCAACTCACCACTAGATTGCCACCAGCCAGCTCCACGGCACAGCACACTCCAGCGCAGGACCTCGAGCCTCCCCCAAACGTCGGGTCGAGACACACGTAGGCTCTGACCACGGACGCCCGTCTCATGTAGTCCAGGGTGACGCTGTTGTTCGACAGGAATTTGTTTATGACCGAGGCCTCGAAGGGAGTGGTGGTGTCGGTCTTGGTGTCGGTGGACGACGTGCTGCTGCTCCCTGTGACTTCGCTCTCGAATCCCTTTGGCGTGACCATGTTCATCAACTCCTTCAGATGGTTGTCAACGGATATGTGTTGAGGACAGTACACCCCGAGGCAGGCGCATGTCAGTCCCGGCTCCCTCTCGTGATGCCTACACTTGAAGCTCTGTGAGACTACGTGGTAAGCGGGCTGCCCGTTTTCTCCTCGGATGTCGGCAACTTTGTTCAGCCATGGGGTGTTGTTGACATGACTCGTGATGTGCACTTGCTTTCGCCCTCTGAACGCAATATTCGGTAGCACAGCCAGTAGCACCTTGGAATTCACAAAGCCCACTTCGTCCACGAGAATGAGATCGGGGCTCTGTCCTCGGCTGGCCTGTGAAGACACAATGTAGACATGGGACGTGTTAGGATCACACTCTCATAGTGACACCGCTTAATGCAAAAGGTTCACATTTTGAAATGAGAACACGTGATGAAAGAGAAGAGGAAAGTGAAAGAAAGTAGAGAAAGGATAGCAAACGGGGCCGAGTCTCAGCGAGCCCACCATGTATCATTCCCACACAGAGTTAATAGAGGATCCACAATGGGTGAGCTATTGTGTGGAAACTGAATGTTCTTTCAGAGAGCACCTTCAGGGCTATGTGTGCCCAACACACTGCAGCAGGCACGTGTGCTCTGCTTCCAGTTGCTCTTTGATACAAGCCATGGCCAAGAGGACCCGCTATCGAGCACAATCGTCGGAGTCGTCTTGCCCCGTTGCGGCGCTGCTCGTATTCCAGAAGCCTCAGTTGGAGTTCAGAGGAACGTACTACATGCCAGCTAAAGGGGACCCTGTTGAAATGGGCTATGGTGCAATGGAATACGAACCAGGTCCGCGTCGCAGAGACGCGGACTTGAACGTGAACCATCTCATATTGAAAGCCAGCTTGCCTGTTACGATCGCACTGTTCTCCACGATGTTGACGGAGGAATTCTCACGACAATACGAGATGGTCGACAAGAGTCAGGTGTTGAACACCTCGTCGAATGCGCCACGTCTCTCCTGGCCGACCAAGATATTGGAGCTGGCCGAGGCGATACAGTTTGCTAGTAAGCCCAAGCTGCATTGCGCCAGAGACATGGCCTCGGTTGTGAAGGTAGCGGTGTTGAAGAGCACCGTGGCCATTGCGACGTTGTTCACCTCGCGTGATGCCAAGATAATCAGGTTCATGAGGAAAGTGACTTGCAAGTACAATGATAAAGACAGCCGGAGGGCTGACTTCTACACCATGGTGGTCATGCTGGCCCTGTGTCTCTTCCCATATTTAAAACATGGCCTACTTGATGATCTATTTAACAACAGGACTTTAGTGATCATGTGCTTTGACAAGACTCGCACCAGACACAACCAATGGTCTACGCTCTCAACGCACGTTCATCTGCACGTGAACCAGCCCGAGTTTGTGAAGGGTGTGCTGTCCATCAACTATCTCGAACGCTCATTACCCGTTGTGGTCACGATCACACTTGAGAAATATATTTCGGACGCCAGTTACTCTGGGAACAACAGTCTACGTGGTCCATGTGTTGCAGTCAGACTCCCCGAGGCCACGGCTGGCAACCGAAGAAGCCTCGGCAGGCACACCGAAAACGGACCGAACGTCGACCAGAGTCAGGTTCATGGTTTCAACAAACAAAGACAATCGCGCCTGTCACGAGGAAGAGGACTACGCCATTCTACGTGGGCTACTACGAAACACAGGAGCCGGGTCCCGAGGCGAAGGTGATGCGTTTAGAGCACTTTGAGCCTCAACCGGGACTTGGGGGGGGGGGGGGCGAGCTCTGTTATATGTAGCAATTGTAAGTCGCTTTGGATAAAAGCGTCAGCTACATGACATGTAATGTAATGGATGAACTTTGCTTTCATTGACTATTGATGTGTTGTTTTCTTTTCTTTCTTTTCTTTTTCACTTCTGGTGTACATGTGGCCTTATGTGTGACTGTACACATAAATAAAAAGACACAACTATCACTCTGATGATACAATGTTTTCACTTGATTTTATTTAAGTCGTATGAGACACACAACATATGAGACACACAACAATGATGAAGGGGACTCCATTCACATTCGGTCATGGTGTAGCCTACAATGTGACTGTTCACATAAAACAATCGCTATCATGATGCAATGTTTCCATGCTCTATGAAAGCACACAACAATGACGAAAGGGACTCAAGTCAAATCTGGTCAACGTCATTGGAACCTTCTTGTGCGTACATATCAAAGACAATGAATGAATAACAATCAGGATTCGGATGATTGGTTCAAGGGGATAACAGGTGGTCCTTGTGGTTGCTGTCCTCTTCGAGGACCCAGTCCCGGTAACTGCTCAGAGCTTTTGGTCTTCTTCTTTTGCATGCACATAGGTCTTTCCCACTTGATAGTACCCTTAGCTCTACGGCGAGGCTTCTGCTGCTGCTTCTGCTGCTGCTTAGAGCTCCCTGTAAGGTGATTCTCCCTCCACGCCACATACTCGCTGAGTATTTTGTCAAACCTGGCAGCAGAGTGTTTTGATCGTTCAGAGTTGTGTTTTTTCATAGCCTCGCATTTCCACTGTAGATTGACCATGCCCGTTATAGGAGCGTTACCGAACTGGACCAGCGCGTCATAAGACTTATCGGGTCCCGCGCCGATGACTTTATCTGCAAAGTCTCTCCTGAACGCTATCCCGCAGTGCAAGCAGTTCCAAAACCTGTGAGAAGGGCATGTATGCCGAGGCAGCTGGTCTTGTTGCTGCACGGACATCTGTCCCGTTGGAGAGCTCGGGTCCCGTGGACAATCTGAAGCCCACGCAATCTTGGTCGAAAACGTAGAGGCCATCGCAGGCCATGTCCTCAGGCGAGTCTCCCATTCGCACGTATCCATGATCCAGCTGGCGATGCGTGCAATACGCTGTGATGTGCGAGAATAACCATATGAGGGAAGCTATCTTTCTGTTATATGTGGTAGGCTGAACGGTTTTCTTCAACTGTAAGTCAATCCCCAAGGCTAAAGGTAAAGCGATCATAGACACTCTCTTGGAATAGGTTATGCTCTTCACCAGACTCGATGCAATCTCTATCGGGAAGCCCGAAGCTATCAGGTGCTTGAATAACACGATTCGCTCGGCCGTACAGTTGTACCTAGGCTTGTATCTTCGCACGGGACCTATCATCGCCATGCACACGTACGACAACAACTTGTCATTGGTACCCGTAGAAGCGGTGGACCTTAGGCTCAGTCTCAGTTCTTCGATTTTACACTGAGCCCGGATACTGTCTCGGGTAAACTCGGGGTACTGTTCAGAGAGCACTTGGGCTCTCTCGCGGCTCCTGTTCAACGAGCCGTACCATTGGTAAAGACAACGCAACGGGTAGGTACTCAGATACCTGGGGGCCTCTAGCTCATCGAGTGTGTGGCTATGCGACTTGAGTTCGTGGAATAGTTCTTTACCCAACGTTTTCTGCTTGGTTATCTCGTCTCGCCGCTTGAGCGACTCCAATTGCTCCAGAAACCTCATGGGTTTCAGAGCTTCGCCCGCGTCGCCGCTGTCCCGGGTCTCGTCGGATATGAACACGCTACCGCAGGGTCCGGCTCTCACCATTTCCCCGGAGTCGTCAATGCGGAAGTGGCACGAGTCCTCATCGCTGTCCTTCTGCGTGCTCGTGAACTGTTCGTGTCTCAGCGTGAAGTGGTAGCACGACATCTTCCGCCTCACGTCTTTCCATGTGTCAGCGGTTATCTCCGCTTCAAAGTAACACTCGGGGCACTCCTTGGTGTCCATGGCCAGCTTTGGCACAATGGGATACCGGAGCATGAGCGATAAGAAGTCCTCTAGTGAACGCAAGTCATTCAGCGACTCCTCGTGAGAGCGTGTGATGAACTCTCTGCTCAGCTGTGCGTATACGACCATGACTTCGGACAGTGTCAGCGGTTGATTTGGTTTTCGTACTATGGTCTCTTGGTTCTCTATGCCTCGCACCGTGAGCCACACCGTGTATTCGCTCACACGTCTATTACAAGGCTCTTCGGGCGTCAAGACCGAGAGCCTGGGCTCCTCGAACGTGTCTATAAAGTTCTGCAGTTGCGGGTCAATCTCCCCGAGCAACCTGGCTCTGCACGCGAGGTCGTACAGGTCGATCATTCTCCGTCTGTGGCCTTGTGGAGACTCGCTCTCAGAGCCTCTAGTGCTCCCGGGGCTACAGTGTCTGCGATTTCCCTGTGCCCCTGCCACTCCGCTAGACACACCATGAGTCCTATCCATCTCGGGTCCGATGAGCACGTCGGGTGTTTTATGTCACCTCGCTTGCACACCGAGGGCCAGAGTCTTGTTAGTTGAGCGAATGCAGACATGCCGCCGTCGCCGATGAACTTCTCAGGCAAGGCGTAGTGCGCGGCAAGCTTGCTCGTGAATGCTGAGCAACAGGTCTCGCTTTCTATGCAGCGTGGTAACTCCTTGAATGTGTACACCAGTGCACCCGCTCTGTTCCTGCGCCCGGTGGTCACGATCTGGCAGCGGCTGACCTCACGAGCGAGTTTCACCATCGCCTCTCTCCCCTCACGTACCACAATTGCGATCTTCGGACGAACGGGATACGCTGCGGACGAGAGTTTTTCGGCCAAGGCAAGCGTGCCCATGACCAGGTTGAGAATTCTGTCGCCAGCAGCATCCGAGGACCCGTGCACAAACACCGGTCTCAGTCCGCAGCCATAGACCAGCACTGTGCACACGTCGTACATCAGCGAGCGGAAGTTGTGAGGCTTGTAGTACTTGACGAGCCTGCCGGAGTCGTTCAATGCCCCTCCGGTCCTGTACTCTGGGTTGTGCGTGGGTTCGAAGAACACATGTCCTTCGTACCCAGGGAGACTTGGGAGTAGTTCAATCTCGAGACGAGAATTGAGTAAGATGAAACTCGAAAGGTCCCTCTCACGCCACTCACAGTTCACAGTTGTGGGTACCCCGTGCTGGGCTACGCAATCGCCTTCGCCGCTTTCTCCTTCGCAGTCTTCTCCTTCCGAGTACTCGTCGAGGTCAGGCGACTCAGGTCTCTCGTTGTCGGAACTCACAATATCAGCAGCGTTCTGTCTGGCAAAAGACTCCTTGTGGTCAATCAGGCACCAAAACCTGTCTCTCCCACGTATCAGTTTCCCATCAGAGCACCTCTGCCATTGCAGCTGCTTTCCTTGCCACCCCCCAGAGTTTCGAGCTTGCACTTTCGCTAAACCCGCGCTCCCAGACTCCCACCTGAACTTCAGCGCAGATATTGTGGCGCAAAAGGTACCCGGGGCCCGCTTTGACCAAGGCAAGGCTCTTTTCCATTTTTCCGGACCTCTAATTCCCCGGGGTATGCCCTGCAGCTTGCAGAACTCCCTCAGCGATAGGTTGCAGCGAACGTGCACTTCGGCACAGTTATCCTCGCGGACTTTCGAGCTGTCCACGGGAGTGGTAACGACAGCGTGCACCCCTTGCTCCTCTGTCATCATAGATACTTTCAAACTCCCCGGGTTCGGATGCAGCACCAGATTGCCAGCCGAGTTGACGCGAACGATCCCCTCGGACTTTGCGACCACCGCAGATACGTCCTCCCTGCAGGGCGCCTTGCAAGAGACGAGGTAGCTTTTGCTACTTGTTTTCAGAACGTCTAAGCCCTGGGGTAGAGTGTGGGACCAAGGCTCTGGTTCGGAGTCTGCTTCGGGTGTGAATACGGTCACCACACGCGATCTGAAAGGTCCTGTTGCGCCCGCGAACCAGGCCAGCGCCCGCTGTAGGTATTTGTACACGCCACGTCTAAGACATTTTATCTCCAGCTCTTCGTGCGCCTCTCCAGAGAGCATTCTGCACGCCAGGGCCGCTGCAAACTCTGAAGCAGAGCACACCTCATTGTGAAAAATCAGACTCTTGCCGTCCGCGCTGTGTAACGTGGCATCGTCACACCGTGCGCCGTCGTCCTTACAGGTGGAGGCGTACCACTGCCCGGGTTTGACTATCACGATCAGGCTGCCCATTGGCACCAGAGCCTCGCGTTTGAACGTGGTCAGGCCTCTGTTCACCACCTTACAAAGGCCTCTGGTCCACACCTTTTCGGTAGGGCACGTCAGCACACGGGAGCACAAAATGTCGAAGCCTTTCCATTCTGCCGGGTCTCGAATCCGAGCCGTCCTGGAGTCGATCTCCACGCGTTTGAGCGCCGGCAGCCTTTCTTGCATCGGTTCGCCTTGGCTGGGGAGGTTGGCAGGCGGAGCGGCGCAGAGCCACTTTACTGTATCTACGCTAGAACCCAGAGGTCCTATCACGGTCAAGCTCTCAGAAGCTGGGTAATCCAGTTCCCACGCTTGCTCCTGACAGTGGTCACCGGGGGCCTTCGTGAACGTCCAACTGGATCCTATCAGTTTGGTCCAAGACCTCTCGTTCACATCGTACCCCTCTAGCGGATCCCGGCCTCCGCAACGCATGAACATTTCATCGATAACAGAGCTCTTGGGTTTACACTTGATGCGGTCTTGCCCCTCTATCGGATTGGGTCCCGGCCACTCCGGGTCCTCTGTCTTCAAAACGTCGGTTCTGTACGCCGAGCTGCTCTCTACGACCACCGCCACCGACTCCAACTTCTGCACCAACGGACCCCTTTCTCTGAGGTAGAACAGCGGGGACTCGGCCGCAAATGCTAAAACGTACCCGTCTACCATTGTGGTTCCCGGGTAGCGCTTGACCCCACAAGACCTGCTCGCCAGCCGCATAAACGTCCAATCCCCGAGACTGGTCCTGACCTTAGACGGGAAACGCTCTACCTTGTCAAACTCGAACACGGGCCCGAGCGTATTACAGTAGGCGCGCAAGAGGAGCTGCTCTTCGTCTCCGCGAGGCAGCAGCTCGCAACCCTCGCAGAACTCTGAGGGCTGTAGGGGTGTCGGGTTGCAACACCTAGACAGCAGAGGCGCTAGCCTGTGATCTTGAGCGCACAGGAAGGCGCCGATGGTGTTTGTCCTCAGTCTCTGGGAGTAGAATGGGGCCTCGGTGGCCCTAGTCCACACCGAGGCGCCTCTGTGTCTACTGAGGGTTATCAACTTGTACCTGGGGAAGCAGTTGACCCTGCAGCTTTCTGCCAAATGGCTCAGGAGAGCGTATATGGGACAGAGCTCGCCCCTGCCGTGCAGTGTGAACTCGTAGTCGAGCATCACGTCACCGACGTTCATGTCGGGGACACAAGGGTGAACCGATCTGTAGAACCAAGTCAGGCAAGCGCTCACGTCAAAGTTCCTCTTGGCGCCCTGTGTGACAAAGACCCTCGAGCAGTGGCCCAGTAGCACAGCCTCGTCCAAACATGCCTCGTAAACGGAGCCGCATTCGCCCCGGGGTCTATCTGCCCTAACCATAGCGTAGTGATTCGGTGAAGGTTTAATCGTGAGGTTGAGATTGTATTCCGAGAGTGGGTAGGATAGAGTGTCTTCGTCGCTCTCTTCTAGGTCGGTTTCTCCTGCTATCTCTACGCAAGGGAAGTATTCTCCATCTCCGATGGCTGCGGGAGCCACACGCGAGCCCAGTCTTTGCTTCTGTGACCCAAGCCAAGCTCTCTTGTAGAGCGGCTCTGCGCATCCCGGATCTCCGATCTCGGGTTCGTCGATCTCAATGTCGAACAAGCACTGTCTCATCCTCCTGCGAGAGGACTTGAAGAGCCGAAAGAGTTTCTGTTCTTCGTAACCTCTTGCTGTTTCGCTACATATGGCCTGCTCTATACTGGACATCTCTACAACCAAACCTCCATGGTCAACGGCTCCTGGGTGACCTGTCGTCTTTGCCGACTTGGGAGAGTAATTGAGCTGAAAGAAGCAGTCACTGCAATCATGCAACGGTGTAGGCAAGCCCTCGGGTCCCCATTCAGGACCGAGACACAGGTCATCCGTGAGCAAAGTGCCCTCGCCTAACCAGTACGATTCCGGTAGAACGCCTTTTGTGTTTGGAATCTTCAACATAGCTCTGCTGCGTCCGGGCTTTGAGTGAAACAAACCGCACGCTCGCAATATTTTCAAGTTCACCAGGCCCAGTGTCCGTATCCCAATTGTGGGCCACTTGAAACTTGCCGAACTACATCCTCCTCGCCCAAACAGGACCACATGTCCCGTTCTTGCGCCAAACCGGGGTACCGCGACTGTGACTCTGGCTATGTTTTCTACCACTCTCTCCTCTTCGTCCGTATGATCCCAATCAGAGCTGCTGCTGCTGCCCTCCGCTCCTACATACTCGTTTACAGCCTCTTTGTTGTCATCGCTCTCCTCAGCCTCGCCACTCTCGGCATCCTCACACTCATCGTTGTCAGCTTCTCCCTGGCTGGGGTGCTCGCAGTCCTCGCCTCGCTCGCGGTCCTCGCTGCGGGGGTCCTCATCAGTGGCTAGGCCGTCTCGGATTCGCAATATCTCCTCTTCCAGGTCCTCCCGCATTGGCTCCTCTTCGGGCGGCAGAGCCAAGGCCACCAGCCTCGAGTGTACTCTAGGGTTTGTGGAGACAATCTTTCTGAGTTCAGATAACATCGAATGGCGTTGCACCGTAAAGGCGAAATGGCTGTTTTCCGAGGCACCAAAGGACTCCGTCAGACACAGGTACGACAAGAGCAAAACCTGAGCCTCGCGCATGCTCAGGTTAGACACAAACGACAGCTGGACAGGGCTGCTGGCACGTTCCCGTTCATCGATACCTAGCTGCCTGAACACATCGAATGCGTACATGACAGCTACGCATCCGTGGAAACGTAACACTCTCGGTGCGACAATGGTCATGGTGCCCGGTAGCAGGCACACGGATTGATCAAAGAGATGGTCGGTTGACCTGAACCCTCTCGGTAGAACCTTGGCATAATCGGAGCTCCTGACGACTCGCAGTGTCGGCACATCTCCCACGGAACAGTCCCGCTGCCCTGGGCTCCCGGGCTCGGGATCGCCGTTGCAGGATATCGTGACGGGAGGAACACCCGGGAGCCCCCTTTCGACTTTAAAGAAAGAGTACCCGCACGGGAACCATTCCGTGATGCGCCCTCTCGGAGCCGATGTGTCGTCATTGTCTATCGGCTGGCTTTTACTTTGAACCCCCCGTGTCAGGCCAGCCCTGCTCTTGGGTACGATCACCACAGCGTCTCTCAGTATGTGCCTCAATACCAAGACGTTTGCGTTCTCCACAAGAACCGAGAACCCGGCTGGGAGTCTGGTCATGTCTGTGAGACACGCCAAGCCTTCACGCTCACGGCATCTTAGAGGAGCGCTCGAGTGTTCAAACGTGAGAGGCTTTGTTGTTACTCCATTGTCATTGGGAATGTGGATGTCTCTCAGCTGCGAGTCTGTCTCCAACGGGTCCAGATCACGCAAGTCTAAGCCTGTGCCTCGATCTGGTAGAACGCATTTTAGCGTGTACTCTACGCCCAACCTGGAGTCTCCTAGAGCCAAAGAACACAGCGTGCGGACAATCTCCTCTCGGCAGCCTTCGTCGAAGATCAGACAGATGTCGGTCTTCCACGAGGCGACCGATCTGTAGAGAGCCAGTCCGTCTGTCGTGAAGATGTAACCCGCCTCTACCTTCAGGCCTCGAATGTCACACTCCTTGACCGTATAACACGTCCGCCGGTTCAACCACAGGGTATTGTGTGACCCAGAGTGTCGGCAGATCACCAGCGACGGCGAGGCTCGTGCTCCTTCGCTTTGTAGCCTAAAAGCCACATCGGAGAAAACCGATAGGTTTGCTTGGAACTCGCTAAAGGCCTCCTCGTCGAGTTTCATGGGGAGACCGGCGTCTGTGAAATCTTCTATCTGTACCACACGACCTTTGCTGTCGACCGTTATGAACGCACCCTCTGCGGTCCGCACCTTGTACACGGTCTTGGATAGTTTTAGGGGCGATGGAGAGAGACACTTCTCGAGTTCCCCGTGGTAGGAGACCCGACACCTCGCAATGCAGCGAGACAGCCACATCGGATCCAACTGTGTGAACACATTGCTGCGCCCGCCGAATAGGTGTGAGAGTTCGTCGTCGGTGAGACGGAGCCTTCCCCATTTCAGGCAAATGTAAACGTAGAAGATGTACTTATCGCACATGCGAACAAGAGATCCTGGGCTACATTTATTTGACTTCAGAGCGAGGAGTGTTTTGCGTCTCTGCCGATAGTTCACATTTGAGGTCATGGTCACTGCTTCGCTCTGGAAGAGAGGAGACAAGGTGTTTGATGGCTCTCTCTCCACACTAGGAGCCGCACTGACCCACGCGGTATCCGACATCTTCGCAAAATATGAGCAACACGTCACGGATCAGGCTAGAGCACTGGACTCGGCTCTCAGACGAGGAAGCGATGTGGAATCGATGGAACTGGAGCCCGCGGACCACAGTCGCAGTGGCGAGACAGGCCTGCAGCACGACGATGATGCGAGTATGAGTGAGGATTCCTGCGATGAGTTACCTAAGAACCCGCGTAGTAGATTTATGCCTGGCGAAGGCAGCGACAGCGATGAGAGTATGTCAATATCTCGGTTAAGCCTGCATGACCGTGATGACGACGAGACCCACCGTGCGCACTCGTGGAGAGTTAAAAAGTGTACAACAGACGACCTCTTATCATTAGGCAGAGAAAGAAGACCGGCAACAGCGCGTTTGGGACAATCAAGCAGCTCCAAACGTCGGTGTTTGCGATGCGAGGCCTACGATGCCCACTGTAAGGCTGCGGCCGAGAAGTTCAGACGGACCCTGACCAGCTACACCAAGACCGTGTCTGAGCTCATGATAGGCTTCAAGAAGGTCCTAGAGAGGTACCCAGAACTTAGGGTGGACTCGAGCGACTGTCATCTCCACTACATGGTGCAGGCCGCTCTTGGACGCAACAACCTAGTGCAGGAGATGGTTCGCCTGGCCGCAACAAGACAGACGCAAACAGCATTCAGAGCCGAGCCCGGCCAAGAAGAGGTCAGGTTTGACCATGTCATAGTGTCGGTCCACGAAGCTCTAAACACATGCTACAGTGACGGTCAGGCGCTCAGGATGATCCTTGAGCGCTACGCCGATCTGTATGTCCGCTACATAGAAGTGTGGAGAGAAATGTGTTCCAAGGTGTCGAGGGACTCCATCACGGTGATGGAGTTTGTGAACCTGACTCAGGATAGACCGGGAGTGAGCCACGGAGAGCCTTGGTCAGAGGCCAAAGCCTACGTGGCTCGCATGTTAGCCAAGGTGGGCACTATCACCCCTAGGGCCGTAGGACAAGCTTGCGCCCGCGCTCTGAAAAACATAGACCTCAACCTCTCGTCGGCGCCAAAGGCTTTTGACAAACACAATGGGGTAATCGCGGCCGAGATTGAGTACATACGGGAATGCCTGGACAGGAATGTGCAGAAGTGGAGTTG
Organism: Gymnocephalus cernua; assembly: GCA_023631565.1. Taxonomy (NCBI): domain Eukaryota; kingdom Metazoa; phylum Chordata; class Actinopteri; order Perciformes; family Percidae; genus Gymnocephalus; species Gymnocephalus cernua. The sequence goes on from CM042435.1 coordinate 255,709, forward strand.
GGATTCCCACATGACCGACCTGCACTTTGACATTCGCAGCAATCTCACGGTACTCGAAGCCCTGACCGATGTAGGTGAGCTCTCCGTGAAGTCTCTGCTGCACGAAAGGTCTATGCTGGTCTCGCACGTGAGGACGCTGACCAGACACCAGGGCTCTCTGGAGCTGCAGGTGTCTCAGACTCGATCCAAGCTCAGACATTCGGAAGCTCGATGCCGGCACGCGGAGATGAGCGCGCTGCAGTGATCGCACGTGTGTGTGTGTGTGTGTGTGTGTGTGTGTGTGTGTGTGTGTGTGTGTGTGTGTGTGTGTGTGTGTGTGTGTGTGTGTGTGTACTAACCTCTTATGTAGACATATGCCCTACACATGGGCTATGTGATATGTTTACCCAATCATTTGTGTTCACATTCAAGAAGTCTTTATTATCCCAGAGGGGCATGTCATTCTCATAAGCTCAACAATAAGCACATGCTCAGTAGACATAACAACACGATACCGACTTGGGGAGGGGAATGTTCACTGTTTGTATTCGGGGTTGTATTCTTGGTGAACCTTGTAGTGGTTCACTGTAGTCACGCAATCATATCTGTTTGCCGGTGCATGTATCGAGCTTGCAACCTTCACCCATTAAAGACGTGAACCACAATTTGCTTGTAGTGTTTTTTTTTTTATTTAAATGTACTCAGCTTGCACATTTCCCCAATTGCATCTATGGGTACCGTACAGTTGGATTTGCACCGTCAGTCTGAATCAATGAGCAGAAAGTGTGGGAACTGGTACACGTTGAACCGAACATGGTCTTTGTTTTTACAGTATCTGAATGACCGCTGGTGGGGCTCTGTATCTGAAGAGTGTATTGAGTCTTTCCTGAATAGACCCGACGTAGACGATGGGGCTATTGTCATCGCAGAAAACTTCAATGGCACAGTTCCGGGAAGAGTGTGTTCAGGTATGCTAAAGACCGAAAATATCATAATCAGGTTTAACATCTGCCTCCACCGTGGCTATTACGCTTGCACGGAATTCGGACAATGGCATTTTGACACTCTTGTTGACAAGCTACAAGATCTGATTCGAGAAGTCCCAGGAGGACACTTGGTGGCTAGACCAGAAGACATCCCTGATGGTCCAAGACGGTTTTCGGGGGCACGTGTAGTGGAAGCAATGTGTGACATGATACAGTTGCTGAAAGGCTCATGGTGGGGACTTACATATGGCTGTAACACAGATTCGTTGGGGTATGCAAAACTCATAGAGGATCTACAAAGGACGAAACAAAAAGGAGACCACCGTAATCCCACTGCAGTAATCTGTTATATGGATGAAGACAGTTTTGGACATCTCTTTGAATTCGTAACCTCAGACCTGCGAATATACCACGTATCGTTCTGTGACACCGGGTTTGAGCTTAAAACACACAATGCTGAAAACAAACACTTCTCCACACTCCCAGGTCTGCTGGACCACATGACCACAAATGAAATGGTGACATTTGTGACAAGACCCCACTCCTAAACTGCACCAAGCCTGATTCTTCCACGAGGTCTCCGAGACTTCATGAGCGTCGACCCATGAGCCCAGAGGCTGTAATTCTCGCTGTGTCTCTTCCGGTGGCAGAGTCTGGTTGGCTTGTATAGTCTCGACCAATTTGTCTGCCATCCATGATTGTGCAACGTGAGCGTTACCTTCTTCCGTGGTCACAAGCGGGTCATATATGTCTGTCCGAGCATGGGTGAACGTGGCTCACACTCTTGGTTATAAAGAGAGGGAAGAGTAGCAGCTGTTACATTTGCACACTATCGACTATCAAACACACAGCCTGTTCTCCGACGCCTTAGCCGTCAAACGAACCGTGGTGCTTGTTATGCCTGGAGCTATGGGGACACCGCACAAGTCGACTGCTTTTTCAGACTCAACGATTCGCGACTTCGGGACCTGGTGGCTATTGAACCACACATGGCCTTCATTTATGCAGTATATGAATAACCGCTGGTGGGGCTCCGCGTCTGAAGCGAGCATTCGGGTTTTCCTGAATAGACCCGAGGTTGCCAACGGGGCTATTGTTGTTGCGGAAAACTTCAATGGTAGAACCACAGGCACAGTGTGTTCAGGTATGGTTAAGACTGACGGTACCCTATACCGTTTTGATGTCCAGCTCCTCCCCACAAGAGGCTTTTTTGCATGGACATATTTTGAACAATGGCACCGTGACACTCTTGTTGAGATAATACAAGGTGTGACTGAAGCCGTCCCTAATGGACGCCTAATGGCTAGACCAGACGACATCATCGATGGTCCACGAAGATTTTCCGGGGCACGTGTTGTGGAGGAGATGTGTGACATGATAGCGTCGCTGAAAGGCGCATGGTGGAGACTTGCACATCGCATTAACTTGCCTCCTTTGGCAAAAAAAGAATTTGCAGAGGATCTAAACAGAATGAACGCGGGACACCACTGTAATCCTGCCGCACTGATGTCATATTTGGGTGAAGACAAGTACGGACACCTATTCAAAATCGTAACCTCAGACCTGCATATATACACAGTCACATTTTGTAGCACCGGGTATGTGCTCGAAACGGACGGCACTACAGAGAAAGACTTCTGCACACTCCGAAGCTTGCTTGCCCACATGACCACGGTTGAAAGGGTGACATTTGTGCCACGGTCCATTTCAACACTGCAACAATTATGCAGGAGGACTATCAAGAATGACCGGGTCGCGGTCGTGCCCCTTCCACCAGGTTTAAGAGATTTTATGCTGGTCAGCCCACACATAAAATCTTTACGTTTGTAAACACGGAACTGTGGACATGTCTACTATTTCACACCTAAATGTCTGTAGCAGTATTGGTTTGTTATACCCAGTGATGTCCAATTCATTTGTGTTGTCTTTATTTACATTGCAATGTATGTGCAGAGCATGCACATTATACACAATAAAAGACCGTAAACGAACATTTGTTTCTATGGTTTTTTTATTTATACTCAACTTTCACATGTTACACAATAAAAAACCGTCAACAAACATGTGTTTGTATCACCTGTACCCAGCGTGCACATTTCAATTATAGTAGAAGCGATACCAATCTTTCAACAACATAGGATTACGCAACATGAACTTTAATCTTGTTCTCCTGATCAACACGTCGGTGCCCAACTGGGTAACATCGAGTTCTTGGTCCTCGCACACCTCAGACGCCTGCAGGCCATGGCTGAGTGTCTTGTAAATTACGAGGAGAGTCGATCCGTAGATTTTGGTTAGGGACACAGAGCCGGTGACCTCACCTATGTTCTCTGAGGGGCTCTCGACCAAGACCTTGATGTAGGGCCTATTGTGGTCCACTATAGCAAAGTTGTCGGCGTACTCACTCATGGTCTGGTACAGGGCGCTGATGTATTTCATCAACGCGTATGGGACTTCTATGGTCCTATTGTACCTGTTGTGATGGCTGTATGTACACTCCAGCTCTCGAAAGGCTGGCTCGGTGGCCATCTTCTTTGCAATTTGTGCCACAATATCAAGGTTGTCAATGGAAGCAGATCTCATCAGAGTTAGGAGATTTCGGAGAGCCTCATAGTCGTTATCGGCAAAGACTTGTTGGGTAGGTGTGCACACATGACCGTCTACACACAACGGGAAAGAAAATGAAGGACGTCCACTCTGGGCTCCTTGTTTAACACAGGCAACGCCAATCACCAAACACAGTTGACACTCAAATTCGTATTCTCCTCGGGTAGACTCGACTAGAACGTCAAAGGCGCCTCGCGCTTTGTCCGATGCCCAGAGACTGTCCGACATCATGAAGGCCAAGACATTGACTAGAGCCTGTCTGTTTTCTTCATCGTACACAGGTAGGGTACGATTGAACGGTACTGTGTCGGTGCCCGCTATCTTCATACGGGATCCACAGTCAATGTTGACATTCCACTTTGACGAAAGCTTACCCGGATCGTTGGTCAGGATTCTTTTGTCTGTCTCGTTCACGATTGCGAACTTGACTGGTATCCTTTCGACGGTGCCTTGTTTGTACGCGGTAAGGTTCATCTTGTCAACCACGAACAGAGTGCTGCACTCGTCGATGGAAATGAGGCCACCAAGGTCCACTTTTAAAATGACGGGCTGACGGGGCTTACTCGCATTGGTCATTGTGTGGGATACAATGTACTCATTTTGACTGAAAGACATCTTGGGCTGAGTATGGGCCAGGTTGCACGGAGCTTCTAATCTCCACCGTGTTGCCCACGCACGGATATACACAGCGTTTGTAAGCTCTCTATAATGATATACGTTTTCACAGTGGGCCGGGCGGAGAGCGAAGATCAACAACGCCACCGCGTTTCACTGACGCACTGGCCCATCTTTCGCCGCTTGTCCTGCCCGTATACCAATGGTAGGAGCTTGTGACCTGGAACGCCGCTGGCATAAAGGTCCATGTAGAATTTTTTACAGCCTGTGCAATGATACGTGACCTCCCTGGAGTCATCAATGGCCCGCTTCCTTTTGCCGAGCTTGACTTGCGTGGGTTTGATCCACCGTTTCCTAGTGAAGGCTTCGATCCACGCTTGCATGAGACCTTTGTCCGCGCATGAATAGGGCATGATACAAAGAACGGAATCTGGGCACATCACAGTTGCTGATCTGAACGCCTCTGGGTTGTGTATTTGTGCCACAATCACGGTCTGGTACAGAACACCGGCCAGCTCGACTAAAGTCTTATCGCACAGCTCACTTCTGGCTATGGCAAGCGTGCCGGTAGAGGTAACAATCTCGGCGTCTGCGAGTATGACCGTGGGCAGCGAAATCGAAATATAGCCGTTCGAACGGGGGAGAGGCAGGTCGTCCGCCTCTCGCACGGACACTGTGCCTTGGTATATGGCTTCCGCAAGTGTCCTACCGAGCTGAGCGCTGAGGTTCTTGTAGACAACCTCGGGCCGTAGTGACATGTCCTCTGTGATCACCTTGAGACAAGCCTCGAGTTTTTCACCCGGTAGACGAGTCACCGTCTCCCTCTTCATCTTTAGGTGCTCCATCTCACGAGCGCCCTGCGCAGGTATCATGTGTTCGGGGCAGTTGTTCATCACCGCGTTGAATGCCATCGCTGCCCTGTTCAACCTCTGTTCGACAGAGGTGATCGACGCAAGCAGGTGCTCTTTGCAGTCATGTAGGCTGCCGGATCCCAGCGCGGAACTGTACATGTAGCGGGGAAGGCAGTAGTCTATGATGCAGTGAGCCACAAGCTTCCCCGAACGATTGACCAGCGTGCGGTCGGCGCAGTGAGCTATCAACACCCTAGAGTTTCCGTAACATTTGTTGAACGGCTGGTAGGGGTGGGATATGATTTCCGTGAGAGGTGATGGAGCGATCCGATCCCGCTTGTGATCCTCGCCCAGGACATGTTGCTCCGAGTCGCTCCCGCAACCCCGCTCCCCATCAGAGACCGTGCTGGATTTGGAACACTTTGCCTGGCACACAAGCGAGCCGCCGAACATGGCTGCGATGCACCCTGTCTTAGCCCGGAGGTTCAATGGGTATCTGTAAAAGGCGGCCTCGCAAGGGTTGCACTTGTAATACTCGCAGACCTCGACGGGCTTCACAGAGAGCCCCGTGATGTCCTTTAGCCACGTTTTTACAATTTCCACGTACGAGGTTTTTACGCTGGAATTGGCCACTTGTAAGCGGTCCAGGGTTGGTTGCTTGAAGTGCTTGTTTTTTGCCGATTTGATGAGACTGCTCCAAGGAAAGAAGCCGGCTCCCATCTTTGACGCGATCAGTCCAGCCGCTTTGCACATTAGCAGGTCTCGGCGTATGCCCTCCGAGCTCGAGAACATGTGGTTCATGCAATACCCGTCCTTGTACAGCGTTCTAACCGTTAGGCCGCCGACTGACCCGGACTCGTTAGTCCGCATGGGAACGAGTGACGTTGAGACCGCAACGAAGCCAGAGTCAAGCTGCAGCGTTGTAACATCTTTGACTCTGTGCTCGGTGAGACACGAGCTAGCCTGACCTAGCTCTAGCCACCGGCCGAGCTGATCCAGGCGGGGTTCCCGCTCCAGGTACAAGACGACATCTCCCGTATTGAGCTTGTGCCAGGGGCAAGTTGAAAAACATGCCACTTGGTCTGTTTGAAGCTTGATACAGTCTCCCCTGATAACACACGCTATGAAGGTCTCTGTGACCGCCGAATCGCAAGGCGAGCGCATACTTTTGAATGCTGACAATCCCCTGACCTTGACGGAGACGGACGAGAGATCGCCCTTGTCGTTTAGGTTGTGAGTGAGAGCCACGTAGGTCTTCTTAGCTACGTGGCAGTATATGGAGCAGCTGTTTTCGTATTCTAGTTTGACTCTCCTGTCCTTGACGAAGGGTCCTGTCACGTCCAAACATTCTTCAGCGCCAGGGAGCTTAGTCACATATACAGGGTAGCCTTCCTTAGTGAACGTCCCCTTAGGGTCTCTGACTATCTGTTGGTGCTTGTTGCCGTCGCCTATCATGTACATCCTCGTGAGTGTGTCCTCCACCAATCTAGTGTGCACGTAGTCCAGAAAAGAAGGCACCCGCTCGCCGGCCCGCTTAAACTTGTCACCCAAAGCCACGCGGGCCTTACCGGAGAAGATCTCGAGCAGTTCATGCTCACTTTTCCGAGCGCGTGAGTCTTCATCGCCGCCGACGTCAACGTGGGACACTTCGCTCTCAGGGGGGTCTCCTGGTCCGTATCCAACTGAGACCATCACGCTGTCGGTGTCTCCGTAGACAACGGGGCAACAGTTCTTGTAAAAGGTAGACACGCAGCTGTTTACCACGGCAATCTGCTGCCTACCGTGGCCCGATATGAGCGGGCCACAGGGATGAGGAGCGGTACCGTAGAACGAGTTGGCCAGGACTTTACACTCACCCTCAAGGGTCTTGCAATAGACGCGCTCAGCCTCATCGATCTCAGGGTTCTTGAGCTTTCTCTTGAACTCGGCTCGCTGGTTGAGGTAGTACTCGACCGAGGAGGAGAATATGGCCGGGGCGCGGACAAAGCAACCCTGGATCTGGTCGTATTTGAGAATGAGCGACGCGTACTCGAAGCCCTCGGCCTCCCAGTTGTAACACACCCAACCTGATAGGTCGTGGGGAAAGTTCACGGGTGGCCAGGGAATTGTGGTCTCGGGCGAGATGTTGAGAGCGCACATTATGGACGGGTACATGCTGGCAAAGTCGAACGCGAGCTCCAGGCCCATTCCGGGTCCCGAGTAGTGGAGACCTGTGAGAGGGTCACACACGGCTCCCCCCTTCCAGTGTGCATCATGGTGGGCCGTGACCTCGGGTTTCCATCGCTCGCGGCTTTGTAGTTGCATACCCACGGGTCCCGCTTTGACTCTGAGCGTGTCCAGTGTGTTCTTGAGCTGAGGGATCTGGACAGAGTGAATGCTCTGCACAAATCCGCCAAACAGATCCCCTCTTCCGTGTACCACGACATCTATGTTGAGCGTGGTGCGACATCTGTGGAACAGCGCCGATACGGGGTTGAGGACCTTAGCTAACCGGGCGCATAGCTGCGAGTCAACTAGGTTGTAGATGAGCACAGCAAAGAGACTCTTCCCCCCACTGTTGATCATCTCGTCCATGTTAGAGTAACTGATGTCTGCCAGCTTGTAAAGTTTTCTCGTGTCCTTCGGGGGTTTTCCATGTAGTCTCCTGACCTTGGCGATGACAAAGGGGGCCACGTCGTTCAACTTCATGCTGGTGCATGCAAACCTTATGTCTCTGGTCCCTGCCACCCTGTACAAGTCTATGATGTTCATACCACAGCTGTTCATCTTGAAGTGGCCCAGCTTCGCCTTCTCTTTGTTGAACCTCGCGATGTGCACGTATGCCATGTGGAGCTTTTGTTCTGTCACGTTGCCGTTTAGCAGCGCCGAACCTAAGCTCGTCAGCATATCCTTGTACATCTCAAGATAACGCACGTTTTCAAACTGGAAGAAAGGTGCCACCACCGTGTCCGTGGTCCGTGCCCTGGTGACAAACAGCCCGTGCCACTTGTCCAACAGAGTTTTGGTTCGTTTCTGGGTGTCCGGGTTGCAGGACTTTGCATAGTTTGATTCTGCATAGAAGTGCACACGCTGCTCAAGCACCCTGACATCAAACTCCGCATTGTACACGTAGAGTAGGTCTATCTTGCAATCGTACAGTATCTTGATCATTCTTTCAAGGAGCGCAAATTCACTGGCGCACGGCCAGACTGCAATCCGTTTGACATCTTCTATCCCCGCGCCCTTGGCCAGTTCGTGGTCTGGTTCCGGGTTGTGTGTCACCTTGTGTTTGTTGTAGAGAACCATCAGCATCTTCCTGTGATGCTCGTGTGAGGTCTTGAGCACATGGGAGTTGAGGATCACGAGAGAAATGCATGTTATCTCATGCTGCTGACCGGGCATGTCCGGCGCCAGAGCTGGGATGGAAGCATGTTTATCCTGTGTGGGCAATTGTTCTTTGGCCTTGTTTAGCTGACAAACCAGCCTATTCCTGTACTCTGTCATCTCGTTGATCATTTGCTCAGTGCAGTAGGGAAACTTGTGGGCGAAAGTCTTACAGCGCAGGGACATGTCCCGATACGATGGATCAAACACAGTCTCGATGTCCAGACACGCCGCCTTGTAGAAATGCGTCACGTGTTTACTGTCAAAGTGCTTGGCCTCGGTCTCGGAGGTCTCGTGATCGTAGATGAGATCTGACACTGAGACTTCCCGGTTCAGTTTGTTTTCGGGTACGAAATACACCCTGCCAAACAAAACATCAGAGCAAAGCGCAGGCGTGTTACCGTCTCGAGCCACGTAGTAGCCCCGGTCTGGGCAAAAGTCTCCAAAAGTAAGCGCACCCCTTACGGTTTCCACGTACATTTTGGCCAACCGTATAGAGGCGAGCGGGAAGACCCGAGCATTTACTTTTCGCTTAATGTCATCATGGTGAACGGCGAGGTGCACTGGCTCGGCAACAAAATGTTTTGCCCAATATTTCTGTACCGTGTGCCAGGTCTCTTCCTCGCCATCCTGATCGTACATCAGGTCTAGGTCGTAGCCCACAACAGGCGCTATACCAGTGACTTTGAAGTGTACCGTGGAGTAGATTTTGACTTGTCGTGGTGCTTGTAACACCAGTCCTCTACACAAGAGCGCCTCTTCGACCTTGTGAAACATCACAGATTTGATCATCACCCCAACCAGAGTAGGCTCGAGCTCAAGGTTGACAGCTCTGCGCTCAGGGTAGATATTAGGGAAGAATTCCACGAACGGTATTGCTTTGTTCATGATTCGGAATGGACAGAGACCGCAGGTTTTCTTTATGAGGTGTTGTGATCCTTCCCCTTCCTTTGTCATGTAACGAGTGAGAGCTGGATAATGCTGTATGTGTAGCATGCATTTAACCAAGCGTGAGCTCTCACAATATCTATTGTAGCTGTGCTCGGACACACACACAGACTCGGCCGGACGCCTTGAGATATATATATATATATATATATATATATATATATATATATATATATATATATATATATATATATATATATATATATATATATATAGGCTGTGTGTTCACTGTGTGTCGTGGACAGTTTGATGTTGAGTGAATGAGTACGCAACGGTACACACAAAAACACACACACGCCTTTGCAGCTTGCAATGTGGCTGGAAGGAGTCAACATGGCAACACGTACCCATTCACGCCTTGGTTATCGCTCATGCTCACAGTCTCCACCGTGCATTGCCAATGTACGGGCAGATAAGTGCTTTGTGTCCTCTTCTAACCAGACACATGGCTCGTTTGACTACAGCATAAAAGGCTGGCTTGGAGACTGTCTGGTGCGGTGCTGCTGCACGGACCTGGACACCATCAAGACTGCTCTGGACAAGTGTCCTTTATTTGACACAGTGCACAGGAAGAGCCCTATGCGGATTTCGACACGTGGGTGCTGCTGGGTGCCTGACAACTTTCCTTGTAACCTTATGCGTGAGGGTGACATCATTAAGGTGACCTTTATGTCTACTGCCCAACCACAGTACCCCGTGAGACACATAAGGGCTCCCAACGAGAACTTTGTTGTGCAGATAGACATATCTACCAAACGAGGCCTACAAGGATACGTCCCTGTTCGTCTACTCAATGTTAAACGGTCATCCCTGACCCCTAAAGTGTTATTACTGGTGGTGGACCCCAAGAAGACCATAAGGGAGTCACTGAAGGACGACGGTCGGTTTAGCTCACAAGTACTGGCTGGTCGGTACACTCATCTCACACCACCTGACTACCCCCTCTTGATCCCTGCGGATCAACTCGGCCAGGCACTGGAACGTGATGTCAAGTATGATATACGCCTCAAGATACCTGGACTTCTTTGGAGGAAATCTAAACTACGCTCCTCGCTCAAAGGTGTTCCCAACTAACTGTAGAGATTGCCTTGTCCGGTGTTGGTCATGATCAATGCTAACAACACCAAACCTTCTGCTGTTTATGAACCTGAAAAAAAGGCTTTTCAAACATTAGCAAACTGTGTGTGTGCTTTTTTTTGTTATTGTCAAGTGTCAAGTTGCTGTAACCCGGTGGTGTCAATAAGAAACGGATAAGTGTTTTTGGGATCACGACTTTGACACGCTGCTGTGCTTCATCTCTGTGTAGAAGGAGAACTCAAGACTAATCGTCTGGGCAGTGTGATGACTGTTGTCACACCAAGATGATAGCAAATATGAACCGTAAAGTCCTAGAAGAGTTTGCAACCTTGTGTCGGACAGGTTGGAGTTGAGTGAGCGGGTATAAAGTGGCACACACACACACACACACACACACACACACACACACACACACACACACACACACACACACACACACACATTGCAGCTTGTACTATAGCTGAAAGGACCCACCAATGTCTGTCTTTTCACACATTGGTTCCCGCTCAAGCTCACGCTCTCCACCACACACTGCCAATGTATATGCAGCTGCGTCTTCTTCCCCCTCTCCTAATCAGACACATCACTCATTTGGGTACGAAGTACGCCATGTGACTACACCATACAAGGTACAGTGCTGCTGCACGGACCTGGACACCATCAAGACTGCTCTGAACAAGTGTCCTTACTTTTCGACAGTGCACGGGATGACTGCACACACTATGCTGATTTTAAGATATCCCGATCAAGCGTGGGTGCCTGACAACTTCCCTTGTAACCTTATGTGTGACAGAGACATCATCATTCTGAAAAATACGTCTACTCCCCAACCAACGTACCCCGTGAGACACATAACGGTTCCCAACAAAGTTGTCGGTGTACTGCTATGCGTACGGGGAGGAGCTGAAGGTGTTCATGTGCTTAATGGTCGACGGACAGCCATGACCCCTACACGTTTATTAGTGGTGGTGAATCCCAGGAAGACCATAAGGGAGTCATTGAAGGATGACGGTCGGTTCAGCTCACAAGCGCTAGAGGGTCGCTACACTCTACTCAAATCAAACAGCACCGACACCTGGATCCCTGTAGATCAACTCGGCCAGGCTCTGCAAAGTGATGACACATATGATATATCCATCAAACTACCTAAAGAGATTCGAAAGAAGGCTCGACTGTGCTCCTTGCTCAAAGGTGTTCCCAACTAACTGTAGAAATTGCCATGTCCGATGTTGGTCATGATCAATGCTAACAACACCAAACCCTTTGCTGTTTATGAACCTGAATTAAGGATTTTTTAAACTTTAGAATACTATGTGTGTGTGTGTGTGTGTGATTTTTTTATAATTGTCAAATGTCAAGTTGCTGTAACCTGGTATTGTCAATAAGTGTATAGTCTATTGGGGATCATGCCTTTGACACGCAATGGTGCTTCATCTGTGTGTAGAAAGAGAACTCGAGATGAGCTGTCTGGGCAGTGTGGCGACCCTTCTCACACCACGGTGATAGCAAACCTGAAACGGGAAATCTTGGAACTCAATGCAACCCTGAATGCCGAGCGCAAACGCAGGCTTGAGGCTCTGCAGGACAGGACAACCGTGTGTTCAGCCCGCTTGACGAGAGATGAAGAGCGAACTATTGCTAGAAAACCAGGCTGCAGAGACACAGCCGACGCAGCAACTGAGGCAGTTCAGGAGCAGAGCGATGCCCTATATGAACTGGAGCTGTGTAAAAAGGAACTTGAGGAGACGAGAGGGGCTCTTCACGAGGCGTGCGAAGAGAGAGAATGCTTGAGGATTACACTGTCAGAGAGCCAGAGCAAAGCCGGCGATAATCACGGAGCGCACGGCGGAACGCACACAAACGAAGACTCCCACCCCCACATAGACTGGGTTGGAAGACGTTACCTAGCCGTTGCACTGCCCGAAGATCGCATGTTCAAGCCCGGACAGTTTGTCACTCCGGTCGGGGTGTTACAGAAGCTGTTTGAAATGAGGGTAGGTGATAAATTGGCAGCGGGGTTCAGTCTGCTGTTAGAGAATATAAACATCATGCTGGCTCAACTGGACCCCGAGTGGTACGGGAAACACTTTGGATTGTGCAGAGCCTACGTGCATGGCAACAAGTACAAATCTACGGAAAGGGTGGACACGGAGGAGTTTGCCTGGATGTTGTTTGAGTATGAGGCGCACGCACCGCTGATCGAAGTGCTGGCCGGCCGCCTGACTGTCCTTTGCAGCACCGGGAAAGGGGGTGTGACGACCACGGCTCTGTGTACTAGCCAGAACGTGTATACCTGGTCCGTGAGACTGTTCAGAGACACGGTATCGAGAGCCTACGATGCCTTTGTACGCCTGTACGAGAGGGCGCAGAAGGTGCGGAAGGCGCAAGGAGTTGTGTACGTGCCTGTTACGGCAGGCATGAATGTTGATCGCAGCGAATCCCAACGAAGTTCCCATTCTGTCAGGAACACAGTCTTGCGCTCTGTACTGGAAGGTATCGAAGTCCCCCCTCACATCAGTTGCACGGCCGCAAGCTCAGAAATGGACAGAGTCTCACACGAGGACCCCTTTAGGCTAGAGCAGTCCTTGGCTGCGTTCATGAAACGTAGACATCCACAGGGCCAGGGTAAAGAGGCCAGGGCCTCAAGTATAACTGCCAACCAGGAGCCCTTTCCCCTAAAAGGAGCCATGTCACACACGGTGCCAGGGCCTCTTGAACGGCGGGTGCTGTTTGATTCACCTTGGCCGAACCATCCGGACACTCTGTAGCGCAGGCAAAGGACGAGGCGGGGGTCGGAGAGCTGTGTGTGTGTGTGTGTGTGTGTGTGTGTGTGTGTGTGTGTGTGTGTGTGTGTGTGTGTGTGTGTGTGTGTGTGTGTGTGTGTGTGTGTGTGTGTGTGTGTATGTATATATAGTTAGACAGATATAGGCAATCATACAGACATGAATGTGCATGCCGAGTGCATAGGAAATGTGCCAACGGTCGGGGGCTCTAAGGGCAAGAGACCGCGTGTCAAAAAGGATGAGCTTTTGGTCGGGGGCCCTGAGTGTAAAACACGGCGTGTTGAACAGGCCGAGGACCTGAAAACAAAAGCACTCTTGGCCATGTCTAGGTACTGCCAGGAACAATGGGTGAGGAAAATGGTGAAGATGCACATGTCCCGAGGCGAGAGTATGGAACTGGCATTGCTGAGCGGAGATGCCGGCTGTGGCAAGTCGTATGCTATATCCCTGCTCGTGAAGAAGCTCAGGAGCTTAAACATCAGCGTGGCTGTGAGCGCCATGACCAATAAGGCAGCAGGCGCGCTGATGGAGTCCGGGTCCTTGGACCGAGTCTACACGTTCCACAAGATGATGGGTTTCAACAAGGAACTCTTGGACGACAAACGTTCGCTCAAAGACTTCATGCAGAAGTACCACAGTGTTCACGGGACAGCGGTTGCCCATTTCACTAGACTGTACCAGTCCGAGTTGCCTCAAAAGTGGCGAGATGGGATCCCAGGACACTCGTGTAGACACCTGAGACCGGAGTCATGTGCCGTGTGTAGCAAAATGTTTGAGCGGCTGAGGGTGTCTAAGAACATGGACGACACGCCGCCATTCCTTGGCGTAAATGTGCTGATCGTGGACGAGTACGGTCTGATGAACGTGGTGCTGCTAGAGAGGATGCTGTGTTGTCTGGCTCTGTTCTATGGACCTGGCAAGGGTCCGCTGATAGTCTTCTCGGGCAGCGTTTCACAATTGCAGCCCGTGGGCTCAAACCAGCGCATTTGGGAGACTGATCGCTTCGAAGGGCTTCTCTCCTCTTCAACGCCGCTCTTTGTCAACCGGCGACAGTTCAAGGACCCGGGTTACGCTGAAGCTGTCACGTACCTTCAGTTCAACACGGTCACCGAAGAGTCTCGGCGCATTTTCAAGAGCCAGGTGTCTGTAACTGAGCGCGACGTAATGGACCCAGAGTACGAACCTGAAAAGCTGCGGATCTTCCACCAGGACAAACTGCAGATCGGCTACACCGCAGCCTACATGTCCACGGTGCGTTCAAAGGCGCGGGAAAAGTTTCTGAGCGTGACTCGGAGTAGCACGTCCTCCACAGGACCACACGCCTGGTACGAGGTGCTGAAGCAGGCCGCTCAGACTCTACCCAAGCTGTTTTCGGTTCCTACATACCATAAAGGGATTCGCTCCACGCAGCGGGATTATCTAAAGGTGGACAAGCTCTGGGTAGGTTGCAAGGTGCGCATGATCTGGCACATGGACCTAAACGGTATACAAGTCGCCAACAGGAAGGCATTATCGGCGTCACATGCCGGCTTACTGGGTGGGCAAAGGGGAAAGCAAATGCAGCCCAATTCCGCGACAGATTCGGAAGGTGTAGTGGAAGACATTCGCTTCAAGCGAGAGACTCAAGTGAACGAGTTCTACGTGCGGGGGGATCGAACCGGAACCCTGTTCAAGGTCACGCCTTCGGAATGGAAGTACATGAACTGGAAAGTGACAACTCACCCCCTGGCCTGTCTATTGGCGATGAACACCTACGATTGTCAAGGTTGCACTGTGCACGGGCAAGTGCTCTACCACCCGCCCAGGTGTTTTGACATGTCGCCGATAAAGCCCTCGGTGTACGTTGTGCTGACTAGGGTAGTCGAAAGAGGTACTCTCCAAATGACAAACTGTAACTTTGCCGAGAGCGTAGGAAGTGTGGCCTTTTACGACGCTAGACTGGTGGCGTATCGCAAGAGGGTGGAGATGAACTATTCCCCACGGGGCACAACATAGTAGACACCAACACCCCTGAATAAACCTGTCCCATTTGCAATCTGCTTCAGCGAACAAAAGACGGAGAGACACAAAGCTATGAGCTGGGTCGCTACTTGGCACGAGCTAACGCTCGAGGAGTTGATATATCTCACATCCTCCAAGTCTTTAACAGAACTCACCAAGGACTACGAGAAGAAGCACAACCGGGTGCAGCTGACGATCAACAACCAAAGGCTTAGCCAGCCAGACCTCGATTACGCACCTCCCCGGGCCAGTGCTCAAGATGATCTCAATTCTTACATCATACTAAGGTGGTGCCCGTGGTTTTCGCGAACGTTCGGCGTGCTCTCGGAGGCAAATCTTAACATGCTCACGATGCGGTTGCTCAGGCTCAACAGCGAGGAAGCCCCCATCCTACTGGAACTGGTCACGGCCGCGATGCTCGTCCTCACGCAGCCAAACGTGCCACGCTCTCCAATCTGTTGTGCGCCGGGCCTTGCGGAGGGGTTCCTGTTTTGCAGCCTGACGGACAACACGCGGTACTAGCGCATCGATGATATGGATAGTCACAAAAACTCTCAACTCCCGGCATTGAGTGTCAGCTATGTCATCCACAAGACTATGCAAGCCAATCCGTACGTACACCCTCCCGTTGACCGAGCGTCGAAACAGGACTGTGGACGTACCTTACGGGTGCTACAAATACGTGTCAAGTAAGAACCAACTCCCTGCCGGTCTGTTCCACTTTGTCAAAGATGTGGATTCGTACGTGCCTACGCTACATGGGCTGAGCGCAGACGTGATTAGGAACCTGAAAGATGTGGCGGTCTGTGACAGGATCAGCTCCCTTGCCCACAGACCTTTCCTGAACGCGCCGCACTTGTACGAAGTGGAGCTGATCAACACTGGGTGTGACTCCTTGAAACAGGGTGATCGTTTCACAGTGCAGCTCCCTAACCAGAACGACGTGAATGCGCAACTCGAGGTGACTGGCGACCGTGGGTACGACAAGTCCGTGCACAGTGGCATCTGGGGAGGACTACTGGCTACTAGAAAGGTGCATTGCGAGGATGGTGGCGACCCCGTGGAAGAGGTGATACAGTCTATCAGGAATGAGGACGAGTTTGACGTGTTTCAGCTGATGTCACCTTACACACCCCAAAGTATACTGTCAATGATGACACTCATTGCCAACGGTGCCAATTATAACAACATTAGCGTTGACATAAGATGCGCCGCAGCTAGAGCCGTGAACCATGACTTCAACCTGGCGACCATCAACACCATCGTGGAGTCCCCGAGTGTCAAATGCTTTCTAAGGACTGTGATTGGACATGCGCTGAGCATCGTCGAAAGTGTACAAGGCTTTGCTGGAGGACAGGTGGTACGAGCTTGTGAAGGTTATAATAACAGCACAATCAAGACCGGGGACAGATTCATGGCTCAGCTCAATATTAACAGATGGCTTTTGTGAACATTTTGATCTGAGTTGTTTTTGTGCATGCCTGTATAATAAAAAGAAACACACCGTAAAACATTCAACATGTGTCTTTGTAATTTTGTTTTGTTTTATTCTATAACAATGACACGAGTACACGGTTATGACATGAGTATACATGCAAATATACACACAGGGACAGATTTATGGCTCAGCTCAATATTAACAGATGGCTTTTGTGAACAGTTTGATCTGAGTTCTTGATCGGAATTGGTTTTGTGCATGCCTATTATAATAATAATAATAATGAAACACACCGTAAAACACTCAACATGTGTCTTTGTAATTTCTTGTTTTGTTTTATTCTGTAACAATGACACGAGTACACGGTTATGACATGAGTATACATGCAAATATACACACAGACACACCAGGCTATATGTTACACACCATTTGGGTTTTGAAAGGGGATCCTGTTAGCGACTTTGATCAGTTTCGAGTGGGTTTTGTCCCTGTGGCGCTTTGCAAGCTTGACAGCAGACATCTCGTAATGGATCCGAGCCAATGCTGCTTTCGTCTCAGCATTCTTTATCTGGATGTCGGCGGTTGTGTTTGTCGTACTTGAGGCGCTCGTGCTGTGGTTGGACGAGGGCGGGGCACTCGTGCTCTGGTCGACCAAGCTTTCTTTAGCCGGCGCCTCGCTGGTCACACGGCTTTGCTCTTGCCCTAATGTCATCCACCAAGGGGTCAAAGCCTCAGGGGGCTGGGAACCCAGGTAGCGAAGTTGCTCACAATCCAGTTTACCGAACATCGGCTGATGAGCGTATCCCATTGCGAGCTGCCAGCCAGACTTATGACCACACATGTCTTGATCGTTTTTTCTTCCCATTGGCTTCCCATTGACAAGGTTCGTCCACCAGGTACTCTCGAGATCTTCCATCGTAGTCCAAACACAGTTGAGTGGTTTCACTTGTTACTCAACTAAGAAGCTGGTATGAAAACATAGTCGAGCGAACCAGAGGCCGATGTTCAATAGGAGCAGTGTGCATAAGATTACAGTAATACCTTGTTCCAGACGGTTTTCCAGTGTGGCAAATTCACCGTCTCTTTTGAGGCGATTTTTGGCCTGGCATAGATCCGATTTAAAAAAGCTCCATGTAGCAGAGTTGCATCTTTTTTCCTTAATACCAGGCAATAGTGTTCATCCTAACATGATCCAGGTTGTTCTCATCACTCCCCAGTAGAGCACGTAGGCGGGTGTACCAAAGAATAATGGCGTGGTGCAAGAAAGCGGAGCGAGAGCAAGATGTACTGTGTTGTAGAGGACCATGACTGTCACGAGACAGCACCAGAATACTGGAGCAGGGTTGTGCTGGTCGTAAGGGTTAAAGTGTATCTTCTCACGGTGTCCAACAGCTGTCTTGCTATAGCGCTCCTCAGCGCTGTTAGTGGCAGACAGTTTATCTTCCCTGTACAGAGCAAGCACCTCGCCTTGGCACATGGTCGCCAGAGTTGAACACTGCAGCTGTACGGTTCTCTCAAGTAGCGTGTTCAGTTCCAGGTACACATATGACGTTAAGGATTTGACAGCTGCAACCAAGGATATAGCCTTATACCCAGAGAGCCAGACGAAGTTCCCTTCTAGTAGACCCCGTAGTATTAGGTCATAGTAGAGATAGACAATGGAAAAAATGAGAAACTGTAACCGAATCCCTTGACGAAGTGACATGTGTTCAATTGGCTCGAACCAATCTGACGAAGCCGATGGTGTTAATCCAGAGAAATACGAACGTAGTCCATCTTAAGATCGGGAACAAAGACGGACCTCGTCTGTCTGCACATTCAACCTGCGAGACACCGAGCTCCGTGTTGCAGCAGACTCTGTAGTATACCCAGGTGTAAATATACGTGGCTAGGAAGACGATAAACATGACGCGTTTCTGGGATGTGGACACGGCCGAGTTTGGATCGGCGATCGCTCTGGTGTCACTGCGACTGCTTCGTCTTACAGTGCTCAGCACGGCCACGATGGAACCTCCGGTCAGTGCAGTGCACACCATAAGAGACCACAGGGCACCCAATAATCCCCATGCAAACAGGTTCCACAGTCTGAGTATGTGTACAAAGAGAGTGACAAACACCAGCACGATTGAGATTACCTTGACTAGGTTAGACACTACACCCCTGACACGCTGAACTTGCTCATAGGTCCGATTGATCCAGTTTACCACGGGCGGTTGGTACAGGGGGTGACCATTTCTGGTTATCATAGTCCTGTTCAGGGAGGCACAGTAGAGGATCAGGTCCTCTTCGGGTACATACTTTCTGGGTAACATGTCCAGGCCGGGCTTCCTACAGAGAGGTGTGGTATTGTTTATATTATTATTATTATTGTTTTTTTAATCTACACAAAAACAAAAAGACCTTGGTCTGCTAAGCGTGGTGTACCATTCTAGCTGCATCTCCTGTGTTCCCTGCCAGATCCGACATATCATACATTGACACGGTCTCCTGTCCAATTCTAACCATCCTTTCAAACACAGGATAGTTGTAATATCGCCACTCACAAAAAACGTTGCACCTGAAGTTACCCCCGGAGTCCGTGCCGATATGCAGGTACGCGCATTCTCGGCTGGCTCTCAGGTGGTCTTCCAGGTCATCTTCGGTAGAAACCCATATCAGACCTAACGTTACACCGGCTTCGTCTTTCAGCATAGTTACGTTGTTTCCCGTCGCCGGTACAGATTTTGCTATCAGGTACAATTTGTCTGCACGCACGTGGACAGGTGCTGGAACCGTGACATGGTCTACATTACCCGTGCGGTAGACCAGCCCCGAACACGAGGAGATTGAACCCACTAGCTGCAGGACCTGCTTGACCAGACACGGCCTTGACACAATAGAGTGTAGCACGAACCACAGATGGTCACTGACGATTGGCACCTTTTTGAGAGCGATTTCTGTCACATTGGAAACCACGGTCAGACGCCGCTGCTCTGCGGTCCTACTGTCATTGGGATCGTCCTGCCCGATCATGTTGTGGTACTGCCCAAGCGATTTGTTCCACTCGTCGACGAACGTGTGGATAGGGATCACGGGTATGTGCAGCTCCTTCGAGCCGGTGAAGCGGTTTAGACACCTCGCGGCCTGCTCAGTGCTCCCCTCGGCAATGTACGTGTTGTACAGGCGCACTATCGACGAGTACGCTTCCGATCGAGCGGAGACAGCCATGAGTTTGACACACACGTCCCCAACTCGAGGATTGCCTTTGGTAGTCGAGGAGATCAGATCAGAGGATGCGTGCTTGAAGTTAAGGCTACCCAAAGCCAGGTTGTTCCATTGTCCCCTGTACCCAGAGGACCCCGATGATATCACGTCATTCTCGCTGTGCTCGTCGGTCACCAGGTCTAGCCTGGAAGTAGGATGCACCGGTGAGCATGGAACCACAGGTTCTTTATTGAGCATGAAGCAGATAGACTTCTGCGATGCCATAGTGAGCTGGATTGCATGTCCGCGTAGTATATGTCAAACAGTGTGTCTCGTTAGTGGCTCGCATACTAACACTTATAGTGTGTGTGTGTGTGTGTGTGTGTGTGTGTGTGTGTGTGTGTGTGTGTGTGTGTGTGTGTGTGTGTGTGTGTGTGTGTGTGTGTGTGTGTGTGTGTGTGTGTGTGTGAATTTAGAAAGGGTTTAAGAAGATGGGACAGCTGAAGCCTTCCAGTGTGTTTGTGTTATGGGTCTTTGCTGCAAGATGCATGGTGAGGGGGTAGGAAAACACCTATATGATGTTTGCTTTATTTTTGCGCTGTAACTCAGAGCGCCTTTAGACCTTGTTTCTCACTTTGCAAATATAACAAATACTCTAATATCAGAATTTGGTTTCATCTTTATTTTGTTTCACTTTTTGCAAATCATACCCTGTGCTATTAAGAAAATATTTCTACAACAACACGTTGACAACTTTGTTGCATCTGCAAGACTTTATTTAATCCTGTACACACAAACACACGTATAACACATAAGCATTACACAATGTCCATAATCCCACCATCCTCCTTACACCACCTTTGCGACAACCCCTGAGATGAACTCTCCCACGTTTGAAGTTGTAGGAGAGCTGCCTTTACCAGAGGGTAGCGAATATCCAGCCTGTTGTTTGTTGGTCACGGATGTGTTGGGCTGCTGTGCGGTCACCAGTTGACTGTTGGACGCCGGGTGTGTGGGCACCTGACCGTCTTCGGTGTCCATTGAGACCACACCATGGCTATCCTCCTCGCCAGAGCGGCTATTGTCACGCTTTGTAATATGCTTCGTGAGCTCACGTAGTTCGTTCATCAGTTGCGAGATGCTCACGGACTCCTGCTCGGTCTTTGCGTTCACACGCTTATATGGCGTGCCCTTGGCCAAACTCTGCAACGTGTCCGTACTGGATCGATTAGATGAGGAGGCTTCAGACGTGGTGCTCCGCTGTTGTTCTAGTATCACGTCCCTTACGCTGGCCTTGATTGAATCAAGCATCCTGTCGTGCTCTTTTTGCAACGCGGCCTGCCGCTCAGATTCCTCTCTGTTATACTCCACGGCTATGGCCCTCCTCTGCTCGTCGGTCAGGGTCCCGTACTGATATGGGTTCTTTGCGGGTGCCTGCCTAGGGGATGTCCCCAGAGCGGGCTGCTGCTGCTGCTGTTGCTGCTGCTGCTGCTGCTGCTGCTGCTGCTGCTGCTGTCGCTGATGATGTTGCGGCTGCTGATTCCACAGGTCTGGGGCTTGGGGTTGTGTAAGTTGTTGGAGCAATGGTGCCCAGTACATTAAACTCTGTAGGGGCTGTAGCTGAGCGTGTGGCTCTTGATGCGACTGAGGCTGCTGCTGCTGCTGCTGAGGCTGCTGCTGAGGCTGTTGTAAAAGCTTGATCAGCGTGTCAATTTGTGTCTGGGTGGCTGCCATATCCTCCGTGTGTTGGGAGTTAGGTGCTACCGTGTCTCCTGATGGATTTGTGTCTCCCGTGTTAGTGTCTTCGTCAGTAGGGTTAATACCGGCGCAAAGTTTAGTCTTCACCCCGGTTCGTCTGGTAAACTCCTTAGCTCCTTGCACCGTGAATAATGTGTCCGGATCGTCAGGGAATGTCACGCTCCGCGTTAGTACGTTAGTCTGTATCTGGATGGCCTGTATCACATCCTTGAGTGCTTTCACCTCTGCCGCCTGGTCTAGCACGGCTTTGGCCAGGGATTTAACGGTTTCTGTGAGCGTCTCGGAACCGTACGCATCGGAATGGGTTTCGATCTGAGTTTCGACAAGCCGAGCGGTAGCTTCAACTGCGTCGCATCCCGCGGAGAGGACCGAGTCCTTGAGTGTGGAAAAGCCCATCCTGGTCATAAGCTGGGCTACGTCGTCAACTGTCCCCAGTGTGCAATAGCAACCCGGTCTCATGGGCACGGAGACTAAACTGCACTCTAGGGTGATAGGACCGCTCTCGTTTTCTCCCACTGTACCTAAGCTGAAGCCCATGTTCATCTCTGTCTCCAAGATGCGCTTGGTGTACTCGCTTTCGTCGCACGCGACGCAACAGTACAGGAAGGTTTTCTCTGCGGTTCTGCTGTGAACGTGCCAGTAACACTTGACGTGACCGATGTGCCTTTTATCATTGTGTAAGAATACAGCCTTACCGGGCTGGGGGTGACACGCTCCGGAGAATGACATGTCATTCCCCACCATGAAATCTTTCCTCGAATCCGGATACACCTCGCCCTGGGCGAGTCCAAATACGCAACACATTCCAACCAGGAACGTGGTGCTCCCGCACGAAAGAATATTGGTCAGGGCCTCAGAGTAGTCATCGTCCCCCGTGCCGTAGCACTCTTTGCAGAATGTCGGCACAAAGAGAGACTGATCCGAACTCAGAGGCCCTTCAGGGTAGGTGCATTTATCAGCATATTCGACCAGAGTCATGCTGGTCGTGTTCACCACGGCTCTCTTGGTATCCTCCTTGGACACTTTCACAAATGCGTAATCGTCATTCATGCAGAACACGGGTCCTACTCTGGACGAGCGGCTCACCAGCGGGATTACACTTTTTGAAGTCATCACCGCTGCAGTCAGGAGGACTCTAGGTAGAACCAGATTCCGAAGGGTCGGTGTTGAAAACCAGATTGTCGCCCCAGGCGAATTCCTTGTCGAACTCGCTCAGCGTATGGAGTGCGACGCCAGAGATGTGTGTCACGTCCTCCACTGTGCAATAGGGAGGTGTGGCAATGAATGGACCGCTGTGACTCCTGTCCTTGGTTTGAGTGCGCGTGAGCTCAGATATCAAGATGGACAACTTGACAACGTCCACGGAGTTCACGTGGAACACATTTTGTAAGTACACTCTAGTTTTAAAGCCGTCAGAGTCACTCTCTTGCACACGCGGAGCGCAATTGCACCATTTACACTGTGAAGTGTTTACTACGGCCACTAGACGATTGGAACTTGTACGGAATACGCAGTGGCTATCCCAACGCAAGCCGCCGCAAGAGCTCAGAAGTCCTCCGCTCACGATTGCACCACACTCGATAAAGCCAACCACAGCCTTGGAAAGGTCTCCACGTTTGCCGGATGCCGATGATGACTGAACGCGGCTCATCTTCCGCATCGGGCTCTTCGTGCCCTTCTGCATCGACCCCTGGGCGGTTTTCACTGTCGCGCGAAGGTAACCTTGCCGAGAGACGACTCGGGCGCAAGAGGGCGAGAAGCAACTCGGACGACGAGAGCGAACAGCCTGCCGGTAAGGCCTCAGTCACTGTCAGCCGCGGTCGTGTTTCACAGGGAGATGCGGGAGCAGCCCTTTGCATTAGTAATCATAACAAGTCTCGCAATGGGGCGTACGCGTCCTCGGCTGACGACACGGTGGCCTTGCGAGGCGCATCAACGCGAGGCTACTCCCGGAACATGGCCTCGGACCCCATATTCCACATGTTCCCAGAGCCTGGCCAGCAACATGACCAGGACGCGTACACAATCAGCGAGAACGACCGCTTCATACAAAAACAGTACCCGATGCTGTACATGAACCTCAACGTGCATGAGCACCCTTCGATAAGCAATGTGCAGTACGAAGAAGAGAGCACCGGCTGTCCCCTGTGTATATTGTTGGACAAGAACACGTTGGACTCCATTACAGCGCTTATTCCTCAAGAAGTTAAAGTCCACCTGGACTCCAACAATCACAAATTCACAGAGGAGCAAGTCAACATGCATCTGGCCCACAGCGTGAAGAATGAAAATGTGATTGGGGTGCTCCAGAACATGTCTGTGGATCTGATTGGCAAATCGTACTCGCTGGCGAACAAGGCTTCTCTTCGCATCATAAACCGTTTAACAACGCACATGGGAAGACCATTTTATGTACCGGACCAGGACATGGCTAAGGTTCACAATGACGCCGTCAAACAATTCATAGGTCTTGCTGCCGCGTGTCAGACGTTGATGAAATACAAGTACAACGAGAACGAAAGGGTTTCTGCGACCAATCCTCTGCTTGCTGATGTAATTGCACTTCAGCAATAACGTTACCCTAACCTTCTAGTGAGAGTGAGGCTACACTTGGTGCAGTGTCATTCTGATTACCAGCCATCACATCCACTGAACCAGTAGCACACATGACGCTCCTGATCTTGTCAATGTTGTGGCTCCCGCTTGTTGTTGGCTCACCCGTGGCCAACAACAAGCCTTACGGGTACGCGCCGTACGTTTGGATCAACGTGGACACCTGCAACGGAGGCTGGTGTCAGGGCAGCAGCGGTGGCAGCGGCTTTGCCTTGGCCGTGGGCGACTACGACCGCGTAAGTGACATGTGCACCCACTATTGTCTGGGGCCAATCATCGCTCACTGGAGACCGTCGCAAGACTGGACGGAAGATCTCACCAAGTACAAGACCGAAGGCTCCTTGCTCGGGGCTTACGTAAAGAGGCTGGACAGAGGGTCCTGTCTCGAGGTGCCCGGGGGCTTTAAGTGTTCGGACCGTGTTGTCCGGGAAACACCCTTGAATAAGATATCGATTTGGCTCTACGCAGCACCTCGTAACAAAGCCTATTACTTTGGCAAGGACCCCATGGCCGATTGTGGACCCGAACCGCAGTGCGCAAGCTTCAAGCTGTTGAGGAGGACGTTACACGCGCCCAATAATACCAGAAAATGGCCAGAGACTGACGACGTCCTTGCCATCCGAAACTCACCCTACGCCTGCGTGCTCTCCTACGTGGGCCTCGGAGACTCCGAGTCCATCGACACCTGTTACGCACAACTAGGGGACAACTGCTTTTTGTCTGAACGTAACAAGTTCTGTGTAGGGGGCAATTCCAGAGGTCCTATACTGGGCATAACCAATGCAGACAGATCTGCTTCGGCGCCGATTGCCATGTGCGAGATCTCAACTGTTTCTACCCAGAGGGATGAGGACCCGGGAAACAAACCCACCGCAACTGAGATCAGGGACTTTCTCGTGCCTTCGTCCTGCGACGCAGCAATACTGTCTTTGGAACGAGCCGTATACATGTCCAACTATCTCTCGGTGAAGCTCAACATGAACACATTTCACACCGTTTCCGAGGCCGGCCATGTCATCGTGAAGGTCGCCTTCGACGAGTGTCTCTTGCCAGTTGCCTCCACAAACCCCAATTTCCCCGAGATCATCGGTAGCATTGCCAAAACGCTAGCAAAGGTGAGAGTGTCCACGTATTCGAGCGCTATCATGCTGGACGCGACTAACTGGGGCACAGCTGCGTGCCCTCGCAAAAAGAGGCAAGACTCGAGTTTCACCAAGGTTGCAGCGGATCTCGCCTCGGCGCTGATCAGAGAGGGGGTGTATAAACTCTTCCTCGGGTTGCCCCGTGCCCAAGGATTCTTGAGCAATATTGACTTTTCGCAGTTGCGTGCTTTCGATGCTTTTGTGACGCCCCAGGGTATGGTTGACATGAGCAGACCTGGACACTGTCAGAACATGTGGGCGGCCAGCAGTGAATACAATTCCTTAGAGGGCCTCATGCCATACCTCTTGGCGCTGCTCAAGCAAGGCGTCAGAGCCAACAGGGTGATAGTCACGCTGTCTCTCACTGGCGGGGTGACGATCAGCCGGCTGGGACGTGAAGGTAAGCGGCGAGCTCTCTTCGAAGGCGAACTCTCCTTGGCCGACATGGAAACCAATACGGAGTTAAACTGCGAAGAGGACCTCAATACCAAGTGTTGCTCGGGCTCCAGTGTCACCGTCTGGGCTAGGGACACGATGGTGAACATCACAGTGACCTCCACCTCATTCGAGACGCTCAAGCGGTTTCCCGATCTGGTCGCGGCTGCGTTTGGAATCAACCAATTTGTCGTAGCCCCGGTGGACTCGGATTTCAAGCGAGGCATTAGATCTAACACTCCTGCGATACTGGGTATCACGTCGGCCGTTCACAGACTTAGGGACTGGAAGAAGCAGCAGATAGCGGCCGGCTTATCCAGAGAGACACTTGTCTCGCACGGGAGAATGAAGCGCTCCGTGGCAAAACTTGAGAACCTGGGTGTGCCCACGCTAACGGACACTGCCGGTGCCGAAACACAGTACAAAGACCCTGCCTCCGGATCGAAAAACTGTCTCGACCCTCAGTACAACATAGGCCTGAGTAACACGATTGTGTGTCCCGGGCTTATAGCCGCTCACGGGGCACTCGGCGTATTCAAGGAGCCCCACGTCGAGATGTATGGCACCAGCTACGACAAGATCTACATAGTCAATTTGCACACGCTCGAGTCTTGCACCCCCGGAGAGCCTAGCAAAAGGGCCGAACCGGCCACAAGGCCGCCTCAGACCGCAGTCAACATCAACACTTTGATCCCCACTACGGACAGCAACCATTACATGGTAGGCATCCTCGATTCCAAGAAGCTAGTGGAGTACACGCCTCCCGTCAACAAAGTGTGCGCAGCCCACAACACCGGGGAGACCTCACACAGCATGAACGTGATCCAAGTGGACGACGGTTATACGCTTGACAAACCGAAAGTTGAAGCCGCCCACGGGGTGATAGTGAAGCCGGTCGAAGCGCTGTATTTCGTGTCCAACTTCACCCCGGGCATAGACTACATCAACCTGAACGTCAGCTGCGTCAATTACGATGTGAGCGCTCTACGCCCCTGTCTGATTGCAATTTGCGGCGGTGACAGCAGTTGCAGGAAGGACTATGGCAGGCTCTGCAATTCAGCGCACGAGATCATCAACGACGCTCGCAGGGCCGGAGAGATGATGAGGAAAGGTCTCGAGGACTTGGCTGTGCAGGAAAGAAAAGCCAAGATGTACGAGGTGCCTGACAGCGCACCCTTCCCCTGGCTGGACAAACCCCAACGTGGCAACGCCAGACGCAAGCGTTTTCTCGGTGTGGCGACAGGCGCGGCGGCCCTGGGGGTAGCGTGGCATGTTTCCAACAGGGTGGACAAAATAGAGGAACAAATGGACTCCCTCAAGAACACGCTCGTCACCGTGTCAAACAGAATAGTCGAAGTGAGCGGCAAACTCAACGAGAACATAGCCCTGGTCAACGGCAGGATCAACGACCAGGAGACGAAGATAAAGAAGAATAACGAGATTGTCAACAGCAACTTTGTCATGATGAGGGACGCCATGATGAGGAACACAGAGGCCGCCTTGCGAGACACCAACGCCAAGTTCTCAGTCATGGCAAGCTATCAAATGTGGTATGCTCAAATGCAGAGCGTGACCCATCAGATGACGCAGGCCGCGATGTACACCAAGTTCATGGCCAGAGGAGTGGAAAACTGTCTGAGGCAGATAGCCTCGAAGCGGTCGGGGAGCTGTCCCAGTGGCATGTCTGTCATGCGGGATCACCCGGGGCTGTCGGATTTCCCGACCGTGGGCACGGCGCTGTACAAAAACAGAAAGCTTTTCATAGTCCACTCTATCCCCGGGACCGTCGAGCAAAAAGTAGTCAGGGGGATAATACCCATGCCCAGGATGAGCACAGACGGAGTCGCGTGCTGGCCCGACTACAAGGTGTGGTTGATTGACGGCGAGTATTACGAACCATCCGAATGTCACGGCAAGTACTGTCATAAGCCCGAGCTTCACGAAAGGTACCAAAGGTGCCTAAAGAACCCCAGCGAGTGCAAGACAGTGTGCGCCCCATGTCACCGTGGTATTTGCTACCAGGACAGGAAAGTGACTTGGATGGAGGGTTCTGCCGCAGTGGAGATTGAGTCTCCTCCGCTCAAGCCGTTCTCGAGACCGCACATATCAGACGGCCCCGTTTCCTTCTCAGATCTACTGAAAAACAGCATCCCGGGAATACCCGAAATGGAGGTACTCCAGGCCATAAACACCAGCGTAAAGCTCATCAACGTGCAAGAAGACCTGGATAACGTTACAAGGACCATACAAGAGTTTGACAAGCGGTATGACGAGATTACGGCTAGCAGAGTCACTTTTGGCGGATGGCTTTCGGGGTTCGCCAGCGACATGGCCCTCTGGACTTCTGTAGCCATACTCATGGCATGGTGCACCGCACTCTCTGTAGGGATTGGCTACATGTATTTCTGTGGAGGTGGTGGTGGAGGGGGGGGTGTAGGGGCCGTGCTCACCAACTATAAGAGGCGACCTAAGATGTTATAGACACTGCTCCACTGTGCATCGCGGTATGGTCATGTGTGTGTGTGTGTGTGTGTGTGTGTGTGTGTGTGTGTGTGTGTGTTAGTTATGGAAAGGTGTGAGCCAGGGGATATTGGTGGAGATTATAAGTGGACACATATTGCACCCTAGTCCAACTTAAGTTTGTGGCTGTAGTTAGTCACTTGAGAATGTTGCCATTTATTGCAGTGCATTGTGTCTGTCGAGTACCTAGTAAATAAAAATAAATCCACACAAACCAATTTGCATCTGCCACCCTTTATTTAACTGTATTGCTGTGACTGGATATTTATGCGTGTCAGATTCCATTACCAGTGACGTGGACACACAGCCGAGTTCGGACACACAGCGGAGCTAATCATGCCTTTCAAGTACCTTGTAAAAATGTCCCTCTGACCCTCTGTAGCAATACTCATGGCATGTTGCACAGCTCTCTCCGCGGGGATCGGGTACATGTATTTCTGTGGTGGTGGTGGTGGAGTGGGAGCAGGGGTTCTGTTGGTCAAATATAAGAGGCGGTCCAAGGTGTTATAAACACCCCTAAACGTGCTTTGTGCTTTATGGACTTGTGGGAGCCGAGGGAGTATGATGGACATTTATTGCACCCTTTGCCTGGCTGACCCAACTGTATGCTTAGAGGGGGGTTCACGATTACTTTGAAGCTGTGTATGAATGAATAAATGAGATGGCTGTCGTTGATATGCTGGTCATTGTGACTTTCAAAGTACCTTGTAAAAATAAAAATAAATAAATAAAAAGAACTGCAGCCATACAAGCAAGTCTGTATTTGTCACTTTTTATTTGCATTTGTAACACACAGATACACATATAGACAGCCGGGCACTCCTCGTAGTGGAGGAAAACATGACTATGTAAACACAAGCACGAACACAATTCACTCAAATCCAACGTTCGGATCTGGTAAAAGACCTGTCCGCCGCCGCTGCTTGAGTATTGTGTAATACGGACACAACCCAGATTGAGGTACCTCGAGGACACACTCAACATTAGACAGAGTCCGCGTTTAGCCGAGCTTTTGCGAACTAAAACAAAATGAAAAGAAAAGGAACAATAACAACGTTATACCCTATGAATGAACAATTGAGTATAGCACAACGGAATACTCGCCAACTGCAGTGACCCTCTGTAGACCAGAGAACAAACACACAAGATGGGCCTGATGCGAATGTTCAAAATGCTCAAGTACCTTATGAACAACGAGAACGCCTTCGCTGTTGTGGTCGCGGCTCTACGAGACCACAAGACTCTGCAACTGGAAAAGACAGAGCATGTGACTGTCATGCCGCTTGAGGGCTACGGTCCGTACACCATGCTGAAGCACCCTGAGACTCTGATCATTGGGATGGCTTGCTATCTGGGCGGCGATGTCACATGGACCATTCTGGTTGGCATACTCCAAACGCACATGCCCGATTTCAACGTTGTCGATCTCCATGCGTTTGGTCTGAAGAGCCTCGACGAGTACGACCGGTGTGACAACGGGGAGATAAAAAAGGCCCTTCTGGCTTCACTTTCGGACGTAAGAGAAGAGGATCTGGAACGGGTGAAACTGTTGCTCTTGTGGGATATCCTATCTGATTACAATCACGTCCCCCTCGGATGTATCGAGAAGTCGAGTCCCCGCCGCCTCACCGAGCAAATACTCTCCAAGTACTCTGACCACGCAGTGTGTGTAATGAGCCTGATATTCACTCACATCCGGCGCCAGGACCTGGTAGAGAAACTGACCGCCGCTGCCAAAGCATACCCGCCGCACACCGGAGAACAAACGCACAAGATGAGACTATCGCGCATGTTCAAAATGGTCAACTACCTAATGGGAAACCAGGACGCGTTTGCCATTGTGGTCGCGGATATACAAGACCACCAGACCCCGCCACTGGGCAACATACGGCAGATCGCGCTCATGCTCATGGAACTTGGTAGGGCCATGCTGAAACACCCTGATACGCTGGTCCATGGAATGTGTTGCTATATGGGTCACAATGTCACATGGGACATACTGCTTGGCATACTCCGAACGTGCCCTGAGTTCAACATTGTTGAACTCGATGAGCACGGTCTAGAAAAACTTGAGAGGTATGACATGTGTGACAACGTCGCGATAAAAGGGGTCATCCTGCACACACTTTTGAGCCTGGGGGAAGCCGAGCTGACACGAGTGAAACTGTTGCTCTCGTGGGAGATCGTTTTGGTCCACGGTCACATTCCGCTCAAAAACATCCAGGAGTCGAGCCCTCACAGACTGACCGATCAGATACTCACCAAGTACTCTAACCATGCAGTGTATGCAATGGCCCAGATATTCGCTCTGCTCAGACGTATGGATCTTGTAGCAGAACTGACCGCGGCCGCCCAGGTACAGCGCACCACTTAGGCGATCCCAGATGAGCCAACGAGGAAACATGTGTCTGCTGTTATTCTGTTGTTAATGCTTTGTGTTATAATAAAGACCTGTCCCCTTGAATGAAGATAGTGGTGCCGCGTGTTCATTGCCGAGATATAGCTGAAACAAGCCGTAAGACCGTACGTTTGTGTCCAAGGTATTATTGTGACACTTGGGTTGTTGGTTTACGTTTGTATTAACGCACCTATGCCCAAAGTAGTGACTATATGCATAGTTGCATACCTGACAACGACTGACAAGCTGCAAAACCAGAGAACTATAAGATGGGACTCAGAATGCTATTCAAAGTGGCTAACTACCTAATGAGAGATAGGCATGCATTGCGCACTGTCGTGAATGCTTTAGAAGTCTGCAGTGACAAAATACAGCGCAAGAAACAGCACGCTATACTGCGGCTTTACATTGAGAATTTTGGTTGGGACAGTCTGCTGACACACCCTGAGCTTCTGCTTGATACGATGATTTGTGTTCTGGGTGATCATATCGCATTGGACACTGTGCTTGGTATACTCAAACATCACCGGCCCCATTTCAAGATTACCGACATAGACGCTCACGACCTTAAACAGCTTGAGGAGTACAACGGGTGTAACAATGGCGAGATACAAATGGTCCTCCTCGATGCGCTGTCGGACCTAAGCGAAGTCGATCTGAAACGGGTGAAAATGTTGCTCTCGTGGGGGATCATCACGGAGTACGGCCACCTTCCCAAAGGACGTATTGAGACCTTGAGCCTCGGCTGCCTGACTGAGCAGATAATGTCAGAGTACTCCGACCACGCCGCGTATGTGATGACCTTGATATTCTCTCAAATCCAACGTCCGGATCTGGTAAAGAAACTGGCCTTCGCCGCCCGCAGCTGTTATTATGTTGTTAATCCTTTGTATCATAATAAAGACTTGTCCCCTTGAATGAAGCTAGTGGTACCGCGTGTTCATTGCCGAGATATAGCTGAAACAGGCCATAAGACCGCACGTTTGTGTCCGAGGTATTAATGCGACACGTGGGTTGTTGGTTTACGTTTGTATTAACGTACCTATGCCCAAAGTAGTGACTATATGCATAGTTGCATACCTGACAACGACTGACCCGCTGCAAAACCAGAGAGCAAAGATATAAGATGGGACTCACAATGCTATTCAAAGTGGCTAACTACCTGATGAGAGATAAGCATGCATTGCGCACTGTCGTGAGTGCTTTAGAAGTCCGCAGTGACAAAATACAGCGCAAGAAACAGCACGATATACTGCGGCTTTACATTGAGAATTTTGGTCGGGACAGTCTGCTGAAACACCCTGAGCTTCTGCTCGATACGATGATTTGCGTTCTGGGTGATAATCCCGCATTGGACACTGTGATTGGCATGCTCAGATATCACCGGCTCCATTTCAAGATGGCCGACATAGACGCTCACGACCTGAAACAGCTTGAGGAGTACAACGGGTGTTACAATGGCGAGATACAAATGGTCCTCCTGGATGCGCTATCGGACCTAAGCGAAGTCGATCTGAAACGGGTGAAAATGTTGCTCTCGTGGGGGATCATCGCTGAGTACGGCCACCTTCCCAAAGGACGTATTGAGACCTTGAGCCTCAGCTGCCTGACTGAGCAGATAATGTCAGAGTACTCCGACCACGCTGCGTACGTGATGACCTTGATATTCTCTCAAATCCAACGTCCGGATCTGGTAGAGAACCTGGCCTTCGCCGCCCGTGTACCGCGGACACGTTGAAGCCTTTCCCGAACGGCCAGGACAAAAAAAAAACTTCACGATAGATGGGACAGTGCGTGCGTGGCCGACCTGTGGTAAACATATGTCCCTATGTGTCTACTGTTGTTGGTTTACGTTTTAACATCATACCTACGAATGAATAGTTGCGTATATATATATATATATATATATATATATATATATATATATATATATATATATATATATATATATACTCCAGGCAATACATATCACACAGACCCTCTGCAGACCAGAGAACAACACATCCAAGATGGACCTGACGCTGAAGTTCAAATTGGCCAACTACCTAATGGCAGAGCAGGACTTTTTTGCCACCGTGACAGACACCATACGATCTAACAAAACCCCACTGCTAGTCAAAGACGCGGTCGCCCGTATGCTTAAGCAGTGCGGTCCGATCAGCCTGCTGAAACACCCTGAAACTCTGGTCGATGGAATGTATCGCTATCTGGGTTACCGTGACACATTGAAACTTGTGCTTGCCATATTCCAAGCAAGCAAGCATTCTTCTTATATGCGTGCCATCATCGACCTCTATGCGCATGATCTGAAGAAGCCTGACGAGTACGGTTGGTGTAACAACGGCGAGATGGAACATGTCATCCGACACGCACTGGACGCCCTAAGGAGAGACGAAAGAGAACGAGTGAAACTGTTCCTCTCTTGGGAGATCTTGGATGGTTTCAGCGGAATTCCCCTTGAACGTATGTGGCATTTGGGCACCTTGGGCCTAACTGAAGAAATATTATGCAAGTACTCTGACCATGCAGCGTACGTAATGAGCTTGATATTCACTCAGATCCGACGGCCGGATCTGGTACAGCAATTGGCCTCTGCAGCCCGACTGCGACGTGACCCAGAAGCGATCCAGGGTGACGCATGGCGCGGGAACGCGCCACGTTAGGCCGAGGATGTTCTGTCAGTGGTTGAGCGTGTTTGTACAATGTGTCCCGTGTGTCTACTGTTATTCTCTGTTGTGTATTGTGCTCTCCTAAACATCCTATTACCTTAATAAAGACCCATCCCTGTGAATGACTGTTGGTCTAGTGTGTTTTCATTTTGCGTATAGCTCAGTCTATCGCTATATGTGTATGTTTTCGAAGCTACCAAAGTGGGTTTGTTGATGCGTTTGACTTGATGTCATGGCCATGACACATCTTAGCCATCTGTTAGCTATTGTTTTACATACAATAAACCGTATGCATGTGTCATTTTGCCATGCATTCAGCTCACAGCACGCAGAGGCACACGCGCCCCACATGACACTGGTAGTACTAATGTTACAGCTATGTGTAAAGACCAATACATGACACCAGTAAAACGACAAAAACAAACCAAAGCAGAATGGCAACATCACAAAGCTCGTACTTTGAGCAGGTTAAAAAGTTTCTGTATGACCAATTTGCAGGGTTCCAGTTGGACTCAAGCTATCAGGCGCTGACTCCGAATCTTGTGTTTCACACCTGGGTTGCGATGAGGAAAACCGGAATCCCTGATGGAACAATGCCGATCAGAGGCGTTTACCTTGATTATGTATCCAAGATCAAGGGTCAGGCCGCGCTGTTGGAGACACAGGGCATCCCCAACCTGATTGTCTACTCTCGCCTGAACCTACCCCGGACCGAAGAGGTAAAGATGCTGCGTCACTTCAAAACTGAGAGCAACATTGTAATGCTGTGCCTGGAGGACATGCCCGATGCCATACCCCCTGTCAGTTACAGAGACCATTACGAAGCGGATCTCGAGCTGATTGATCATTTGCGTCTAGCTGTGATCAAACACGCCCAGGGTGTATGCCATGAACTGCGCCGTAAGGCCTTGGCTGAGGATAAAGAGCAGTACGTGAGGTTCTTGGACACCAACGAGGGAAATGCAATCATGTACTGTGACATGGACATTGTGTTCACCGGGGACAAGTTGCCTGTGGTCTATGCTAAGAATGGTATGTGTTCATACCCCAAATGTAGCTGGACCTTTACACATGAGAACTGTGATGTTGACGGCATGGATCCCGAACTCAGGGAAGTGATCGAGAAGCATGTGAGTGTGTTCAAGAGAGGTTGGAAGGCCATCGCTAAGTACGTGTTATTCGGGAAGGCCTACGAAACCGCGTATTTCATTGACAAGGCCCGGAGGGCACGCTGGACAACATGCATTGCCACAGGGGAAAACTCAATGCTACTCGTTGCGTATCCTATGATACCTCTGTTCATGAGTATGGTCAGGGAAGGCGATATATTCGTCGACCTGCACACGGAACCGGAGCATCGTATGCTCGCAACAAGCGATGAGTTTTACAGAGAAAACCACACTCTGATATACCTTCAGCTGCTACCGTACATGGACCATCGTAACGACCGTACTTGGATTAAATCTGAGGTGTTGGTTAGGTGACACGCTGCACACTGTACATCCACGTGCACACTGTGTGTTTGGACAGTGTGTTTACTGTTATTCTGTGTTGTGTATCTTTAACATCTTTGTATAGTAATAAAGACCCATTACTGTGACTGACTATTTGTCTCATGTGTTCATTCGTCATATACCTCCCTCAGGACAACCGCATTGAAATGCGATTGAGTGGAAAGGAAACATATTGATCTAAACTCATTTTGGTGATGGAAGTGTGTTTCTGTTTATATTAACAGAGTATATACACAACCAAACATCCAGACCCTCTGCAGACCAGAGCACAAAGCAATATACAATATGGAACTGACGCGGAAGTTCAAACTGGCCAACTACCTATCGAGAGAAGTCGACGCCTTTGACACCGTGGTCGAGGCCATACAATCCGATAAGACTCTGCCACTGGCTGGAGAAAGAATTGCCCGTCTGCTTAAGAAGTACAGTGCAGACAACCTGCTGAAACACCCCGAGACCCTGCTCCATGGGATGTGTCACCATCTGGGGGAGGATGACACATGGGAAATCATGCTTGGCATATTCCTAATGCGCAAGCCTGAGTACTCTCTTTGTGACCGCATAGAGCTCCATGCGCACAGTCTGGAAATGCTTGAGAAGTACTACCGGTGTAACACCGGCGAGATAAAACCGCTCATCCTGGCCGCACTTGAGGACTTAAAGGAAGCCGAGCTGGAACGGGTGAAACTGTTGCTCTCCTGGGATATCGTCAAGGACTGCAGGAGATTCCCCTTCGGGAGTGTTGAGAAGTCAACCCCCTGTCAACTAACCGATCAGATACTCACT
Source organism: Gymnocephalus cernua (assembly GCA_023631565.1). Lineage (NCBI taxonomy): Eukaryota > Metazoa > Chordata > Actinopteri > Perciformes > Percidae > Gymnocephalus > Gymnocephalus cernua. The sequence goes on from CM042435.1 coordinate 291,375, forward strand.
AGGTACTCTGACCACGCAGTGTACGTGATGACTCTGATTTTCACTCAAATACAGCGTCAGGATCTGGTAGTGGCACTGGCCACCTCAGCCGGGGTACATCGCGACAACTAAGAGATCCCAGACCAGGATTGGCAATGACCGGGGATGGCCCGGCGACAGTGTCCCACATGTCTAGTCCAGTGTTATTCTTTTGTTAAATCTTTGTATTATAATAAATACCCATGCCTGTGACTGAACATTGGTGTCGAGTGGTCATTGTCGAGGTATACTTCGGAACAACCATGTGTCTAGGTGAGATTGAACTGTTAAACCAAAATGTTAACTGAGATGCGATCGTGCAGCAAGGGAGTCACGTAAGTCATTATTATGGCGGGTCACAACGAAGACGGTTACCACTATGGTAATTACTACTGGTGGACTAATGCAAAGAACGACTGGCCCAGAGTCACCTTGATCGTGGCTCCGTTGATGATCGTGTTTGCTTTGGTGCTGATCACCCACAGGATCTGGAGCACACGCTCGTCTCATATTTACAAACCATTGGAGCCACATTCAGCCCTGTACACCAGTGTGTATCGTCCCACAACGTGCGCTTTTGAAGACAGGAGAACTGTTGCGAACATCCCGGCTGACAAACATGTCATCGTAGCAACAGACGCGTCAGTGATTGGCGATGCAAACACAACAAAGAAAGGTAACGTAGTACACAGATGTCCACATAAGATCCGATAGTGGGGTTTTATTTTGTCTAACTTTAGATCTGTGTTTCAACAGAACCCGAACACCTGAGTCCCTGGGATCTGAAAGCAGCGCACAGTCCGTAACTCCCCGGAACAGCTGATTCTCACTGCAACAATATTCAATACATAGATCTGCTTTTAACCCATCTTTGATGTATCGGAGACAATAAAGGAGGCAATGTCACTTAAAGTCTGTGGATGTTTATTAGCAGTGAAACGGTGTTGTACATTCACACTGTGATCACAGGCAAACTCTTGTACTTTCTCATTCTCGTACTTAGCACATTGATGTAATGCAAGCCATACACAAACAAGATCACGTGCAATGACACAATCACAGCCAATATCATGATAACCGTGCTGTGTGTGCACCAGTATCCGGTATCCATAACACCGGCAGCAGCGCTGGTCGTGTCCAGGAGTGCAGACATGATACACTTCAATCAACAGCGTCTAGGTCTGCGAGCCGTACAATCAACAGCGCGAGTTTTAGAATCTTTTCAGCTGCGTCACTTCTTGCTGCCTTCTTTGACTTGCCGTACCCTGAAATGGTATAGGGTAGATGTAAACACTTGGTATCTCACAATGGGTAGAAATAGCCAGTCTATAAAGATGCGCATGAACCAGATACCCACCCGTCAGACGTATCAGAATCTCGCCGTCGTCTCTCAGGGCGGTCACATGGCCACAGCAGCCGTGGTCAGGCCGTGCGTCCAGATAGGTGTACCACGGTGGAGACCAGTTAATCATCTGACACAATACCTATGACACAAAGCATGCTGCGTGTATACACCATTGGAGTTTATAAGTAAGCAGCATGTACACGTTCCGCACTCACCCTTAATGTGTCAACAAAATTGTCTGCCCTCACAGCCACTAGGTCTGCGAGCCGTGTTGTGAGTTCTAGAATTTGTTTAGCCGCAACACATTTCGCAGCCTTCTTCGAGGTCCCGTACCCTGAAACGGTATAAGGTAAATGTAAACATTTGGTATCTCAAAATGGGTAGAAATACCCAGTCTATCAGATGAACCCTATTCGCACCTGTCTGACTTATCTGAATATCCCCGTCGGGTATCACAACGGTCACATAGCCACAGCAGCCGTGGTTGGGCTGTGCGTCTAGATAGTTGTACCACGGTGGAGACCAGTTATTTTTCTGACACAATTCCTAGGACACAAAGCATGCAGCATGTCAAGTTTACCCATTGGGTGTGTAGAAATAAGCCATACGTATACGATGTACACTCACCCGTAATTTGTCAACGTAAGGGTGTAAATTTGGCTCCGATCCTCCCCCTGTGTGGGACTCACTTGTGGAATCCTCCTCCAGCTGAAATAAAACAAAACAAAAAAAAAACATGCAGTGCGTCACGTGTGCCCACTGGGTTTTTATATATACATATTAACCCAGTGGACATTGTGGACAATAATAATAATAATAATAATAATAATAATATTTATAAACACTTATGCAAGATGACGTACATGTTTGTCTAAGCCGAGCTGTGCCACCAATGCTTCTTCAGCCTTGAACAAGGCTTCTTCATCTGTAATTCCTGTGCCCTCAGCTTGTGGTCGATCGTCGCAGTCGAGTTGGATTCCGACAATGTATAGGGGATTGTGCTGCGGTCCCGTACGCCATATGTTGTATTCTATCTTGGCGTCCTTGCCAGCGCAATAGTTGTATAACAGTTTCTGCCGGTACTTTGACATGACTCAGTGCGGGAGCCCCCTGTTTTCAGTCGTTCTTGAGACACTTAAACTGGTGGGTGAACACACATACACAGGCTTATATCACGGTGGAATACACACCCACATCCACACCCTTGCACCTAAAACAGTGTTGTGTAAATAGACTGCTACTCTGGGATTAAAAAACGGGCTGCTCCGGTGCGTGTCTGAGCTCACTCATCCGCTGTTGGCCTGTCCGAGCTCAGACGCGCGTCCGAGCATAGATGCGCATCGGGTAGCAGACACCGGCTGCACTCGGATAGCTACCGCACTCGGACCCGCAGCAGCCCGAGCGTAGATGCGCATCGGGTAGCAGACACCGGCTGCACTCGGACAGATACCGCACTGGGACCCGCAGCAGTCCGAGTGTAGACGCGCATTGGGTAGCAGACACCGGCTGCGCTCGGACAGTTACCCAACCGCATTGGGATTGGCTGGCCTTAGTTACATGAACACACAGGGCGGAGACATTGCAACCCCTTGTGTGTGTATATAAGCAACTGAACAGCAGTTCCAGTCAGTCAGAGCATAGCTTGTTGGTTACAATGGAGTACATTACGATCCCGGTCAGGTGGGGCTGTAAACCTAATGCTCACACCGGTCTGCCTATGAACGGTGCTCAGAACTGGTACATGAGCCAATGGACTATGAGCACAAGCACTGAGCACGAGGACCACCCATCTGTTTGCAATGACCATTTAACGGTAATTAGCGCTCACATAGCAACAGAAAAGGTCGCTGACTACCTCACACAGCTTAAAGACTTAATAGCGATTTTTCTTGCACAACTGTGCTGCAATGAGCTACACTGGCGAGAGTTTCACGAACTGTTACACACTAGCCCGGTCGGTCGGTCCTACGGCCGGACCTACTACAGTGTCAGTCGCACGAATGTTAGACCAGGACATTCACACAGCTTCTACGGTCACGTGGATGCCACGGTGGCACTGCTTAAATCGTTGGATTGGACGCTGAACGCCGACACTATCGTGGCTGACGAGGCGACAACATGGAAGTTGGACTTCAAACACGTAAGTGCGGCAGTCTTAAATACATTCTTGTCTAACTATTTTAGTGTGCCATCTAACACATCTGTTCACAACAGGAACCCCACAATATCACGGTGTTATTACCCAACTCTCCCACCAAGCTGGTGGGACGACCCAGACAGCCTCCGACAATTTATGACCTGCTGAAGCGCGGCTCTCCAGTCAGGATGATATCGGTGAGATGCGAAGAGCCTCAGACGATACACGAGCTGCTGATGAAGACCTGCGGCGTGAGGTGCTCCGCTGTCTGGAATTGTACAACGTCCCTGTCTGCGAGAACTCCTTGCACGGCCCTGTGTGAGCAGAAGATGTCACTGGTGTACGCCGACGTACTCGGACATAACGCCACCGTCGTAGACGCAAGAATGCCACTGTTGACTCGCAACATGAAATACATCAACGTGCGAACCAAGCCTCGTGTACTGGGCCACAAGCCCTACAGCACGGTCATCCGGGGGGCCGCTCTCTACTACTCTGATAACACGTCCACACTGCACGATGTTATCAGGCAAGACGGAAGGTTCAAGTCTTCTGCGACGTGTGTGGATTCAAACGGACGGACGGTTGGCGATACACGTGTGTCTGATATCAACGGAGAGCAAGGATTGTTCATCACGGGTAAGTCTGCAATATATGTGTGGTCCTCCCTTCTTTCCTAAATGTGGTCTTTCTTCACTAAATGTGTTGTTTGTTCCTTCTTTTTGCATTAGACGCAGTACATGGTTCTACCTCAGCCGCGGACATTGACCGCGAGACCGACGAAGAAGACAACAACATTGTGACCATTGCGGACACCGACGATGAGAACCAGAGTGGGGACGACAACAACTGCGTTGAGGATGACAGCACGGACCAGAGTCACGCAGATGATGATGATGATGTCGACGTAGATAATGCCAACAAAGACCTTGGACCACTCACCTGTTCATGTTGTGCAGATAACACCATCAACGCCTATCTGGACTGTGGACACACAGGATGCACAGAGTGTTTGGAGAAACTACGCAGACATAACCGCGGGCCGTTGAGCTGCATCGTATGCAGACACTCGGGCCAATTTACACCTCTTGCCGTGCCAAGGAACTTTGAGCTTACATGCCACGTATGTTACAAGTCTCGGACCTGGGTCGCAGAGTGTCACCACTTGATGTGCCCCTGTAACGAAAAATGTCCTGTGTGTAACAAGGTATTCACAAAGCTTCGGAGAGTGTACCTTTGAGATGCACCATGTAGACCAGGGGCTGTGCGTAAGCTCGCCGGGCTTGTGTGAGCGTGAATGTATGACGTATAACGTAACGCTATTTCCTGTGTGTAACTTCATGTAACCTTGACTGTTCGTTGTATTGAGTTTGTGTGAACACATGCTGTAGAATAACTTTACCTACCTTACCTTGTGTAGCTCAATAAACTGAATATTCTGTGTATAGCAAGGCTTTTTTATTCACACGTCATCAATCATCACCATACAATACACCTGATAGTGTAAAGTCTGAGCACAAAAACAAATGAAACAATAAAAAACCTCTGACTTGTTACAGTACCGTCTTGTGTGTCTCACTCAATAAAAGGGACATGGGTGTGTATCCCAACAGTACATGTCATTTTACACTTCACTCTTGCAATATAATGTCCTTAGTTGTAACGGTTACCGCATCATATGTTGCTCCTGGACATTGAGTGCCATCGGTTCCAACACTGTGACCCGGTACATTGTATGTTACTTGGAATGGCATCTGTGCGAAGTTGCACGTGTAGTGGGTTCCCTCTACACGTGGCTTCACAGCTACCAAATAATATGTTCTCACCCTGTGTTTTTGGTGTACTGTGATAGTGTAGATTGCCTCTTCCCCACTACCATATGCCTCATGATGCCCACTTGGTGTCCAACATATGAACAAGGTGCATTTCAGTCTCTGTGAGAAGTTTTCCATTTCTTTGCAATGGCAGGCGGTTTGTGTGATGTTAGAAAACGCGAGACCCTCACTGTCTGGTTGTAACAATGCTAATAATGTACCAAGAGGGTCCTCCTTTTCTAACTTGATTATTGCGATATCCCCATGAGCCCCGAGTGTCTCTTCAATATAACAGGGAATTGGCGTATTGACACGTATGGCAGTAGGGTCAATGTCAAAGCTGTAGACATGGCTCATTTGACTTTTACTGTCGAGAGACGGCACATCCGGTTCATACTTTCTCCCTATCTTCGGTAGCTTAGGTTCGTCAGGGCTATTGTCCCCTGACATCTCAGAGACAACTTTTGGTATCACCATGTGGGACCCGGTTCTCCTGTCGGTACCCCGAGGTCGTTTCTTTGCTCTTAGCCTATGCTCCACATTGTCAAGAGATTGCACTACATCAGTTATCGCATCCTCATAGGTTCTAAACATGTCACCTGTAGTTGGCAAATACTCCATCTTATAACTATCCGCGGTATGACTTGAATCATCTGCAATGCGCTTAAGGCACATTTGTTTAATCATGTCCTCAATTCTGTCTACGGATGCGCTCCACTGTAACTCGATTTGTGAACGCAAAGTGTTCCAACAAGCAACCGTATCAACACCCAAGAAGGCACACAGTGAAGTCAGTGCACCCTTAAACCCGATCAAGCTCTCTATGTCATTCTTAAGCACTGTATGCTCATGGTCATTATGTTCCAACACGTCACGGAGAGTGCTTTCCTTGCTCTTGCCTGTGTCTATGATGCGCTTTAACTCTTCGATAGTACCTTCACTTTCAGATACCTTCGAGGACATTTCTCTAAATGCATGGTCAGCCTGCTGTTCCAAGGCTCTGTGCCTAGACGTTATCTCTAGCACATCACGCTGTAGCACTTCCGCACGTTCTGTCAGTCTCGTGTTACACTGTTCGAGCTCAGCGATCTGTTGTTGGAGATGTTCTCGCTCCGTCAGGTGGGTACCCTCGACACGGCGCAATGTTGCCATGCTTTCCCTAAGCTCGCTGCGTAACTTCTCAGACACCATGTTAACGTCTTTTTTCTCCTGCTTGTGAGCTGATACGATTTCTCTAATATGAGCCTCCAGGTCTTGACAACGTTCATCAGACCGCTCCAGCTTTTCATTCAAGCGGTCACAGCGTTCCTGGGTATTTTTTAACTCATCCGTAGCGTGTTCAAGTAGGACGGCCTTCCCATGCGCGGTGTGAAGGGCAATCTTCTCATCGTTTCTGAGATTTGCCAGGGTTGACCTGTTTTTCAAAAGTTCGGAGTGCAACCGCGTAATATCACACCTAGCAGAGTTCAACTCTTTGTCATGATTTGCGCACTTGTTCCTCAACTCCAGGAGCAGTTTGTTACTGTTTTCCACCATGACAACAAGAGCACAAATTAAATCAATTACACCATCACAATGCACCTCAAAGGACTCCTGTATCTTCTGTGCCGATGACAAGGCTGTGGTGCAAGACAATTTCTGGAGGATAGCCTGTAGGTCCTCTGATCCGGTTCCGGTGCTGCTAGGATCCAGCAATACATTGCAAGGAAAGTTGAGTTTTGTGTAGCTTGTTGTTAAAATATCCTTGAGGCGACACAGCGCTTGATCGGCGTCTTGGAGCTGTTGTGCACTTTGTATAAATATACACCTACCGAATATGTCCCTTATGTCCTTTCCCAACCTCCTGAGGATGAGCTCGTAACAGCCACACAATTCCATAGCTAGGTCAAACCCTATCACGCCCCGAGCGTCCGTGTCTTCAAATGCCTCACACCAGCTGGCCAGCTCGCCAAAATTATCCTCAAGTGCCTTGACTACCACCAAGGTGTCATCCAGAGACTCCATGGCTGGTGACGCGAAGACTTTGCTACATGCTGAGGGGGCCTCCGTAGTAGCCGAAGGGAAGGTTCTTGATATGATACCTACGAGCGTGGCAAGAGAATTGCTTCCAGTATCCAATTGAGGTAGAGGATGTAGATCGGTCTTCTGACACGTGACCTGAGCTGGAGAGATTGAGCCCCCAGAATCTGTGTTTGAGGACCGTTCGGTTGTGCGTGGTGAAGCCAAGTCTGGCCCGACACTCTTTCTGCCATGACCACAAGCCGGGGTCCTGTTCGACATGGGCCCCGTTGATCTTTCGCTTGTCGCCGCTCGACCGCTCCTTTCCCCGTCTGCGGCTTCGGTCACCTTCACCTTGGTCTTCTTCTCCCCAGTAGCATGTTGGAGTGTTCTCCCACCACGAGGCGATCTGGTTACTGTTCGCACCGGCGCCACACCAGAGGACATGTTGAGGGTTGGGCTCTCGAAACTCATCTTCGTAGTCGTCTGCGGCTGCACCACAATACCCTCGCCCATGCGTTGTTCCCTTGGTGAGTTCGAAGAGTTCCTCGAGACTTGCTCTGTAGTCTCTGCGGTGGTCGAGACAGTATTTCCGGGGTTGAGAGCCCGTTCCCTTTGTGTCTTGCTCTTTGCCGTTTAGGCCATTTTCGATATCTCGGGAGACAGTGGAGCATAGAGTGGTGCAGATGCTGCCCAGGAGCAACCTGTCTATCTGCAACACGGCTGACACCCTCTTGGCTTCGGGCTTGCACACCGCGGGCGATACTCGATACAAATAGCCGCAGCGTTGACACAACTCGTCCCTCTTCTGATCGCTTGTCGAATCTAGATGCTGCTCATCAAATCTCAACAAGTCAGCGAGTTTGTCTAGCTCGCGACGCCATCGATCCAGCGCGCCGCAACACAGAGCAGTGAGTATGACAGCCCAGTATGGAGCCTTGATAATCTCGTTGGTACGCCGTCCTTGTAAGCACCTGCTCAACTCCAAACCTAGGTGAGATAACCTCACGCTCAACCATCGAACAGCGCATGAGTTTGGCGATGGCTCCGTGTCGTGGTTAACAGTTGCACGCGAGAGACGTAGGTCAGAGTCCAGCTGCCACAATACATGCGTACCCCACAGAGCGTCTCGTGGATCGGGTATCGCGTGTATCTCCCGGTCCTCGCTGCACCGCAACCGCTCCAGGGTCAGTCTGCTCTGCTCGTGTAACACCTTGAACGCAAGCGGCGCCCCGAGTGCGGCCAGAGTCTCGCTTACCAGTTGTGGGACCAAAGTGTCCCTGTCGTCCGATCCGTAGGAGGGAGACACCAAGGCACTGTCCACGTAACGGGTGACACTGGCGTATATCTTTGAGACGATTGCGTAGGGTTGGTATCCGGAAACCGTATCCCCGGTGTACAGGTCCTTCCTATCCGGTGTTGTGTTCATCTTCACCCAGGCCAAGGGCCCCGTGGCTAAATAGCTGATCTTTTTTACCGGGTGACCCCTGTTGTCTGTGTACGTATCTGAAAAGTGTTTGGCCGTAATTAGACCGTAGTTCTCTCCGGAGTGCGTGTATACAGCCTTGAGAACAAGATAATGCGTACCGGGGCTCATGTCAGGCTCCACAGGTATACGGACCACTAGCCCGGGCTCCGTGAGGGTTACGGTCCTCGGTATACGTTTCTCTATATCAAACATTTGCACCCATGTGTACTCTAGACGACTTAGGAGGGCTCCTACGTCTTCGAACTGCACAGCCATGTGACGGATAGCGCTCCAGTCACCTTTCTGACAGGGTTCCATGTTCAGAGCGTATGAGCAGGGAAATCTGCACACCCTTCGGTGAAAGACAACCAAAACAAACTTGCGTTATGACAACATTGTGGTTTGTTTTGTGCTTTTTATTGTCAAGAAAGGAAGGGATCAGACAAATGTCTAAAATAACACAAAATCACAAACTGTACACATACACACTTTGTAAACAACACGAGGAGCCTCTTGTCATACACGCTGAGGCTAATCTTGGCACACAAGGTGACCATCATCCTCATCCGAACACCAATCGTCTTCCATGCCGTCCTCGTCAGAATAACACCCGATGCCGAACTCTCGGAATTCGAGGCAACAGCTGCGAGTGGTATTGCAAGTGAACGCCTCCAGATGATCGAACATTGACTCGCCGCTCTCACATGCGCTCTCCGCTGCCTCGATCACGGCGTTGTCGGCCACAACAGGATCACCTTGCTTCGCGGGTGGTGGTCTCGATGTTTGTTCAGCCGAGACCAAGGCCGTGGCTCTGCCTGTGTTCTCGGATTCCACAGTTATGGTTTCAGAGTCTGCTGCGCTCTTTGCGGCATCACTCACGGCTTCCTCGGCCTTTTCAGCATGATCACATTGCTCTAGCACGGGTGAGGGGTGAGCGGTTGTTGAGTCCAAGGTGTCAACGCTGCCTTTGTTCTCGGATTCCACAATTGTGGTGTCAGAGTCCGCGACGCTCGCCGCGGCCTCAATCACGGGCTCGTAGCTCACGGTATGATCGCATTGCTCTAGGACTGGTGAGTGGTGAGTGGTTGTCTCACTGCTGCCTTCGTTCTCGGATGCCACAACTATGGTGTCAGCGTCCGCGACGCTCTCCGTGGCCTCGATCAAGGGCTCGTAGCTCACCGCAAGATCACCTTGATCCACAGTTGGTGGCTGTATTATCGAGTCCAAGGTCTTAACGCTGCCTTTGCTCTCGGATCCCGTTCTGGTGCAGTCGCTGTACACCCTCATAATGTCTGTCACAGCGTCGGGTTTGTTCCCAAACCTGTTTGTGATGGCCAAGTACACGTAGAGGTTATTGTTGCCACCGTGCGAGCCTTGTCTAACCCACTGAGCTTTCTGCAATTCTGCGTCAATGTGTTTAGCTCCGTAACGTGTGCATAGGATATCTTTTAACCTGGCCAAGGGTATAGTGTGCACTGCTCTTAACAGCGCTACGTGCCTGTGGCGCAACTCTGGGACGGATTCGGCCATCGCTTTTGTTTTTCTGGTGACTTGTGGGCCGTGTCAATGACCGTTGGATGTGCACACTGAACAGCGATGGCAGAGCGTTTCCATATCCACTAGTACTTCGGAAAATATGGGCTGCTTGCATGTCATACATGAGGTGTACATCTGTTTCATTTCAGTAAATGTGCACGTGTTGACAGTACCTGTGCTTAGGGGTACATTAATCATGGGCGCAGCACAGCACGAAGAGCAGAACTTCATTTGCTCAAAGTCGAATTCCACATCGATGTTTCTCGGGTTGCCTTTCACCTCTGACGAGTGGAAGGTCTGATTCTTTAGACATCTGGAGCACCTCAGGTCTCCCTGTTGCGGAGGAGGCTGGGAGCCGGGTTGACCGGGCACAAGGAGTATCTGTCTGTGGTTGTGGCCCACCCAGTTAATGTGACAGTTGAGCACGGCATAGAGCAGCATCTGACACTCGGGTGTCAGTTCGCTCAGCTTCTGAAAACATTCACTGTGGATAATGTCTACGGCTTTGCGCAGTTCGGGTAGACACGCCGCGGCCAACTCCAGTGGTTGATCCGTTGTGTACGCAACCGCCAGCCTGTAGTAGCAACTCAGACCCCACTCGGACTGGAGTGTAAGCATGGGGTATCCCACGGTTTTCACCACCTGAAAGGCTCTCACGAGTTTTGCGTAGTATGACTTCTTTGCTGCTGAAAAACTGTATTTAGACCACTTGATGACGTCCTCGCCGTGTCCTGCTCGCTCTAAAGAGTGAGGTTTATTCCTGCCCATCACGCTTTTCCTCTCAGTGACAAAACTCTGAGATTTAGTGCCCGCAGTTGGTTCTCCAGTGACTGAACAGCGTCCTACGGTACGCTGTCTCGCTCTACCGCGACGGGGTCGTCCGGGCACACGACCATCACCCGTTGAAGCCCGACCACGCACAGATGCGCGTCCACGCTCGGACTCGATAAGAAAGAACCTATTTGCCTCTGCTCTAATCCCACACAGTTTTGTGTCAGACCCCTCAGTATTTAAAGCCAGGTCCTCCTTTTGGTACCTATAAAAGTCAGCCAGCAGAGCCAGTCTAAGCACAACTTCGCGTCCTTGCATCAGAGCCAGAGTCTCTTTAGTTGGTAGCACAGCACTTGAGTCTTGTGATTCGAACAGGGCCGAGGAGAGGTCTTCCCAGAGCTCCAGACAAAGGTTGTAAGCATCACCGCAGTCTGAAATCTTCGTCTTGGACGTCAACATCTTCACTATTTTTGTCTGCAATCGGGGCGTTGATCGGTTACCTCTCTGTGTAGAATGGCACACTACGGCAAGACACTCAAGGTAAGCCTGGGTCAGAGTGGCTTTTGCATACCTACGGGACCACAGGACTCTGGAATCGTCTACGACTGCCCTGTAAACCAGTTTGCTCCGGTCCTGCTCATGTCCCCAGTGGTGCTGCATCTCCATTGTCCAGACCTCTTCCCCAACGAGGTCCTGAAAGTGCACGCGGAACACCTGGGCCACTTCTTGGCTCTGCAGAACGTGCCTCGCGTAAGCCCAACGGTGGAGCAGACGCTTTTCCTGGGTCTGTGCAAACTGTTCACTCGGGAGAAGGTGCTCTCACTGTACCAGGAGACCCTGACTGACGAAGCTCATGTCCTCAACGCCTCCTCAGATCAGAGTGGGAGTGACTCCTACCCAAGTGTTTTCGTCGGCTTCCGCAAAAACAATGCGGGTCCCATCGTGGCTCTGCTGCGAAAGCTACTTGGGCTATTCGACGTGGCCGGCCTTGTCAACAACGATGTGCTATACACACGCGGCGAAGAGCCTCAACACATGCTGTTTCTGTACCTGATTCAGCTGCTAGCATTATTTGTGAGCAGCTGCATCCAGGAAAGAGACCTTGCCACCATCATGAGCGTTGCCTTTGCCCCCTTCCTCGAGGCTAATTTCTGTGACCCCTTGTGTGCCGCAACTCTGCTGAAGCCCATGTTCATTCCCTTCTTCAGTCGGCAAGCGGGTGAGCCCAGAGCAGCTGAGTGTCAGGACCCCGACGAGTTTTTGATGAGTTACAGGCTGTTTGCTGGGTACGAACTGGACAAGGAAGGGGTTGACACGGCCTACCGGACGCCTCTCCGCTGGACAGACACCTGCATACTGGAACGTATCCAGGGGTGTAGGCTGGTGGAAGAAAAACATAAAAAGCTGTGGTTTGTTGCTCCCCAGATGGGTGACAGGATGGCCATGATAAAGGAGGCCGGCCCGCGAATGATGGGTGGTCAGAGGGACCACAAGGCCCTCAAGATATGCTCCTACCTGATGTCTGATAACACACTGGCTTATGTGCAGTGCACACTATTCAGTACCATAAACAACATGCTGCCCTGCACTGCAAACAGCGACTTCACTGAGACCGTAATGGCAACCATTGACAGGTCTATGGTCTTCTTGTCAGCCGCGGTTCGTCATCAGAGCACGCACCTCATGGCAGAGCTGCGTAAAATACCAAACAGCTGCCTGTACACAGCTGGGGTAGGGTTCTCTGGCCAGGACACAGGTAAAGTTCTTGCATTTGGTAAAGTTTTCACCGGTTCCGAAGACAAGAGGCCTCTTCCGCCTAACCCGAGCAACGGGGGCTTCGTTTCAGTGACCCTGGGCATTGCCAAGAGCACTATAATGAACGAGATGCTGGCCATAGCCCTCAACGCCCGTACGAGTGCACATAGTGGTGGTAGTTTACACAGTGTGATGTCTGAAGGGAACAAGCCCATTGATGTGAACGGGATGTACACCGATGCATTCCTTTACGGTCGCTTCCACCACAGGTTTAACTCGGGCGAATTCACAGAGGTGGCCAATGTTAAAGCCATGACGGACCCCACCTTCAACACCTCGGTTCACAGAGGATCCCTGTCCGCTGACACTAACTATCGGCTAATCGTGTCCCAGGGAGCCTTGCCCATGTGCATCCTGACCCTGGCCATGACTATGAGACAAGTGGTGATGATGACCATGGGGCTTTTCTGTGCCGAGTTAGCCCGTAACGTCTACGGTACGAAGGGGCCCGATGACATGCACCTGTGCAAAAAACTTGTATTGCTTTCCATGGCTCCGAAATTCAGACACGGAAAAGATAAAGAGAATGGCGGCAACACATTCGAAGCATTGTATGGCGCCTGTCTAAAACTCACGGGAAAAGCCTTCAGTAAGCCAAGTAAATTCACAGGTGTCAACCACGCTGACCTGGCTAACATGGAGTGGTTACAAGCGAACAACCCTAATCTGCCTGCTTACCTAAGCAAATCGCTGGAAATGATTGGAGACACAAAAGGGCAAGTCTCGAAGATCATGAAGGAAAGCTCACTGTCCTACAACAGGGTGGTGTTCTGGAACGAAAGCGGGTTGTTGAAGTTTTCCGACGTGTTTGCCAATGAGGACTACATGATCCACGCTCCCATGATGCAAAAGGTGAGCATGAGACTCTTCTCCACAAGTAACAAGACCTTTGGCTGCGTCAAGCTTTCTGTGCAGAATAGCCGCTACCACGTGAAACTTTTCAGCAACAATTGCATCGACACAAAGCTATTTAGTTTCCGAAATGGCACAGACCTGGGCTGTCTCACCGGTGAGAAGACAAGCTCGATTGATGACATGGTCGAAAGGATCAAGAGCTCTGTGTCCTGCGTGTTACCCAGGATAGATGTGAATCGCATCAAGATGATGAACCCCGGGCTGAACGAAACAGAGTTTGACTCACTGGTGTCTGCTCTTAAGAATAACAACATCAAGGTGACTGGAGAAGTCGGAGGGGGACGTAAGCGGGCACAGCCATCTGAGGGGAACCACAGTGTTCCATCTGACCATCGGCTCGATGGAGCTCAAGAGGGACCTGCCGATAGCCCGGAGAGGAAGAGAGCAAACATTAACTGTGGGCTGACGATATACGATTCAGATGTGGACTATGGTTTTGATGACTCTGACTGAGCAAAGTGTGCAAACCGATGATGTATCGTTTGCTGTATGTACCCGCGTGTGTGTGTGTGTGTGTGTGTGTGTATGTGTGTGTTATGAAATACAGAGATAATCAGACACAATGTTGTTGTACACATGTATTTCACATTTATTTCACAATGTGGACTATGGGTTTGATGACTGACTGAGCATGACTGCGCAAACCAATGTATCATTTGCTGTATCTATCCTTTTGTGTTTGTTTTCTTTCTCTCTGTGTATGTAGTATGAAATAAAGAGATGATCAGACACAATGACCGATGAGTTGTACACATTTATTTATTTGACATTGTAAGACGCGGCACATGACCGCCCGTGCTTTAAGAATATATGAAATGTAGGACATTGAGATGTAGCAGTTCAACTATAACCATCATCTGCCTATAGGCGCAGCCTAGCGTGTGCAAGTCCTCCGTCACGGTGAAAATGAAACGACTCTCCATGCTGCTTAGAGTGCTTCCCACATTTCCCTTGTATACCCTCGGCGCCCTCATCTTACTCCGTGACTCCAGTCTAGCAAACTCCTCAGTAGCCCTGTGGTAGTCTGACTCGCCACACTGAGTGAGCGCTAGCTCTCCGTGCTTAACCCGTGCGCTGAGGAGCGGGTTCAGTGTAGCGCTGACCGAAATTAGTCTGTGAGTGTTAGCGCTGTCCTCAGGACCGCTGAGCTTGGTAAACTTGCACCTAGGAGGCTCCCCGTCCGGACGCAAGAGCCTGGTCACATCAGGTGGGTCGAAGGAACACAGACCGTATATGTTCATGAACTCGTAGGAGGCGGATACCGTGCTCAGTTTCTCCACCCGCTCTCTCACCATGCGCTTTATGTCAGAGAGGGCTTTGCTTCTCAGTTCACAGTATAAACGCCTGTACGTCGTGTCGATAGTTTCACAGCGTCGCTCTAGCGTCGCAGACTCCTGTCGGTCCTGTAACCTGCTCCTTTTTGCGACTGAAGCCTCATCATCCCCGGATTGCTCGCTTGTTTCATCCCAAGGGGGCAGCGTTCCGTAACACGCCTTAATGGCAGTCGCTACAAAGAAATGTTCGGGGATCCCTTTCTCAGACCCCACATGTCCCGGTCCACACGTGGACATAACAAGGTACGATATGTTTCTTGCGTTTCTAATGGAGGAGCTGGCCTACACGGGGGAAGCGCCGCTCTCCGGTGAAGGCTTAATAGAGTGTCTGGTCAAGCACCGAGAACTGATCTCAGGCCCTTACGTTTGGTCTCCTAGAGCTCGAGCTTATGTTCACTTTCAACAGCACGCTCACGGAACATTTGCAACTATGAAGCCCAGGGGTCCAACTGTGGTCCAATTCCTGGGAAAGTTACTGCCGGTGTACTGCAGGCTGTGCTTTTTGGCTGAATGTCACGACCGAGCCCAGGCAGCGGCTCAAGCGCTGCTGGTGCGTGTGACTGTATCCGGTGAATTTAAAAGTGAGGTTTTTGAATTTGAACGCAGAGCCCTAACGTACCTGATAGACAACCTCACGGCAACACCTCCCGCCGAATTTGGGGAGGTGTGTCAGTCGTCAGACGTTTCGGTCGAGACAAAGATTGCTGTGGAGCTGCTGTGGTGTCATTTGGTGCTACTGTATGCTGGCAATCGTAAGCTCCTGCTCTGTAATCTGGAACTCTTCCTCGGCAGAGCCCAGGACTCCCTGGCCCTGTGTCCAAGCGAGCTTCGAGCCGCGCTATTTGTGCACGGTAAACACGATCCTTTCTCTCTACGCACGGAGCGTTGCCGACGACGGCGCTCGTACACTAGGGGTAAGCAAGCCCAACTCTCTAAACACGAGGAACGTCGCCGCAGACAACAGACAACGTGTCCCGTTCTGCCGCTCGACAGGCCCACGGCCGTCAACAGCCACTATGAGTCTCGTGTGTCCCGAATCTGTTGGCTCGGAGCCCTGTGGATCCTCGACTTTGAGTGCAACAAGCGCACACTTCACTGGCTCTACAAACCTGAATTGCACAGAGCGTAGCCCAAAGGTGAGCCGCGCAGGACAGTTGCGGCCGCAGCGCGTAACCTCCCCTCAGAGTCCAAATGAAATGCTGAGGGCAACAGGTAGCTGCGTGGTGCAGTTGGCCAACAATGTGCTCCTCCACGTGCTACACGTGAACACGGTCGGTAATCAGAAATTCAACGCGACCGTAGTCTCTAAGCATCTACGGCAGTACGCTCTGATGCAGTCCAACACCACCAAGACCAAGTTGTTGAGCAGACTGAGATTTGTTTCGGACAAGAAGAGACTGTGCTCCCAACACGGCTATAAAAACACACGCATAGAGTTCTCGTCCAGCCCCTGCCGCAGCGCCAACTACACGTCCAATGCCAAGTACGTGCTACAGCCCTACTTTAGAGGAGTGTTTGAGACCATTGCACTATCCCAGGGAACCTGCGTGGTCTCCACGAAACCTTTCACGATCAGCAACGAGAACCTGACCTGTTACTTGTACGGCGTGGCCAACCCGTCTACCGTGGTGATCCTAATGAAGGGAAACAAGAAACATTTCCACACACCCTTCTTCTTCTCCTCAGTCAACGTGACCGGGAAGGAGACCAGACACCAGGTGTTTACATCGATGTCCATCAACTCGCAAAAGGTGAGGAACGTAGCCACAGAGCTCCCAATGGCCCTGGGGGAGGTGGCCAAGCTGGTGGAGATGCACGTACATCTCAACAGGTTGTGCTGCGAGCTGGCACAGGAGCGAAGCGGCACGTTGACGTCCCAGGAGAAGCTGGCTCTGGTGTATCTCACAGAGACGTACTTCATACACGTGACAGACCGCAGCCACCCCAAGCACTGGCCAGGATACAGAGAGGCCGTGGCACAGGCGTTCGTAGAGCGATACCGAAGCAAGCTCTCATCGTGTCAGGATAACGTCCTCACACGGTACCATCTGAAGAACCCAGAGTTCATCCACTTAGTGCCCTGGCTCCTCGAGAACCCCAGCGCTTTGCATGACAAAATGATAGTTGCGCATGAGGCTTACCTGAGAGAGGAAGGTAAAGTGAATGCCAGAGTGGAACTGATCGCTACGGTACACAATCACGTTACCCGAAGCTCTAGGTGCTGCCCACCCCGAGGATTCCCCAGCCTAGAGGACGTTGATTTCAAAGACCTCGGATACAGCGAGCAAACACTTCGGCTCGCCCTTGAGTAGATTTCAGTGCCTCGCCACGGGATTGCGCATTGTACCTGTAGCACACGCATCGTCTTTGTGATACATGTTGTGGATATTAAAGAGGATTTTACTGTGCACATGTGTGTATGTGTGTATGTGTGTTTTGTCGTGTAACGTATTTTTACACTAATTATATAACATTACAGCTGCAGCATGACGAGCAATAACCCAGCAGCGGCGCGGTCCGTGACTTTGACGGCGCAAGTGTTTAGGGTTTGGGACATAGTGAACAGACACTTTGAATCTCTACTAGCAAACGCTGACCGGACCGCTACAAAGAGCAGAGCCGAGACCAACATACAATCTCAGGTCAAGGAACTTAGAAACCTAATGCAGGCGTGTGGCACGCGGCTGCAGAGTATAGAGGCTTACATCTCAGAATTGCAAAAACAAGATGAGGGTACTCTCAACAACACCCAGAATTGTCCATTGCAAAAGAGCCCGTGCTCCGACTTAGTTGGAGACTGGCATTTTGTGTACATGGAAGACAGTCGTGTTTTTGGCTACATGAAGCTGGTCCCGGAAACGGTCTCGGTCAGTGGCGAAAGCAACAACGGGCGAGGGTCCGTTAAGAGAGCCGAATTCACTATCCCCGTCGGGGTATTGAGAGAGTTGAATGAACCTTCGTGTAGCGATTCCACTGACACGGCCGCCTGTGCGCTCTGCCCATGTTGTCACATATCATTCCAGGGTTCTGAGTTTTGGAAGCATGCGTTGTTTGAGATTGCAGAGAGAGGCAACAGAGTGCCGGCCTGGCAGTCCTTGGACTATGTAGTTGAACCTAGGTGGACAGTGGAACGGAGTGCCGGTTGGAGGAACCCTATTTACAGACCCAGACATTTAGAGAACACGTGTGAGATCGGACAGAGTCTCGCAGAGCTGAGCCTGAAACACTTCCTTTCGGACTCGGAACTCTCTCGGGCGCTCGACGACGCTTTTGGGTTTCTGGCTTTACAATTGAGAGACTAAACCATGTTATCCTACGCCTATCCACCTCAAACGCCTCAATTTTCCTCTCTCCCGTATACTCGAACGCCCGGTCAGCAGCCGATAAAGCCTCAGCCGCAACCGGGCCGCGGGACCGCGGATTCTGCGGAACCCATACCACACGAGATGGTGACGCTCGACTCCTTAATCGGTGTCGCGATTCTAGATCAAACCCGCGCTTTTGTGAGATACAAGGTCACCGAAAAACACAAAGAGTGTGGAGTGCTAAAGACCAACCCTGTTCAGCAGATCAACGTGTTCATTCGGAAGCTGCGAGACGAGGCCATACCAATAGAGATATCCCTACATACGCTCATGCCATCGGGCAAAAAGACTCTCTGGATAAGAGTGTCACTAAAAGACCTGAAGGAGCTCAGCCTGAAACCTCTGTGGAAGACTAAGGGGATAGCCCAGCTGGACTCCAAAAATCAGTGGGTCATGATTACGATAGACGATTGCTCGCTGGAGCCTTGCGTTCTCGACCCTGAGCAGCTGCTGCGTGCTCAACCCGACGGACGTCACACTGAGGATTTCCTCACATTGGCCAAGGAAGGTCTAATCGATCAAGACCAAGAGGAGACGCAGAATGAGCCTCACGTGCACAGCAGCGGGCGAGTCAAAGACATGCAGAAGCGTAAAAAGTGTACGCCCTGCGAGGACGATTCTACGGTCACACATAAGAGACGTAGAGCTCCGACCAAGGGTTCTCATGTGAGCCTGGGCTCTGAACCCGAGGCCCGAGCAGACGCCAAAGAACAGAAAGAGAGACAATACGCAGGGACAGTAGTACACACAAACTTTAATCAGGGAAAGCAAAACAGGATGAGACTGAGACAATTTCATCACGTCAAAGGTGGAATGAACAGAACGTACAATACAAAGAGGAGGCCTCATCGCTTCTACAACAAGTCACAAGACCCCGCCGCTCCGCACAGAGAATTCGGAGCGCTATCCCAACAATGCCCGAGTCAAGTCGCCGAGGCGCATCCAGCTGAAGCTCTGGCAGCTCAGGTAATCACAGCACACAGTGAGCCTTGCACCGCTGTCCCCGCAGCATCTCGCGAACACCGTGGGACTGCGCAACGGCGCCCAGTTGAGTCGACACACCTCGATGCAGCGGAGCAACGCCTCGATGACCCTGACTCGGCATCCGATGTGAGTCCTTGTCATGTCTTGCCAAGTGTTCACCAAAGACCCCCTTTGAGATCTCATCCGTCAGAGGCTCAACAGAACTCAGTTTGTGATCAACATACGGTCCATGGTCAGAGGACCCGGGGGTGCCGGCTGATGTAACCGAGAGCACCGTATCCGTGGATTCTGCCTCAACGACTCCCTGACCCTGTTCTCTTTCTCCTTCGCACCTCACATCCGAGGGCCTGAGACCCAGCTTATTGGCCAAAAGTAACCCGTACGCGCTCGGATGCAGCGACTCTCTCGTGAGCATGATGTCGTTGACTGTGAGCGACGCGTCCGGCCTTCTCCCGGAAAGGCTGTCCGCGAATGTCACCCCGGAAGTGTTTAAAAGCGTCACCAGCATACAGTGGAAAACGTGCACGGGCGACCCAGACTCTAGCTCTCTCACCGTATCCCTGTTGTTGTACTGTATGGTATTGTGTCTCCTGTTGAACTGGCTGAATCCGGACAGCGTGCTCCGCCAAAAATTGGTCCACATGCTCAAGGTCTCCTCCAGGTGAGCCACGCTGACGGACGACGGGTAGTTGCACACGAGTTTAACGTCGGCTCCGAGCTCTGTCACGGATTCTTCTTGTTTGCTCTCACCGGCCTCACCGATCGCCCGTTCCAGCTTCCGCACGACTGCCTCGGCCAGCTGCAGCAGCCCCCGGTCCTTACATTCAGTCTTGAGCCGCTCGAAGGCCAGGCGAGGGTGCCTGTGTGCCTCAGCGAGAAACTGCTTGAGGAGCAGAACCTCTTTGCCTTCCGATATCATCGAGGCCATCATTTTACTCAAGCTGTGCGAGACGCTGGCGGACTTGTGTTCGGAAACCGTACTTCCGACCCCTGCTCTCAGCAGCGCATCCGGTAGTGCGCCCGCGTTCAGTCCAAACATGTCTGGCTGCTGTTCGCTGATCAGGTAGCGAGACAGATTGTCGATTAAAGGTTGTCCGAAAGCGTTGCCAGCGACCGAAAGTCCCGCATGCTGCTGCTCCCCACGGGACGAAAGCATCACGTCGGCTAGGTGTGTCAAAGAGGAGCGGTCTAAGCCCGTGCTGGTGTACACGTGTCTGTTTGACGCCGTGGTCAGACCCTGTATTATCTTGTTAAAGAGATTAGCCCAGCTCTGGACCGTTGTATGAGCTTTCTTGGCCAACGAGGAGACGGTGGAACCCCGCGACCAGCAACTGTCCCACACAGAGACGTGCCTGTAGAGTACCCCGTCCACCGAGGCCGTGACGAGGTCTGTCTTCGTGTCGTAGAAGGCCAGACACGTGGAGACCCTGCACTCGGGTATGACCGGACACCGCCCGTGCTCAAAGGTCTTCATCACGCCCCACAAGGCCACAGTTGCCATCTTCAGCTCCGTTTCCTTGATAGGGTCACGCCTGAGCGCATTGTCCCGTTGGACCCAGTCTCCGATGATCTTACACACCACGGCAACTTGCGTTCCGGGCACAGAATTGGTCATCAGAAGTCTCAGCGTGTCTGCAAGCCGATCGAGTGGCACGTCGAAGACCGAAGGCAGGGCCCGCTCGTGAGCTTCTCGTTCTTGCACGGCTTCAAACGCTGCAGCCGGTGCACTCAGGCCATCTGGCACAGTGCTAAAGCAAGGCTCACCACGCCTGTGGCTGCCTCTAGCCACCGTGCCCCGGGCAGCGTGACGTTCAGATCTCGGAGGCCTCTCACGCTTCTCGGTCCTCATCCGCTTGCTTTGCTGGTCACATGTCTCGTCGCCGAGGTACCCCATGTACACATCCCGGTGTACCAACGGTTTGACCGTGACTAGGTTAGTCACGGCAGCTTTCCCCGACAAGCCCAGACCTAGAGCTCTGACCTTCTTCCAAGGCAAGAAAACACTGGGTACGAAGCCTGCCAACACAGTCCAGCGGATCATGTTCCTCAGTGTGGTCTTGATGTGTGCGCACACATGGTTCGCAGAATAGTAGTTGACGAGGTACCGCACCAAGCAAGTGGCGCTCTCGCTGTTGCTCCCCAGCACATTGTAAAGCAGCAGCTCCATGGACAGAGCCGGACTGAATGTATTGACAATCTCCTCTATCGCTATGGCCAGCTGCGGGTCCTCGCTCACGTAGCTCCAGGAGTCTGTGTCCCTGTGGATAGGGACCAACCCGTAAAGTTCAAAGTTGACAGTGTTGGCGCCGAGATTCTGATCGCGGCGGGACAGTTCTCTTCTCCTGAATGTCTCTAACGTGTAGGACTCTGCGCGGTCCTCCAAAGCAGCCTGGGCCAAAGCATTCTCACAGTGGACCAGCTGTTCTCCACCAAACACGGTCATTGCGGCTCTCTGCATGTCTCTTCCCGGTCGGATCGCCTAGCGTGCACTGTCGCCTGCAATGTCTAGTTAACGATATCCACGTGTGTCCAGCGTAGAGAGAGCAGGTGTCGGCGATGTTGTGCATGTTATTTAGAGCATTGTGTTGTCTGTGTAGCAACAGGCAACGTGCTCTGGACAAAATACGTGCTTACCAAGACTCTGACAGTGAAGACGACAGCGACGACGAGGACTTCGCCACCACCGAGGCCCGGGCGCGTGTGATCAAGCTCGCTAAACTGAAACGCGACGCTATCGACATTAGCACGGATGTGGCTGTCGCGGAAGACCTGCTCATGCGACACGGTAACGATTCAAGTTTACTAATGTACCACGACAAGTGCAACAAAGAGATGCATCGAGCTATCGATAGAATCCCTGTCATGTCCCACGGGGCACTAGTGAAGAAGCCCTACTACATGTCCCGTCGTAGTGGTTATGGAGAGCGTTACACCAGTGACATTGTCTAACTGAAACTACACAGTACCAACGTGCGCTGTCCATGCGTCTGGCCACTTACGCCGCAGCTTGGTTCCCACCGCGTAAGCGCAATGAGTGCGGTGAACTTGGACCCGAGCAGCTTCATGCTGAAACCTTTGGATACAATTAGGCGCTTGGTGAAAGCGCCCGGATTTCTGACCGATCCCCACACCGCATTTGCAGAGTACGCGGTGGACAATGTAATCAGAGCCTCGGCCACCAACAGTTCTGTCAAAGCCGAGGCCTCCGTGATGATGGCTCAAGCCCACATGGGAGCAACCATGTTCAGGCAACAGAAGGAAACAAGTCGTCTACTAGCCGGCTTCGTCTACAAGATGCTGGTGCCGGACAAAGCGGTGCCCATCGGAACTAAATTCTGCAAGCGCTACAGGATCACGGATCAACGTGAAGCTCAGCAGGGCACCTACGACACGGTCACCAATGGAGTGCAGAGCAGAGACTACAGCCAAGTGTTCCAACTCCATTCCTATGTGGTCTCGTTGCAATTAGGCTGCCTGCTCAACGTAACAGTACCCACAGAGGCCAAGGAGCTGGTCAGACGAGAGCTGGAAACAGCCAGCACTTCCTGGGAGTTGTGCAGGACCGCAGAAGTGCTCAGGTACTGCACCGCTCAACCCACCCTGACGGACAGAATTGCGCAAAGGACCAAAACGGGCAGTCGCGCAGAAAAATTGGACTCTGTGCTGGTCATAGCAGAACTCATGTGCGGCATGGTCAACATACAGCCCGACTCGTTCGTCTGCGCGCTGGAAAACGCTCGACGGATACTGGCGAGTGACAAGCCCGAAGTTGTGATCCTAGGCGACTCTCTGTTCCGCGTGATCTCACAGCGAAGCTCCAATGTCTGGCCTCACATAGTCGGCGAGGAGACCCAAATCACCCCAGAGTTCTCCGTGTACACGATGGCCAATGAGACCGCTAGAGGCGAGGGAGGGTACGATTTCACCATGCAACAGGTCACACAGCAGACTCTGGGCGACAAAGATCTACCTTTCACCAACGAATCGTGCTTCCGGGACAGCCCGATTGACATGAAAGTGCAATACATTAGACTCGGAGGAGGCCCTACGGACAGGATCCCCGTGGTGACCGTGGACTCGGTGCAGATGGAGGCGGGTGGTAGAGAAAACACTTCCACAGAGCACAAGGCCTTCTGTAACTCGGATGCTTTCAAGTGGGAGTACTTCACAGTCGGCTGCATGCCGCCCGCTCTGAATCAAATCAACCCTATGACCGTGCTCTCCACCACGGACAAGGAGGCTATCAACTACAAACAGCTTGCCCAGCGATCACCCTGCACGTCGTACCTTCATCAGTACGATGGCGCGGTCGCACAGGTCAGTCTCCGTAGCCTGCACCCAATTGGTAACCCGAAGGAGCTGTTCACGCATAGCCGCAGGGACAATCTGCAACAACACGTAGACGCGTTGATGAGAAGCAACCCCAACGCCATCCCTGTAGCTACACTGGGCTCTCTTGCGCGCACTAGAGAGTGGTACAGCAAGATACACAATCCAGCATCCGTACTGGAGTTTGATGCTCGCAACATGGTTGTGCCTACACGCGGTGACGGTCCAGCCGAACAGGTTGGACAATGGGTGGTCAGGCCCAGAGTGGCTCTGTTCAACGCCTCGGCCATGAACAGCATCGACAACGAAATTGCTCAGATCGGCAGCGAGCTACTCACGCGCTTCGGTGACACCAAGCACAGCAAACAGGTGCAGGAGCAGTTGATGTTCCTGGACGAGGCACTCTATCACGAACACGGTATAGACTCAATGATTGCATTGCGAGAGAAGATCCTAACGGGATCCGAGTGTCAGGAGTTGGCTGACTCGCAATGGACTACGGCCCGATCGTTTTGGTCTTGGATAACCGACCCAATCTGCGCAGTTTACATACGCCAACATCTTGTGGAAAAAGAGTCAGTCCGGCCGGCTACAATCACCCCGGAAGAGCGCACCGTGCTGATAAAACTCGAGGGTCTGATGAATGGCATAATCGGGTTGTTCAAGGGCATAGCGGGGTCCAGACGCAACTCCGTGATCGCCTCCATGCCTTCATGTTACAATGTCAATGGAGGTAACGTTACGGAGTATGGGTACCCACGGGGCTTTACTTTGGATGATGTAGACTATTGCAATCTCATGTACTGGATCATCCTCCCAGCCCTCGGAGCTCGAATGTATCGGATTGGAACGCTAAACGGAGCTGAAGCTGTCCGCTGGCATATCCAATACAGAAGGCCACACGACCGCGATCTGAACCAGGATTTAGGCCTCACCAACGCCAATCGTCTCACAGTGATGCGTTTGAATGGTAAATGTGCTTTCTCCATGTTAGCTCCGAAGACCGGGGTGGACGTGAGTGAAACATTTGAGCCTACTGCCTTGACACACTCGCAGTCTGGTGACACAGGATTCAGCAGCACGTCCGTGGTCACCTATATGTGGGCGATCAGATTGCAAAAACTCGCGGGTATCAGCAACAACCTAGCCAAGGTGTTGCTAGGGATGCATTACAGCACCCTGTTGACCCACGAAGTCATACAAGAGCACTACGATACAACGTACTACTCTGGAATGTCCTACCTACTTTTCAGAGGCGTGCGGTTCACGGGCTGCGGAGTCACTCTCATTCGACAAAAGTCAGCTCTATACACGCTGGGCACCAAGATTCTCTGCAACCCTTCGTCTAGCAACTCGCACCAGAAGTTCACCGTAACCCAATGCTGTGAAGCTACTGTGATACCGGAGACCATAGACTCCCCCGGGGTCCACCTCCCCAACCTGTACATGAAAGACGTACGAGGTGGAAACGTGGACATCAACACAAGCGGACCCTTCAACATGGTGGTCGCAGATGCGTTCAACGGCTTCTGCCCACAGTCGGACAGCGCAAGCGGGTACCACAGCCCTTACATCTTCACAACTGGTCGCTCCGAGATACTGAACGGGTCCATTACCAAGGACAGCTACATGCCAGGCACGCCGTACACTTGTATGCCTAGTCTACTGCGGCCCTTCACCTCCGTGAGCGGGACTGTAAGAAAGTACGGCAGAAACCGCACCGAGGACAGCAATCACAAACTCTTCCTCGAGACGGGACACAGTGCTGAGTTTCTAAAGGGAGTACTCGAGTACAACGGCGATCCTTTCAAGGACACCGTTGTGCGCGCAAACGGAGAAACGTTCATAAAAGAGATAATGCAGCCAAAGCTCGGAGTGGCCTTCTGTGGCACGTATAGTATAGGGCTTACTTCTGACAGGAAGCTCATATGCCCCAGCGACATGACCAGGGAAACCCTGGTTGAGAGGCTAGCCCCTAGAATCAGCGGCACGGGTATATTTTCCTGCAATCCCATCGAGACGACCACTCGCTTAATCAACCCCATATTCAACCGGATCTTTGAGAGAACCAAGTACTCTCGCTACTGGGACCATTAACTCGCCACGCCGTGTGACGACAGGCTCTAGAGACAGGATGCACGGCGGCGGCTTTGCACACGCCATAGCCCTGGGACTGCACGCCTTGACAGATTTTGTGCTCTCATGTGGTGTAAACTTTTTCACGTCGCTCTACATGCACCCGATGGAACAGGAGACCAAGCTAATCCTGAGCAGAAAAAAGGAGGATGCTCAGCTCGACATATCGATAAACACAGTCGGGAGAGAGATCGCAGCGTTAGACTCCAGCATAGCCCTACTCGAACAAACCATGACGACAACCTCAGGTGAGGAGTACAAAAAGTCTAACAACGAGCTGCAGTCGGTCAAGAACGAGAGAGCCGACCTCTGTTGCCTACTGAGAGCACTACGGGGAAGGGGTGACACTCTCGGATTGATCAGTG
This sequence comes from Gymnocephalus cernua, assembly GCA_023631565.1. Lineage (NCBI taxonomy): Eukaryota > Metazoa > Chordata > Actinopteri > Perciformes > Percidae > Gymnocephalus > Gymnocephalus cernua. The sequence goes on from CM042435.1 coordinate 317,705, forward strand.
CCGTAAAGACTCTTTCGGACAACGTGGGCCTACAACTCAACGCGTCATCTTATATCAACAGACGGGTGTTAGCCCTGGCTGTGCAAAGGGACCTTGACGACATGAGAGAACCTGTCACAAAGGTGACCGTTGAAGACGCTTACCGGGAATACAGTAGAACCAAACCCATGACCGGAAACACTGTGGTGTAAAGATCTCTGTGTAGTTATGATGTTATTGCACGTTGACTGTGAACAAACAAATAAATATCCTATTCTATACCACCTTTGTGTGTGTGTGTGTGTGTGTGTGTGTGTGTGTGTGTGTGTGTGTGTTTATATATCAACTACTCCCTACATGTGCACACAGGGTTCACATATCCTAGTATATCCAGTTGTATCACGTGGCTAAAGGTCCTACACGGTGTGCGGGGTTGATGATACGGCTTGCACCCAGGAACTTCCCCACATAGAGTGCACACAACACGGTCTGCTGGGTAATTCATTTTATTACTGAAACCAGTTACAGTCATGGCAAAGTCTTACATAATTGCATACAACAAAGAGCCATCGGTCAAAGTCAGTCTAATATAGCATGTAGACTGTGATAATAATAACAAAATAATAATAATAATAATAATAATAATAATAATAATCATGAATAGAGCTCAAGCACGGCACCAGCCCCAGGTCCACAGTCATCGGTCCGATGTCTTACGGCGGTCCCGCACGCTCCCACGATATATAATATATATTATATATATATTATAGTATGTATATATATATATATATTATATGTAGATATAGATATATATAATCTGACCTTTCAAGAAAGAGAGAAAACACTCATTGAAACACTATGAGACAGTAGAGGATGGGTTAAACTTTGTACACTGCACACACTGCAACTGCACACCATATACAGATCACAAGGTACAAATCATCCTGCCTTGGGTATCAAGAACGTATAACGTGTCCCGATACGAGACTCGAGTCCAGCGTGGAGTCCTCAGAGTTAAAGCGGACTACACCGTCACGCTCAACGAAACCGTACTCGAGACCGGGTCTCGGTGCCTTCAGGTTCCACAGTTCGTACACGTATTTCATGCTCCTGACCATCAAGTCGCAATGAAACGCAGTCCAATACTTAGACCAATGTGACTGTGGGATCTTTGTCAATTCCGAGAGTTGTGCACCCAGCTTGTAGCAGTCCTGAGGTGAGCACCTGTCCATTGTGGCCCACAGTGTCATCAGCGAGTGACACCAGGAGGAAAATGTCTCGGACCTGGTCACCACTCCGGTCATCAATCGCTTAATCCCCAGTCCCATTGGCACCTTGTTGTAGTCGGTCCCACATAGCGCCATAAACATCAGCTTTTCTCTACGCACCGTGACATTTTCGATCACGTTCGTTTTAATCCGCATGAAAATATACCTGCCTCCTCGGTTTAATCTCAAAAAACGACCGTAGCTGCACCTCTGTATACGGCCTTTCATGTACGCGTTGCTCAAGCGCTTGAGACTGCAAAAGACCTTTTTATGGTCCTTGCTCAGGTTCACCACAGCTACACGGTCGTCCAGCTCCAACTCAGGGACTTTGTCTTGCTCCTGCAGACAGGAGATCTTCCTTTTCTCCCCGGCACGTTTGGGTTCTTCTGCTTCGGCGCTCGATGGCAGACCCTTGTCAGACGGTGGCCACAGTGTTCCGAATATGAAACTCACTGTATTTGCGGTAATACAATGGGCGTCCACAGCGCGAAACAAAACGCCCACTCGTCCCCCTTCGTTCGAGAACCTAGACAGAAAGGTTACGTACAGAGAGCCCCTGATCCCGGCCAGGTACAGGTACCTGGCTACATTTAGCGTCATGTTGTCTCTTCCCTCAGCTTTCTCCTGCTTATCCAGAATGGCTTCAAACTCGTCGTGTTGCTTTCGAGTGTCCGGTAGCAGCAGGTGTTTGTCCTCAGCGGCTATGTCGCACAGAACTGCGAACCTACCCTCGCTCGAAGCAAGCTCCCCAAGCGGCACTTTCAGCGCCTGTGCGTCAGGGATAGCAAACAACAGCTCGCCGAAGTTTGACATGTGCATGTCTCGACCCTCCCGATAGTATCGGTTGTCCAGCCTCAGAGTAATCCCTTTGCGTCCGACAGCCGTAAGCACGGCCACTAGGTCGGAGTCTCCGGTGCACACGGTCACACTGCCAGGGAGAACGTTGGCCAACTCCACGAGCAGCGTGTCGGCCTCTGCACTCCTACACCGCAGACACGCCTGCTGTAACAAAGATACCTGCAAAGTCCCGGGGTCCGCAAAGGTCGCCACAAAAACGCCCTTGACACCGTCAGGTCTCTCTATCTTTCCGTCCGCGAAACCCGGAGCTACATCTACCTGGCATAGCTCATACCCGGGAAGTTTCGGATCATCGGCCATGTGCTCCAAGTACTTCTCGTGGAACGAGACAAGGTTTTTCACGGAGGCATCCTCTTCCTCAACCTCTTCCTCAACCTCTTCCTCAACCTCTTCCTCAACCCCGGTCACTAGAAACAATTTGTCTTTCATACCCATTTTGGCCAAAAGTTTCATCGCTGTGTATTCTATGGCGCTTAGATTACTCTTACAGAATTCCATGTGAGGTGCAAGGGTACGGTTGAGTCTGAGCGCCCTCACCGCGGGCTTCTGAGCCATAGCGCCGTCCTTGACGAGCACCACACACCGAACACCCTCATTCTCAGAGATGTAGTTACACGCCAGAGTTCTGGCCATGTTCACTATGGTCGCCCGTGGATCACCCTCGATGTAGTCCCTCTCCTTGACTTTGTGGATTGTAATGAGATGGTCTATCAGAATCCAATCCTGTTGCGCAGATGGGCTGCCGACCAATTTGAACGGCGCTAGCTGAGGGTTTGCGAGCATGGCGTGGATGGCTTTGTGTCTCAACCCCATATCGGCCAAGGTGATGTAGCAGGAGTCTATACTAGCAACACACAGCTGCAACTTACAAAAACGTGTGACCTCCCTGGTACAGGCACCGGGCTATATAGCAGACCCCCGTTGCGAGCCCGTGTCAAGAAAAAAAACAAAACAAAAAAACAACCCGTCCAATCAACGGCTACCAGTCCGAGCGTGACCGTGTGTCCAACTAAAAGTCTAAGGCACCCAAGCAAAGGGCTAGATCTAAGCTAAGGTATAACCCGATCCCCGCATGGCTGTTTAGGTGTAGTTTTAGTTCATTGACATCTATCGATAATAAAGCCTCGAGACGTTCGAGAGATGTTAGTTCACATGTTACACAATCACTGAACACGAGGCGATGCCCTCAAGTCTCGAGTGGCGATCTTCTTCTCCTCGTTGAAACGCATGTTCCTGTAACTCAACTCAGTCTCATCTAACCAGTCGACCTCGCTGCGTGTCGCCGAAGCCAGACGACTCTCGACTCTCATGTTCACACACGTCGGAGTGAGACAATGAAGCACCTGCGGGCAGAAACTGTTCAGCCACGGGAACTTGCTAAGTAGGGCCCTAGAAATCGTGGGTCGCGTGCAACCCCTCAAGTCAACCTTGTTGGTCCCGGGTCTGACGATCACCAGGTACGCCGCGGAACGCTCCGCCATGCCCGGGTACGTGAGTGAGAACATCAACCACGTCAGCCACAGTTGCGTGTTGTATCGCCACAAGGTGACCTGATCCGGCGTGTCGTTGTTCCTAGTCTTGAGCTCGAGCAACACCACGTTGTCCCTCACGGTGTCGTGGGCCACCAGGTCCACTTCGGTATAGAAACCCCAAGTGTCACGTATGGAAGTGCACCGTGTGCAGCCGTTGTGGTACGTGTAGGATCCCTGTCCGCTAACCGTATCGGGTCTGGGCACCCCGGCGACCTTGACACCAGCGCATATCGGAGTCAGTCGCAGGGCTTTGAGTTGCGTGAGAATGAGGCGAGACACCGGACCCACTTCACGTAGAGTCGTCTTCCCGTTGTACACGTCCTTGCACTGAGCGTCCACCGCAGTGCCTATAATGGAGGACATGTAGGTCCTGTCCCACAGGAGCCTGCAGGCTTCCGGAGTGAGCGCTTTTGACCTCAACAGTTTCAACAGGGCTTCCTTGAGTGTCAAGCCGTGGGACTCGTTGGATGCATTCAGGTTGCGTACGTATGCCGGCACCCATTCCAGTGACGTACCAGGGTTCAAATTAAAGTCCTCCATGACCCTTACGTACATGGCCATGCTTATCAAGTTGTGTCCGCGCCATCGTTTCCTGCGCGACTTGATGGACTCGAGAGTCTTGGTGATACCCTGAACCTTGAACCAACGGTGGTCGGAGGTAGACCTTGCGCACAGGGTGCCGCGTGAGCCCTGGAACTCTATCACGGGCTCTTGTAGCTTCATTGTATTAAAGCTCTAGGACCAGTCAGTCGGCTCATAGCCGCTGTGAGAGAGCAAAAACTGACTGTGAGTAAGTACCATCAAACGCACAAGAGGGTCACGCGCCCCCCCCTACTGCGACATGCAACGGAAAACGAACTCGATGAGCATCGACACTCTGCTAGCCAATACCAGGAAAGTGCCGACCCTGTTGAACGGCGCCGCAGTTCGCTTCAAGGGGAAGCTGGGAGCAGCGATAGCCGTCATCACCTCTCTCATCGTGGGCTTCCTGACCATTCCAAACAACATCCTGTACTTCATCGACAGCAAACACGGCACCAGAGACGCGATATGCTCAGCCTCGGACTCTACCTCGCCCCGGGAATACCATTACGCTTACATCCACGCGGGGATAGCTTTAATCACGCTGGGATGCCTGGCCATGGTTGTGAGCATAGTGCTCAGCTACTTCGCAGCAAAGAGCAAACGGAAAATGGACGACGCGTCAGACTACAGGGGCGCAGAGTCCAAGAGCACCAGCACCGTGATGACGTGCCTCATCATGATGAACATTGAGCTGTTCATGGCCGTGATAGCAGGGTGCATGGAAGTACTATATCGACCTCTGATTAACGACGCTCAGAGGCTGCATAATGTGGAGTGTACCATTGCGGTCTTCAACATCGTAATCTACGTGATGTACGTGATGACCATGGTCATGACCTCGACCGTTCTCAAGGAACGACACGAACCCGTCCAGGTTGGTCAGAGAGCATTCCCGGACGCCGTAGCCTCTGGGCGAGAGTACAGAAGCTACTGCGAGCCGTACAATTCGATATCGAGCATTATCTAACGGGGCCCCAGCGTGTGTGTGTGTGTGTGCGTGTGTGTGTGCGTGTGTCTAGGCGAGGAACACCGGGACCGCATGACGAGATGTCTATGTATGTGACAAATATAACAGGGAGTGTTTGTAACCGCTACACAACCCGTACCAACCCCGTATTTACGAGGCCTGGACTAGGCAACCCACACCAACATCCTGGACAAGTACACAATCAACCAAGACTGAAAGCTCAGCCGCCGCTGACACAAGATGTCCATGTGGTACGATTGTTTGCGACTACACAAAAGGACCCTGACAGATCACGAGAAGAACAACTTGGCCCGCGTTGACGTGAAATGTATCACCCGAGGCGCATTCCATTTCATAGGACCTCAAGACAGTCGCCTCACCAGACCCCTTTTTGTTGAATTCACGCACCAGCACAGCGTCGGGGACTTGTTAGCCTTATTGTGTTTCCACGTAAACCCGGCAGTGAAAAGCTTATACGACTACCCCGAGAGACGGGTACTACCATTTGAAGCCGCCCAGCATGTAGACCATGCGCCCTCCTTGCCTTCAAGTGGGGCAAGGCCCAGCGAACGGTGAAGAACGCAATTGCGTGCTCAGGCACACGGCTACTGTCAGACGGTCGAGCCTCGCAGCACCCAAGACTCCATGTCCACAGTCAGTACAACTTAGTGGACTAAAGATGATAACAATGCTTCTATGTGGGGATAGGAAACTGTCTTTCTACCATATCATTTTTATTACCTCTGTGACTTCCATTTACCTTCCTCGTGGTACATGTGCCTGTTTTTTTTGTAAAAACGAACAGGTTGTATTTGTGATTGCCTATGTGAATGTCCACAGTCAGTACAACTTAGTGGACTAAAGATGATAACACTGCTTCTCTGTGGGGATAGGAAAACTGTCATTCTACCATATCATTTTTATTACCTCTGTGACTTCCATTTACCTTCCTCGTGGTACATGTGCCTGTTTATTTTTGTAAAAACGAACAGGTTGTATTTGTGATTATGTCCCTTGTTATGAACACAGTGTATTGTTATGACATTTGGAAAATAAACACACTTGGTATCTCCATTTCGTCTTTATTTATATACACCAATCACATATGCACAGGTATAATGACTGGTTCGAAAGTACATCTCAGCTGACCAGGTAGAGGTACTACACTATGGATTGTGCAATACATTCAGTGTTTGTGCAGTGATGACCATCACACACACACACACACACACACACACACACACACACACACACACACACACACACACACACACACACACACACACACACACACACACACACACACACACACACACACACACACACACACACACACACACACACGGCACATACATGGTCACAAACACGTCCTGTTTATAAGGCAATGGATACGACCTGGAATGAAAGTGGGTATTGTTTCATACAATACATATATATATATATATAAAATCAGATATGCACATTGCCAAAATATCACAGGCTTGTAATAAGCACTGGTTCAAAATGATGATGAGTGATAAGAAAGTGACTACAATCAGGGTTGAAAATGGGAAACGAGTGTTCTGTGATCATTGCTGGGTACTTGCCGTATGCTTTGAGCATCAAGGCGACTTCGTCTACGGTCAACCACCGTCTATGTGTCATGAGATGCTCTGTCAGATCTTTAATGTCAACGTTTTCAACACGTAGGTATGCCTGGATGCCTGTGTTGTCCCTATTAGAGGTAATGTATCTGACAGTCGTTTCAACCAGGGATTTACGGTCCACATGGCAATGGTCCACACCCACCAGTCTGGCTACCGTGTGGAATCCGCAGTGGCCGTCACCCGGCACTTTCACAACAGTCAGATCATTCAGTCTTGCGTAAGCACGTAAGGGACCTTTGTGATAGCAGTGTTCATATGTTATCTCATGGGGCACAAATATGGGGAGCTTTAGGCCTGGAGCAATTACATGCCAAAAACCTTCATTGTAACAGATGGAACCAGGAGCCCAAGACGAGTGGTATTTGTTAACAATATAAAGGTTGTATCCACTGACATTGAGCTCTATGTTGACTCCAAATAACCCTCCCACAATTGCTGCGACAGGTACACACTGTTCTTCCCTATTGCACCGGTCTTCATATAGAACATGTATATCATTACAGACGGCAAGTGTGGTGTCATTGCGGTTGAAACTTTTGACTGTTAGATGTACCATAACGGCCAGGGCTTCGGGTGTCAAGGGTTCTACAGCAGCAGTAGCAGCGGTGGCTGTGTCAGTTGATGCTGATGTGTCCGCTGGGTTCATCTTTGAATGCATAAACAGGACCCAGAGTGCCTCGATGAGGGTGCCATGAGAGCTCACACATGACACCGTGGCTGCCTTACTCGGGTTCTTTATGTAAACGGTAGAAGCGATGTTAGCCATGCAAGGGTTTCTAATGCTTGGTGACATGTCCCGGGTCATCTCTGAGTCCAGTTGCAAATTGCTGTTAGTCAGGAATGAGCACCCGTCACAAAATCCCAACATGTCTACAGCGATCTCTAGCCCTTTGCAAATGCGCTGAGTCACCTGGGGGAAAATGACATCTTCACCGTCGACACTGCCATCCTGCCTTGTTGCGACGCTGTCAGTGATTGACATCCCGGATTCAAGGGTTGGTGGAGGAGAGTGCTGACCATCGTGCCGCTCCTGAGACTCTCTCTGGTGATCTCTAGATTCAAAGGTCTCAACCGACTCGTCTCTCTCTGTCATGTGTAAAAGGTTATCGATTTCGTAACCGTGATCATCCTGGCTAACTCGGAGCGTGTCATACCATGGGTCAAACTCGTTGTCGGGTCCACGCAGCGCCTGTGCGATCGGTCTGGCGTGAGACCTTGTCAACGTGCCCCTTATGCTGCTATGTAGCTCATGCGCAAGATTACCGAGGTAGGTGAAGGGCGGTTCGCCTTGTCGTAGGTAGCCATGGCCCTGCTCTTTTGCGAACCAAATGTCCCGGCTCTCTATCGCGCTCTTCACACTGACTGGGGACTGGTTCAGTTTCACTGTGTAGGGCAGTTGTGCGAGCAGCTCAGGCACGTAAAGCTCTGCAATGCGTAGCACGGTCCCCATCTCAAGCAACTCACCCAACACTATCCGTAGAGCTTGCACAAGTTCCGTGCGGACGAGGACTGTGTAGCTATCAGAACCTGTGCGTTTAAGTTTCAGAGCTGCACAAAGGTGCCTGTCGGCATCCGAACCGGTGTGACACAATCGTGTTTTCAACACAGGGTTTACCTGCACCGTTCCAGCATAGACCAGTACGTACCATGCCGCAAAGTACAACAGGCCCGCTGAGGTGACTGTGAGCTGTGCTCCGTCCCGGTCATCACCATCATCATCACCACAGCGGGCCCCTGTCACACGTAGGCCACACGCTGCGAACGTCAAAGCTATCGTGGAGCTTACCAGTCGGTCAGGCACGCTGTCTCCCTGCCCCGCGAAGCACGGTAGAACTCCTTGTCTCAAGACCTTAATCATCTGCCGCATTTCGGATTGGCTCATGAGAGCGTTGTCTGCTAACGTTTTAAGCGGACCCAAGAGGTGGGTTGTGTAATGCACATAACTCACTCTGATAAGCTCTCCGGTGGCCATTGGCGTGAAACGCTCCAAGACTTGGGGCGTTACGCATCTCCACGCTCTGGCCAGCAGCTCAAGTGTGTACACGGGACTGGGTGAGACGGGGAGTGCCAGGGCTTTGAACAACTGGTAACATGTCCTGGTGGAGTTGACAAACACCGGCCATATCCCAGAGAATTTGCGTGTGTGAGGGGCTTTCAGCGTGAGATTGCCCAGAGCCGACGCAGAAACCCTGGGGAAGCACGATACGAGAGCTTGTGTTATCACGGTCACATCCTGAGCCCTGGCCTCCATCTCGTGGGGCGCGGTGGCCAAGACGTCCACGGCGCTCGATACGTTGAGCTCAGTCTCGCTATTAATCGGGAAGGCAGCAGCCCGGTGCTTGGGGGTGAATGCTTGGTTTCGAATAATGACATTCAGCAACTCAGGTTCAGGATCGAGTTCTGCTTCAGGCTCGGTTGTTTCCAGACGCATGGCTCTATCAGACACAGACGGAATGTGATCAATTGCATACATGACAACGAAAGCATCTACGTCAAAAGAGGCTCCCGTGACCTGGCACTGTTGGTACGCGGTCGAGTGTGCCATGATCGACCGGGCCCAGGCTTCTGTCAATATTTTGTCATCAACTCCCGGAGGCTTGTGGATTTGATACAAAAGCCAACACAGTTGAATCACAGCTTCGTTGCGCACCAGCCAGTCGCGCTGGCGAGAAGCCTCGACCGCGGCACACTCCATGAGGAAAACGCAGGATGTCAGGAGCCTACGCTGGCATTCTGTACACGAAAGATTTAAAATGCGAGCCTCTGAGCCACGCACTGCCCACACGGCAGACCAAGGGGTGTAACCACACCACTTCATCTTGTCCACCATCGCCATTATGAGTGGGTAACCGTGTACAGTTCGTTTGGCCTGTCTTGGACACGTTCCACAGTGTGCAAACACTGTGGAACGTGTCCTGTTCTTGGGGACAGACTTCCAATCGTAAAACTCCTGGGCCCAGCCTAACTTCAGCTCGATGTTTGTCTCCCTGAGTTCCTTGCGTTCTTCAATCCAGTCTGAACGAAGTACTTCACGGAGAACCGGGGCGAGCATAGCATCGCTGGCAAAGGGTCCATATACCTCAATGCATTGGTTCATGTTTTCTTTCTCCGAGAGCCACTGTTGTGTCAGATACAAAAGGCCGTCGTCGTTTTTTTGTTCAAGGACCAGTCTGTTTAGTTCTGGTAGATGTATACACATCAGCGCCGCATGTCTCAACCTCGACACAGACCTCAGACACCGGGCCATGTCGGTGAGCCATGTTCCGTTGGGTGATACGTCCTGTGTGTATATCACACCTGGTAGGGCTATAACATGTCCATCCTTTACATAGAATATAGGCTCGGATTTCGGAAGAGCTGTTAGCTCTGGCTGCTCTTGGAGAATCTCTACGTACGGTACCATTCGCCCGGAGGTCCAGGCTCCTTGAAATGAAACGGGGGGTATAGTCACGGTGCATGTTTTCGGCTCGTTCTGAACCTGGTATTCGACACAGACTGGACACTCGGCTTCAACACTGTTCTTGCTCCTGTCCTCTTCTGTGTTGTTGCTTTTGTACACCAGGCAATCGCAATCTGAATCCATGCTATATGAAACTATGGGCACTCGCTACACGTAATGTTTGAGTATTATACAGTAAGTAAAACTGGCTCAACACATTACTTGTGCCACACTTGTAATTAATGGCAGAGGACAGCGGTGTAGAAACAGACTGCAGTGGCCATAGCCAGGTGAGCTCCATATTGTTAACACACATTTACACACGTTGTCGGGTTAAAGCCATTGCTGTCAGCTAACCACTACTGCACTCTACTCAACAGGCGTCTACCATAACCCTGAACCGCACTGTAGGTACCCGATATTGGAGACAAATGTAATACAAACACCATTCCTATTCCTGTACATGATATACTGTGTGAATACTTATCCAGGACAGCGATTACATGGAATCATCGGACGAAGATGGACCGAGTCTACGCTTACCCCCCGAGCTCCTCAACCGTGCACATGCCAACGAAGCAGCGCCCCCTCTCCCCCCCGTGAATGATGTGAACGCAGATATGGTAAATGTCCGAATTATATGTTGACGTTGTATCTGTGTATGGCCTCATGGTAACTACGCTTGTCTTTCTCTCAAGTACATGGCCGATGACGAGGTAGAGGAGCTGGGCAATGGTGTGTCAACGGAGGAAGAGGACTAACAGCAACCCCTTCATTCTCAACAGTGTGTATTGTATCTGAATGATGTACTCGGTCAATAAAGTCTCAATTGCTTACAGAAACACATTTGTCTTTATTCACATATAGACATTGACAACACAATCACCTTGAAAATACATAGTAAACAGAGATACAACAGGGACTCCACATGTCTACAGATTTTTTTTGTCACCTAAGTGAGTAGCTTGGACCAGATAGTGCGAGTATAACAACACACATACGTGTAAAAAAAAAAAAACATAAGTACAAAACAAAAAAAAAACAATGATACAACAGTGACTACATGGCTAGATATATTGCTGGTCACTTATTCGACTAGCCTTGCCCCAGTAAATGAGACACCCTGAAGCACACGGTGGCCTAAAATATCACAGACGTGGGAAAAGTGTTCCCTGTGTCCCCCAAACGTAAACCCCAGTGCATCGAACGTGACCTTGAATCTCTCGCCCCGGCCAGTGACAATCTCAAACAGGTATCCCAAACTCTTGTCGTCCATGTAACAGACTGCTGTTGCTGGCGTAGGCCGTGAAGCCTGTAGCATCCTGAGGTGTTTCTGCCAACCATCTAAGGCAGATAGTAGGTTAAGGAGCTCTGGGGACTGTGGATCTCCGCCGGTCGAAACGCCCCTCCATGCGGTCTTCAGTACATGTATCATGAAACGCATTTCTTCCACTATATGTGTCACAGAAAAGCATGTTGGGCCTGGGCATCCACTGCAAGCCTCCAAGTACACGTGAGTTGTACGATTCATCTGTTCAAATATGTCAATAGGACTCCAAAAGTCACCCTTGATCAACTCCTCACACGTATAAGTGCCTCCACGAACGACAATGTGACAGCTCACCACACCGTCGGGAGAGTTCATGGTAACAGAACACACCTGTCCGGGTGTATCACCAAAGGGCGCAGCAACAACAACCCGCCCAGGCTCACGGGTTGCTACGAAGGACCTTATGTCCTCTTCGGAGACCGAACCCCACCAGCAGTCACCGAGCCATTCTAGAAATAAATGCCAGGTCCCGTTCAACAGTGACCAATTGCATAGCGTCACATCAGCATGACCAGGAAACTCATACACATGTATCCCCGGGTCACCTTCAACACCGGTCTTGGAATCACACTCAAGATGAGTATCCTGGTCTCCGGTGTCCATTGGGCAGTCGCCGGCATGCGCACAATCCGGGTTCCTGTCATAGACCTTTTTGTCTCCACCGCTGAACGTTGCAGCCCGAGAAGTGCACTCGGAAGCCGACAAATTTGAGTCTGAAGACTGCGGTGTACCGATCTCAGTTTCATAATCTTGAAAATCGTAGTCCCCGGTATCCTCATCATGATAATCGAGTTCATGTTCATCACCGCCAGGCTCACAGTGGTCATCAGATCCGGGAGGTAATACGGTTTCCGAATCAGCCAAGTGTAAGGCCGAAGAGTCGACTGTCTCTAGGGGTACAGAGTCGCCTGTATCTACCTGACAGTAACCGTAACAGGACCGTGTCCCAGGCCTCTCCACACAAACCACCGTTTCATAGTGACAACCATTATTGTTCAAATAAATGCCCATATCACATAGAGGGGAACCCCTACAGCTGTACTCCAACCAACGGTCTTTGTAGTATGTGTAGATGCTTATACCCAAAACATCGGCTGTCGCGTGTATCTCCATTTCAGTTGCCCATGTACCCAAAGTACTCATCTTGGATCTGGCAAGATACTCGGCCACTGAACGAAAGTCTTCTCTGAGACCGGTTTGATAGATGGCTTCATTGCGTTCAAGCTGCTCAACCACCACATTTCGCATCATTCCATGGTATTCTTCTGTTCCACATAGCGCTTCGCTGACTGCTCTGAAGAAACAATTTCCGTCAGCTGTTATTTGCACAGTCTTACAAGGGACCCCCAATGAGCAGGCCTCTATGTAGTACAAACGCCGCTTCCATTCGACACCAAGCTTCCCACACAGATTTGCTGCCACTCCACCTGAAACGGGGTAAAACTGCAGCTCTCTAGTGGTCTCGCCAACAAAGCCGATGTCAGAGTCCTCATTGCTAACATTCCCAGTCCTTAAACCAGTGTACGTATTGAGTGTAGTAAACCTAGTATTTGACATTGTAAAGCTCTATGTTATGTGACACATACGTCCATTAGTATCATGTATAAGGTGTTACAATTCAAGACTATCAAATGGTATTTATAATATGAAATCATAACAAGAGTTATCTCAAGACACTTTACTACAGATAGAGTACAGAAATGTTCTCATTTCACCAACACATGTCACACGTTCTACACACAACACACAGCCCTGTGCTTTCCCAGCCCTGGGGATGTGGGTGAGCCCTTGTGGACAGTTGTGTGTTTGAATGTGGATTTTAAAAACACCCCCTTTGAAGGCAAGTGTCAACATCACGCAGGCATGTTTTCTTTAACCTTTGTGTTGCCTTTACCGTTGTGAGAGCGGCATACATGCACATACAGTAGGGTCTCCGTGACCCACAGGACAGGGCGGGGGCAGTGTATGCTGAATGAGATGAAATGGAAAGGGAAGGACGGGTCCCGGGGACCCGAAGGGCAATGAAGGATGGGTCTCGGAGATATATATACATAGATATATATATAAAAGCATATAGTAGATGTATATATAAATATATATAAAAACAAAGGTGGAAGACTAACGCGAGGGTCTCGGAGACCCGAAGGACAGATCATAAACAAACAAATAAATAACTGAAGAAATATAAAAAACAAGTAAATAAATAAATAAATAACTATAAATAAACAAAGGAATAAAAGACCGGACATGAAGATGTGAAAGAAACATTAAAAAAAAAACTAAATGATAAATAAATACAACAAAGGAGGAAGAATAACGCTAGGGTCTGGGAGTCCCAAAGGGCAAACAAATAAATAAACAACTATAAATAAACAAAAGTATAAAAGACCGGACATGAAGATGTGAAAAGAAACATAAAAAAAAAAGTAAATGAGAAATAAATATAACAAAGGTGGAAGCGTAACGCTAGGGTCTGGGAGACCCGAAGGGCAAACGTAATAAAAAAATAACAATAATAATAATAATAATAATAATAATAATAATAATAATAATAATAATATGAATAAACACAAAAAGAAACATAAAAGGCCGGCGCGGCTCAATGCGCTACCGTCTCACGCATTGAGCGCAGTAGGCCCGCGAGCAGCTCCCGCAGACGTACCTCTCGCAGCCGCCGCCGCAGACCGTGTGCGTTTTGCGGTCCTTGTCCTTGGGACAGAGCTGACACCTCTTCCTCGGGCCGTGCGCCCCGGCAGCGGGCGGTCCGCTTACCGCTCCGCGGTCTCCCGTTCCGCCGCGTCCGTCAGCGGGGGCCTGCCTCACGGCCAGGGCTCTGACGAGCGCGGCGGAGGCTTCGGTGCGAGGCAGACGCCTCCTACGCTCGATGAGCGGAGTCACGAGCGCCCTGCCCAGCTGCTCGAGGAAAGCCCGCCTCCTGTCGAGCTTGCCCCGCAGCCACTCGGGCCTCAGCTCTCGCCACAGCACGAAAGCGTTGTAGGCGGACACGTCGAGGACGTTGTGGAAGACGGCGAGGGGCCAGCGCGCGGTCTTCCTGCGACAGCTGTAGGTGGCCACGAGCTTGTCCAGGTTGTCGACGCCGCCCTTGGTGCTGTTGTAGTGTAGGATAATTTCGGGTTTGGCGTGGCCGGCGGCGCTGACCCGCGCGTCCCCTACGTGCAGCGTGCTCAGCAGCAGCACGGTCTTGTTCCTCTTGGGCACGTAGGAGACGAGCGCGGCGGCGGGCGTGAAGGCGAACTTGGAGGAGAAGACGCCGCGGCCCTTGGTCTCGAGCAAGGCGGGCGGCAGCTCGGGCCTGTTCCTGCGCATCGTGCCCACCACGGTGAGACGCCTCTCGCGGAGCAACCGGCGGGCCAGTTCGTAGGAGGTGAAGAAGTTGTCGCACGTCACGTTGCGGGGCCCGGCGAGGCCCTCGGTCAGGTCCAGCACGACCCGGGCGCCCTGGTTTTTCTCTGGAGCGGCGTCGGAGGACTTGCCCGTGTAGACCTGCACTTTCCAGGCGTAGCTGGACTCGGCGTCGCACGCCACCCACGACTTGACTCCGTACCTGGCGGGCTTGCTGGGCATGTACTGGCGGAAGGGACAGCGACCTGGAAATTTTTTTTTTTTTTTAAAAAAAAAAGAAAAGAACAGCAAAATCATCATCATCATCATCATCATCATCATCATCATCATCATCATCATCATCATCATCATCAACATCATCAATGGAAACGAGAGAGAGAGAGAGACAGACAGACAGACAGACAGACAGACAGACAGAGAGACAGACAGACAGACAGACAGCGAGACCAGGACAACAACCTCGAAAGGGGAACAGCTGCTCGTCAACGGTCACGTCGGGACCAGGTTCGTAGAGGCGAGGCAGCCGCTGCGTCCACGTGTCCCACACGAGTCGGATGGCCGCCAGTTTGTCCGAGGCCCGTCTGGCGGCTCGCGTCTCGCGGTCGTCAAAGCGCAGCATCCTCGAGTAAGCGTGGAACCGTTTGAGAGGCATGGTGGCGCGGAAGATGGCCCTGCCGCTCTCCTCGTGCCACAGGCTCTCCAGGGCCTCGTTGCGGGACCTGTACACGCCCGAAAGTATCAGCAGCCCGAGGTATGCTCGCAGGTCCGTGGCGTCCATGACTTTCCACTCGTCGGCTGGGCCGCCGCGTTGCCTTCGGAGGCCCTCCAGGTTCGTAGCGGCCACTACGATGTCTTGTATTTGCGGCGTGACAAACAAGCAGAACGCGGACTCTATATCGCGGACGCGGGCCGCGGCGTACTCCGTGGGTCCCCGGGCCTGTGGGGCGGCGGCGGCGGCGGCCGCAGAAGCAGAAGAAGAAGAAGAAGAAGAAGAAGAAGAAGAAGAAGAAGAAGAAGCAGAAGCAGCGGCGCAAGTAGCAACGCGTCTGTGGGCTTGTTGTTGTCCTCGCAGTCGGTCCCGTAGGTCCTTTGTAGCTTCTTTGTCTAGGGGGTCTTTTTCCGTGGCACTGCGACGATGATGATGATGATGATGATGATGATGATGATGATGACGAGGTTGGCCAGGGTGATACGTTTTTGAGGACCATTGGATTTTGCCGTCTTTTGACACAAACGTTTCCCTCTCCCGGTTCTCTTCGTTTTGTACTACAACCGCTTCTCCGCCGTGGTCTTGGCTTTGGCCTTCTTCTTCTTCTTCTTCTTCTTCTTCTTCTTCTTCTTCTTCTTCTTCTTCTTCTTCATCTCCCGTTTCATGTCCTCCCTCTTCTCCAGCTTGTTCGACTTTGACATCGCGGAGGTCGTTGTCACCGGCGTCGTCTTGCTCTTTGTCCTGCTGTCCTAACACACATCCGCCAGATTCACTTTCTTCACTTTCTTCACTTTCTTCGCTTTCCTCACTTTCTTCGCTTTCCTCACTTTCTTTACTTTCATCTTCTTCTTCTTCTTCTTCTTCTTCTTCTTCTTCTTCTTCCGTTTCGTATCCTCCCTGTTCGACTTTCACATCGCGGAGGTCGTTTTCACCGGCGTCGTCCTGCACTTTGTCCTGCTGTCCTAACACACATCCGCTAGATTCTTCTTCTTCTTCTTCTTCTTCTTCTTCTTCTTCTTCTTCTTCTTCTTCTTCTTCTTCTTCTTCTTCGTCGTCTGGCACATTGCGTGCGGCGCTGGCCAGGAGAATCCTCCTCAGCGTCCAATTCAGAATAGAACAACGGGCCATGATGACACCAATAAATCAACGAAAAGACAAGCAAAGTGTTTTAGTATGCCCAGCGCGCTGGGGTGGTTTAGCGGAAAAGACGCAGATCGCCTCAAAGCCGGCCACCGGCGGCTGGTCCCACCGGCCCCGAGAGGAAAAACAAAAAAAAAACACAAAAAAAAAGAATGTAATAGACTAAAGGCCGACGACAGGCAGGACGCCGACAGGCCGAGGTCTCACAGACCCGAGAAGCAAAAAAAAAAACGCATATAGTAGACTACAGGCAGGACGACGACAGGCCGGGTCTCACAGACCCGAGAGGAAAAAAAAAAAAAGCATATAGTAGACTACAGGCCGCCGACGACGACAGGCCGGGTCTCACAGACCCGATAGGACAAAAAGCATAGAGTAGACTAGAGACCGACGACAGGCCGGGTCTCACGGACCCGAGAGGGGGAAAAAAAAAAGCACATAGTAGACTACAGGCCGCCGCCGACGACAGCCCGAGGTCTCGCAGACCCGAGAGGAAAAAAAAAAGCATATAGTAGACTACAGGCCGCCGATGACGACAGGCCGGGTCTCACAGACCCGATAGGACAAAAAGCATAGAGTAGACTAGAGACCGACGACAGGCCGGGTCTCACGGACCCGAGAGGGGGAAAAAAAAAGCACATAGTAGACTACAGGCCGCCGCCGACGACAGCCCGAGGTCTCGCAGACCCGAGAGGAAAAAAAAAAAAAAGCATATAGTAGACTACAGGCCGCCGATGACGACAGGCCGGGTCTCACAGACCCGAGAGGAAAAAAAAAAGCATAGAGTAGACTAAAGCATATAGTAGACTACAGGCCGCCGCCGCCGACAGCCCGAGGTCTCGCAGACCCGAGAGGAAAAAAAAAAAAAAGCATATAGTAGACTACAGGCAGCCGACGACGACAGGCCGGCCCGGGGTCTCCGGGACCCGAGAGGAATAAAAACAAAAGAAAAAAAAATACACCAAAAACAAGAATATAGACTACAGGCCGACGACAGGCCGGCCCGGGTCTCACCGACCCCAGAGTAAAAAAGAAAAAAAAAAGGAAGAAGAAGAAAAAGAATACACACTAAAGCCCGGCCTAGGAAAAAGAATATAGACTAAAGGCCGACGACAGGCCGTCCGGGTCTCACGGACCCAAGAGGTAAAAGGAAAAATTAAAAAAAAAATAAATACAAGAATATAGACTACAGGCCGGCCCGGGTCTCACCGACCCGAGGGGCGGATATACCAAAGAACCAAGGCAATACAAGGAGGAAGGTCGACCGGACCCCAAGGACAACACAAGGGTTAATTTCCCACTATGAAGACTGCAGACTGCAGAGTGACTTACAAAATAACTTATCTTTGCAAACTTCTTGCAGAGTGACTATGGCTGACCGCAAAAGGAGTCAAGTCTGGCTGTATTTTAGCTGTAAAGACAGCAGTGACGCTGTATTTTTAACCTCGCTAAACATCTGAGGTTGAGTCATAAGACTGAATATGATATAATGAAGCGGCGGTCTGAGGAGGAGGTTCAGGGCGAGAAGACGCAAGGTGCTAGGGTGAGACAGACTTCAATCAGTGAGTCATTTGGCAGCAGCGGCAGAAGTTATCCAGGTACAGGGAGATAGCGTGATTGACTGTGGGAAAGTTATTCACGTCTTAAGGCTTTAGTTTTTTAATGTTCAGGAGTTCCCCGGAATCCCAGCATTCTTACAACAACATAAATAATGCAGTTTGTTCAAATAGAAAATACTAGTAAAACATGAAGCCATCCTAATGAAATAAATGCAACAAAGAGTAGCTTTCCCGAGATCAGTGCTAAGAGTGTATGTATTTTTTTATTTGTGTGTAATTTTCAACCTGTTTTACTGTACAAGTCTCTGAGATTTTCTTTATAATTAAATAATATGAGAGTAGTTTATTGTCTTGTCATTGGTAAGCCTACAGCCTACTTTTTTACTTATTATGATTGCAATATATACATCGCAGCGACGTATTAACTATGTCGGTGAGATGTATTAACAGTTCCTCAGTTGTTCGCGGGTCATTTGGAAGCATTGTTTAATGAGCGCCTGGACATCGTATTATGATGGAAATACATACATCGCAGCGACGTATTAACTATGTCGGAACGATGTATTAAAAGTTCCTCAGTTGTTCGCGGGTCATTTGGAAGCATCGTTTAATGAGCACCTGGACATCGTATTATGATGGAAATACATACATCATAGCGAAGTATTAACTATGTCGGTGAGATGTATTAACAGTTCCTCAGTTGTTCGCGGGTCATTTGGAAGCATCATTTAATGAGCGGCTGGATGTCTTTACTACACACACACACACACACAGTTGATGTGACTGACAGTGAATCTGAATTCTGCCCGGCAACATATTCGCACCACAGGAAGAGAACAATTATCAGTCTACGACGGGTAGGAATCAATATGGCAACTGCTTCGTTGCTGCTGTCAAAACCTCATGGTAAGCACTATTTCATCTTAGCGTAACGTTAATACAAATATGTTGACGTTTTCGCATGTGGAAGTTGGTGTTCATCTGACAAATAACAATATTAGTTAGTAAAGTATGCCATGTCATGGTTTAAAGTAATGTTAGAGCCATTAGATCAGGCTAACATCGCACTAGCCGCCCTTTTTCACATTCATTTAAAATTAAAATATCCGTGCTCTAGCTAGCTAGCTAGCTAGCTACATGTACTAATCTGACTGGATCTGAATAACGTTAGCTAACCGTGTCAGTTGCGGTAGCTAAGTTAATTTACTGTCTGTTCCATAATTTAATGTTACCGTAATTTGGCTAACCATAACGTTAACGTTACACAGGCCAGTAACATTAGCTAGGCTAACGTTACCCGATATCCCTTAACGTTAGCTAGCTGACAGTAGCTAACTGACATTGAGAAACGGCTACCGAGTGCCGCACCTCATCATACTTTGCTCATATCGGTTAGTTTTATTTTTTGGCTTAAATGGAACTGAACCCTCAACTGGGAACATAAAGCTGAATATTTGTTATCGAATCAAAATGTAAAGGTAAACTCGGCATGTAGCTAGCTATATAGCGTTAGCTAATCTGCCTACTAACATTAAAGCATTTTCAAAAAAGGTGAAGAGGTTCAGGGGTCGTCTAATGGCAGGCTAACGTTCGTAATTATTACATTGTGATTATAAGGTTTTATTTTTACACTGCTTAATACCAAAATGACACTATGTAAAATAAGTTTTAGGACAGTAAGACTGTGGTTCGTTTCTGTACACTCTGTATTAAATCTGGTTAACAATTGATTTTGAAAACGGGGTTCGGATTGTCAACGGTCATAAAACATCCGTTATTAGATGGTGCCCCGAACACCCCGAAGAGCATTGTCACCTGTTACCGTCATTTTCTTACTGATATATCACTAACGTTGATTACTTAGCTAAATAAAAACAATGTACCTGGCAAGCTAGCCAGGTACTAGCGTTAGCTTAATGTAGTTACTGTCCAGTCACTTAACTTTATGTTTTATTTTTTGTTGAAGCTAAATTGACAATAAGCCTAGCTAACTAACATTACATAAAGCTGACATTAGCGGTTTATTATCGGCTTAACAGGGACTAAACACGTTCGATGGACATATTGAATCACATTTGACTTTGAAATCAATACAATTATCAATATCACAAGTCATTTTATTGGTACCTTTCCGTTTCATGTTTATAGCAAGGACTTTGGTAAACTGTTATTTTTTTTTTTTTGTTTGCTGGCCTTTGCTAAGAATATCACCATCTTCTACAAAATGTCCGGAATACACCGTGTTCATTGCAAAACAATAGTTTGCAATACTAAAGGTACTTGTGTGTACATTGTGTGTCTGTTTTTTATGTTGGTGTGATGTATAGTGGCAGATCAGTTGTGAGAGAAGGCAATGCAGAGATGTAGGACATCATACCACAAGAATACGTGTGTGTATAAGCCTGATCAGCAAGTGAAAAGAGTCAGGTATGTTTTTGTCATATTATTTTTTTTGCATGATGCAAATTACAAACCTGTGTGCAAATCTATCTAGTATTTGGGGCAGGTGCAGTTCCACTCATGATTCTTATTTGTTGCTCTATTTTTCAACCCCCTGTGTTTTCAAGGGTTCTTAGACTTTCTCTATGTCTATCTAGACTATCTATTACATTTTACTTGAATTATTAATTACCTCTGTATATTAATCTCTTTCAGATAACAGGAAAGAGTTTGAAAACTATGATTTGACGAACACTGCTGAATTGCCCTGCTCAGAGGAAGAGGCAGTGATGTTTCCAGAAAAGAGAAAGCCAAAGAAGGAGACCTACACAGACTTCAAAATGGGTAGGTAATAAACTATTATTAAATCATATCCATCTATCAACAGTAAATAGTCTAACCCTTTGGAAGTTGTACTTAGGTTACATTTTGTATTCAAATTACACCTACTGACCAAATGGCCTTATTGTTGGAGCCTCTGAGGAAAATTTAGCAGAGAATTTAACAATGTTAACATTTGGCTTGCCATATTCTACTTAATGAAACTGGTCTTCTATTCACATCTGCAAAAAAAAGACTGACGTTACAATTATTATTCAACCACTTCTTAAAAACAAAGGGAGAAGAAACAAAAAAAAAAAAAAACTTCCATGAATTAAAAGTTACTTCTTCGAATAATAACCCAAATCTTTTGTTCTTGCCACAGCAGCAGCACCGAGGAATCCTACTTTCCTGAGTCCGAAGCCGAGGGCCATCGAGGATCCCCGACTGGCAACGGACTGGAGTGGAGGCTGTAGCAAAGACGGCCTTTTTTTTGTTAATGAAATAATTTACATTATGATAGACAATGGACAATATGATGAGCAGTACTTGAATTTGTTCAGTAGCATTAGTGTGACAATTATTTTTTGTTCTCTATATATAGAACAGACATTGTTACAAAAAAATATATAAACAACGCGATAACCTAAATAAATATGTACAATATAACTGTTTTAACAGCAAGAAAATTAGGTTTTATGGTTATGTGCAGGATCTGCAAAAAAGTGAGGGGATGTCTGTGCAACAGTTCAGGATATAATATGTGTAATGGGCAGGCATATAGTCCAGAATGTTCGTTAATGTAACGTTTAGTGCCTAGGAGTGGGGGTAAAAGTCTGTGTCGGTGGGAGTCTGTGACCCGTCATGATCTGTGTCCCTCCTGTTAAAATCTGTCACTGGTTAAAATGCGTAGCGCCCCCCTCCGTAGTTATGGTTAGAGACAAGAGTTTGGTTCAGGTTTAGGTAGGGGGACACCGATCTCGACGGGTCACAGATTTCAGTGCAACGAACAGAATGAATGAGCAACCCTTCAAGAAACATGGGCCGTTTTGATATTGATCGTGCCCCAGCTCTTTGCCTGAGGGGGAACATAAAAACACTGGTTTAAGCTTTTAATAGTGTTTTTGTACATTAGCCATTAGTATAGACCACAGTATGATCATTATCTCAAAATCTAGCTTTTTAAATTTCAGAATAACTTTGAATGTGTTAGTGTGCTATTTTCTATAATAATTTCAACTTGTGTAAATTGTCTTTGAGTACACTGAAACGTGCTTTATCAATAAAATGTATTATAAGTAATTGTGTATGATTTATCTATCTTTTAGCGATTCATGTCATTTAGTAATACTATTTCAAGTAATTCGTGTGACCTATACTGACCAGTTTTGTTAAATGGATTAATGTAGGATCAATTGATCGGCACATCTCTCGTGCCTGAGACTGCATCTGTAAGAAATACGTTGAAACGATGTATATAAGCCTACATCTCTACGACGTATGGCATACGTTAGAACGATGTATATAAGCCTACATCTCTACGACGTATGGCATACGTTAGAACGATGTATATTACCTACATCTCTACAACGTATGGCATACGTTAGAACGATGTATATTACCTACATCTCTACAACGTATGGCATACGTTAGAACGATGTATATTACCTACATCTCTACGACGTATGGCATACGTTAGAACGATGTATATAAGCTGCATCTCTACGACGTATGGCATACGTTAGAACGATGTATATAAGCCTACATCTCCACGACGTATGGCATACGTTAGAACGATGTATATTGCCTGCATCTCTACGACGTATGGCATACGTTAGAACGATGTATATTACCTGCATCTCTACGACGTATGGCATACGTTAGAATGATGTATATAAGCTGCATCTCTACGACGTATGGCATACGTTAGAATGATGTATATTACCTACATCTCTACGACGTATGGCATACGTTAGAACGATGTATATAAGCTGCATCTCTACGACGTATGGCATACGTTAGAATGATGTATATTACCTACATCTCTACGACGTATGGCATACGTTAGAACGATGTATATAAGCCTACATCTCCACGACGTATGGCATACGTTAGAACGATGTATATTACATGCATCTCTACGACGTATGGCATACGTTAGAACGATGTATATTACATGCATCTCTACGACGTATGGCATACGTTAGAACGATGTATATTACCTGCATCTCTACGACGTATGGCATACGTTAGAATGATGTATATTACCTACATCTCTACGACGTATGGCATACGTTAGAACGATGTATATAAGCCTACATCTCCACGACGTATGGCATACGTTAGAATGATGTATACTACCTACATCTCTACGACGTATGGCATACGTTAGAACGATGTATATAAGCCTACATCTCCACGACGTATGGCATACGTTAGAACGATGTATATTACATGCATCTCTACGACGTATGGCATACGTTAGAACGATGTATATTACATGCATCTCTACGACGTATGGCATACGTTAGAACGATGTATATTACATGCATCTCTACGACGTATGGCATGCGTTGGAATGATGTATTACATGCATCTCTACGATGTATGGCATGCGTTAGAATGATGTATTACATGCATCTCTACGACGTATGGCATACGTTAGAACGATGTATATATGTATACGTCGTGGGGAGAGCGGCTATATGTCGCTGAAACGTCGTGCCAGTGAGCAAACTACCAAAATACTACGTATCCCCGATGTATTTTGATTACATCGCCAATACGTCGCCGCGACGTATGTGTGCTTACTGGGATATATATATATATATATATATATATATATATTAGGGGTGTAACGGTACGTGTATTTGTAGCGGACCGTTTCGGTACAGGGCTTCCGGTACGGTGCACACGTGTACTGAACATAGACAGTAAAAGAAAACCCAGCGATCCCGCTGTTTTTGACGGAGACAAGTGAAGCCTCTTACCAGCACTTTTCCGGTTGACTTAGCTTCCTGCCGCCGATGTGACGTGACCAACGTGTCTGAACGTTGTAAGTCTTCTGGTAGCTGTGCCAAGAGAAATCTCAATCATTCCCAATCTATCAGAGACGGAGAGCGTAGGTATATGTAAGGAGATAACATAGGCACAGGCTAATTATTGATCACTAAAATGATAGTTAACATTAGTAATTAAACTAAACAGCTAATGTAAGTCCAAACTGCCTGCGAGCTTCTCCTGTACTGTACGGTAATTCCTCTACTATGAGACAGTAAGTCTCGTGGTTATGACGCAACCGTTAGCCTATTTTTATAAAAACGTCTGCTACGGAGCCATAACGTGAGGTACAAGGTAACGGAGCCTTTTATACATTGTCGTGTTTCTTTAGAAATAAACAACGGACAAATAAAGTCTTTAAACGCTTCAGATGTAAAGTTATTGGCTGTCAAAGTGACGGCAAAATGAATGGCAGTCAATGGGATGCTAACGGGGGTGATGGGAACAGGGCTAGCAAAATGGCGCCATCGCGGCTTCGCTCTGAGGAGAGAAGCCTGCCCCCTTGGTACCTGTCACTGCGCGATCTGAGTCTCAACGCGATCTGAGTCGCGTCGAGTTGCGCATGCTCAGATTTAAACAATTTACGGCATAACGACAATAACGGAAGATGGGAACAGCAATAATAGAAGATATAGAAGATGGAAATGGCAGTAATGTATTATTTAGCGTAACACATCACATGTTCACGGCATGATCCCTCACGTCAGTTAATAATAAATAAAGTCAGTAAAAATGGAGCTACATGACCAAGTTGGTTCACTGCTGGCTACAAGTCGGCAATCAGACACAACAACGGCTGTTACTTGAATGGTGTTATGAGCTAACGTTAGCAATCAAACAATTATAGATATCATTTGATAACTAAAACGTTTTTGAAATGATTTCCACCTTCTATATCTTCGATTATTGCTGTTCCCATCTTCTGTTATTGTCGTTATGCCGTAAATTGTTTAAATCTGAGCATGCGCAAATCGACGCGACTCAGATCGTGTTGAGACTCACATCGCGCAGTGACAAGGTCTCCTGTTTGTGAACACTTCGGTTTCCCAGTGAAATAAATCAACGGGAAAACAGCAGTGTGCCGACGTTGCTCAGTAATGATCGGGTATGTTTCTGACAACACTTCAAACTTGTTAACGCACTTGAAAAGGCATCACGCAAGTGTGACCATCACTACTACAAGGAAAAAAACGACCATAATTCTACCGCAGCTCCCGTTGGCATTTAAACAGAGCCATTGGTGTTTCCATAGCAGCTGATCTACGACCAGACTCGGTGGCTGAGAACACTGGTTTTAAGCACAGGATGAAGGTGACTGACTTTTTTTTATTTCTTATTCGTTTTATTTTATATATATTTAATTTATTATATTTTATTACAAAGTGTTTAAAAAACTGTAAACAAATTATTCAAAAGTTTATAGTAATAAACAACCTGCGGTTTAATGTTTGCATTTCTTTCCCTTACTGTACCGAAAATGAACCGAACCGTGACTTTAAAACCGAGGTACGTACCGAACCGTGATTTTTGCGTACCGTTACACCCCTAATATACATATATATATATATATATATATATATATATATATATATATATATACATATATATATATATATATATACATATATATATATATATATATAATATATATATATATATATATATATATATATATATATATATATATATATATATTGTAATGAGCTGAGTTAATGTGTCCCTGTTATTATGAGTTCATCAGTTATGCAGATGTTTACATGTTTGTGTTATGCAATAATGTTACCAGCAGAGGTCGATGTGGTTATACCTGACCTATTGGGGTGGCTGAGGAAGAGCCGGGGCGGAAGTTGGGGTTGTTGTGAGGTCAAGATGGACGGCGTGGTCACGGCCAACAGTGACCTGAGTTAAGCTGTGTTACCTAAATAAATGCACCGAAGTTGCAAGCCAGTCATCGCCTCCTTATTCAACACTGCAGCACTGGGGTGCTCGTTACACTGGTGTCAGAAGTCTAAAGTGACGGACTGGTTTCTTCTCCGGTGTTAGCCTAGCCGGCTAGCGGGTCTACCGAGCGGAGACGCTGTTTATACCGTCCATGGACATGCCGCACGAGACAGGAGCACGGCCGAAAGTTAAGGAGGAGGAGGTGAGCTACAGTTATGCCCGCGCAGAGGGTCTGGCGGCGGAGTTTGGACGCGCTGCGGAGACCAAAGCCCGCTTGAAGCTGGCGGCGAGGAACATGGCCAACGACGCGGGAATGGGCTCTGCTGACCCCCGACAGAGCGGGGGACGCGAGGAAGGCTTCCTCACTCGCATGTCGGCTCCACCACAGCATTACAGCGGGGAGAACGCGCAGCATGTATGGCAATATGGCGGTGCCAATGCTTACCGAGCCCCATGTAAAACACCGAAGTACTCCGGTAAGGCGGACTGGCAGGCATTCCATGCCCAATTTGAGCTGCTATCACAAGCTTCGGGCTGGTCAGAGAACGATAAAGCACTACAGTTAGCCCTATGCCTTACAGATGATGCACTAGCGTGCCTGTTACTGCTCAGCCCAGAAGAGAGAAACGATTATAAGGCTCTTGTTGGAGCCCTACAGAGGCGTTTTGGACATTGTGAACAGCCCGCCCTCCTGCGCTCTGAACTGTCCAACAGACGCAGGCAGCCTGGGGAGCCCCTCCGTGTCTTAGCTAACGACATTGAGACTCTAGCCCGGAGGGCTTATGCCCACATGCCCCCTGCAATACAGACGGAGCTTGCCAGGGATCAGTTCATTCAAGCCATAACCCCCAGGGGGCTGCGGATTCAGACCCAGCTCGCCCATCCCCGTTCCATACAGGAGGCTTTGGAACTGGCTCTGGAAAGGGAGATTGTGGAGGGCGGGAACATGGAAAACGGCCCTGGAGAGAGTGGTCCTACAGTGAGAGCCACTGCATGCACTGACACAGCCCAAGCAAAGCCTGCATGGGCGGCTGAAATGACTGAACTGATCCGAGCTGTGTCCATGCATTCGCCACAAAGTGCCACACGCCCTCGCCAACGCCTGCTGGTCTGCTGGGGATGCGGACAGCCTGGCCATCTCCTCAGACAGTGCCCCAAGCATTCCGACAACCAGGGAAACGGACCGGGGACCGTATAGATGGGACGGTACGGACCCCTGGCATTATGTCCCACGACGCATCATCAGGAGGAAGAGGAGCCAAACAGCACAGACGGAGGAGAGGGGCTCCAATCCCCCCTGAAGCAGAAGAGAACACGGAATCCACGATGGTGGTGGGTTGGACTCATGCTGGGAATTTCTGCCACATTCCTGTCACCATATGTGGGGCCTCATTTAACGCCCTTGTGGACACGGGCTCCACAGCGACATTGATGCGGCCTGATTTGGTCCCAGAGGGGATGCAGTTGGAGCAGACTACAGTGCAGCTGAGGACAGTGACTGGTGAGCTGGCCCCTATGCTTGGTAGGGGGAGGGTGACGTTGAATGTGGGAGGTCGAGCAGCAAATTTTACAGTGTGGGTGGCGCAGGTGCAGGACCCTTGTATACTGGGGCTGGACTTTTTGAGGTCTGCGCGCTGCCTGCTGGATCTAGGGGAGAACACATTGACCTTCCCCGGGGGCCCCACTGTCAGAATGACACCGCCTACGTGGCCCTCAAAGCCACACCCCCTGGTCAGGACAGCCGTGGAGACACACTGCCATGACACAAAAACCTCAGACGAGAGCAACAACTCCCCAATCCGCAGTGCCCTGCCTCTGGTGCCCCATGCCCCCGGCAACGATCAGCCCATCTCTGCACACTCCAGCTCACCTCCCCAAGCCCATGCAACTACAGTGGAGGGGACGGACAGGTTGGCAGCGGTGAGAGAGATATGGAGACTGAATTGTGACCAACTGGAGCAATGGCAGCAGGAGGAGCTGTGGGAGGTGTTATCTGACTTTACAGACATTTTTGCACTATCAGACAATGAAGTGGGACTGACACACCTGGTGCAGCACGAAATAGACACTGGGGATGCACAGCCCATCAAGACGCGTCCCCGGCGCCTCCCAATGGCTCACCGTGAGGCTGCAGACAGAGCGGTGGAAGAGATGCAAAGAGCTGGCATTATCGAACCGTCAGACAGTCCATGGGCCTCGGGAGTGGTGATGGTGTCGAAAAAAAGGAGCCCCAAGATGAGATTCTGCGTGGACTACAGACCACTGAACAGTGTGACCAAAAAGGACGCATATCCATTACCCAGGGTCGATGAGTCACTGGACTTGGTGTCTGGCTCCTCCTGGTTCTCTTCACTCGACCTGCGAAGCGGATATTGGCAGGTGCCACTCAGCCCTGAAGCAAGACCAAAGACCGCCTTCTGTATGGATAGGGGGTTGTGGCAGTTCCGGGTCCTCAGTTTTGGCCTGTGCAACGCCCCAGCCACCTTTGAAAGACTCATGGACCGGGTGCTGGCTGGCATTCCCCGTCAGAGATGTCTGGTGTATTTGGACGACATCCTGGCTCACGGGAGCTCTTTCAAAACTGCCTTGGAGTCGCTGAGGCTAGTGCTGCAGAGAGTGTCTGCGGCGGGCCTGAAATTACACCCACAAAAGTGCCGCTTCATGAGGAAGGAGGTGGAGTTTTTGGGCCACAGGCTGGGGGGAGAAGGCATCAGCACACTGGAAGAGAAAGTGCATGCAGTGAGAGACTGGCCCATACCCATGGACCAACGACAACTGAAAAGCTTCCTTGGCCTGGCCTCATACTACAGGAAGTTTGTGCGAGGTTTCTCCTGCACAGCTGCCCCCCTGTACCACCTACTGCAGAAGGGCAGGGGCTTCACCTGGACGCCACAGTGCCAGCAAGCCTTCAACTCCCTCCAGAAGGCACTGACAGAGGCCCCCATCCTCACCCCCCCTGACCCCATGTTGCCATTTATTCTGGACACAGACGCCAGCGACATGGGCATGGGCGCAGTGCTAGCGCAGGCAGGGCCAGAAGGAGAGAGAGTAGTGGCGTATTTCAGCAAAACCTTCAACAAGGCTGAGCGCCGCTACTGCGTCACGCGCCGAGAGCTCCTCGCCATGGTGGCGGCGATAAAACACTTCAAGTACTATCTGAGTGGCCGCCCCTTCACGGTCAGGACGGATCACTCAGCGCTTCAGTGGCTGATGTCCTTCAGAGAACCAGAGGGCCAAGTTGCACGCTGGATTGAAATGCTGCAGTCCTATGTTTTCACAGTGGAACACAGGGCCGGAGCCAGCTACGCCAACGCAGATGCCCTGTCACGCCGCCCCTGCGCCCTGGGCGGGTGCCGACACTGTGAGCGGAGAGAAGCGCGTGAGAGAGAGCTCCGTATCGAGGAGGAGACATGCCCCATGCACGAAGGGGTTGGACCAGTCTGCCGGGGAACGCGGTTGGTTAAC
The DNA here is from genome assembly GCA_023631565.1 of Gymnocephalus cernua. NCBI lineage: Eukaryota > Metazoa > Chordata > Actinopteri > Perciformes > Percidae > Gymnocephalus > Gymnocephalus cernua. The sequence goes on from CM042435.1 coordinate 347,306, forward strand.
GTGGCCGAGTGGCAGATACAACAGGAGCAGGACAGAGACATACAACCAGTGCGACAGTGGGTGGAAGTTGGACAGAGACCACCCTGGGAAGAGGTCACAGGGAGCTCCACTGCAACAAAAGGACTGTGGTCAGTGTTTGATGCGCTGAGAGTGAGGGACGGGGTACTGCAGAGAGCCTGGAAGGAGCCTGCCACGGGAGAGGAAAGGTGGCAGGTGATAGTCCCCAGTTCACTGAGAGACGCTGTGCTGAAAGCATCCCACGGGACCACAGGGGCGGGGCACTTTGGAGTAGCCAAAACACTCCGCCGGCTTCGTCAGGGATTTTACTGGGGGCGGGCCAGACGGGACGTGGAGGACTTTTGTCGCCGCTGCGACCTCTGCGCGGCCTATAAGGGCCCCCCGGACCAGTCCCGCGCACAACTACAGCAACAGGCAGTGGGGGCTCCCATGGAAAGAGTAGCTGTGGATGTCATGGGCCCATTTCCCCGCACGGACACAGGCAACCGGTACGTTTTGGTCGCCATGGACTATTTTACAAAATGGCCCGAGGCGTATGCAATACCAAATCAGGAAGCAGAGACAGTGGTTGATGCTCTGGTAGAGGGCATGTTCAGCAGGTTTGGGGTGGCAGAAACCATCCACAGTGACCAAGGGAGGAATTTTGAATCACAGGTCTTTGCCACTTTGTGTGAGCGTATGGGCATGCATAAGACCCGGACCACAGCGCTGCACCCCCAGAGCGACGGCCTCGTTGAGAGGTTCAACAGGACCCTGGCTAAGCAGCTGGCAATCCTTACCGCAGAGCATCAACGTGACTGGGACACGCACCTGCCCCTTGTCCTCATGGCCTACAGGTCTGCTGTTCAGGAGTCCACCTCATGCACACCTGCCCTCCTCATGTTGGGGAGGGAGCTAAGGACACCAGTGGATGTGGCCTTTGGCAAACCCCCTGACACCCCTGCTGTGCCCCCAGGGATAGAGTACGCCAGGAGACTCCAGGATCGGATGGAGTCCGCCCACATCTTTGCCCGAGACCAGCTGGAGAAAGCGGGCATGAGACAAAAAGGAACTACTGTGGAAGTTGTGGCAGTAATGTCTGTCACGTTCACTACACACGTCCCCCCAGAATTCACCACAACAGAAAAAACAAACAGTCAACGAGGCAAATAGTCAACGGGGAGGTGGGCGTATCAACCGGCCACAACGGCTGCGCTGCACCAGAGGTCGAGGAACAGCAGCAGGCGCCCCGTCATCGCCCAGACGTGGGGAAAGGAGGGCACGAGGCACGGGAGGGAGGGAAACAGGGGGTGGGGGCAGAGCTGGAGGCCGTCCACGCCGTGGGGGCTGAGCCAGGTCAATAGGCCCGGTCATGTCCAAGTGAGCCGGTTTGAGGCGGTCGATGGAGAGCAGCTCTGGCTTGCCGCCTCTGTCCACCACAAAATGTTTGTCGCCTGCCTTCAAAACCCGGAACGGGCCTTCGTAGGGCGGGCGTAGCGGTCCCCTGTGGGCATCGTGGCGAATGAACACATAGTCCGCAGTCTGCAGCCCAGCTGGGACGTGCGACCGATGGAGACCGTGATGGGAAGTGGGGACAGGAGCGAAAAGCCTGGCATTGTCCAGTAGAGCAGACCTCTGGAGCGGAGCAGACCAAGGAACTGTGGTGCTAGGGACAAAATCCCCTGGAACCCGCAGCGGCTGTCCATAAACAAGCTCTGCTGATGAGGACTGAAGGTCCTCCTTGGGCGCAGTCCTGATGCCCAGCATTACCCACGGGAGCTTGTCGACCCAGTTGCCGTCTGTGAGGCCGGCACGCAGGGCAGCCTTCATCGACCTATGAAAACGTTCACAGAGTCCGTTGGCCTGTGGGTGATATGCGGTTGTGCGGTGGAGCGCCACTCCGAGGCTCTGTGCCACAGCGGTCCACAGCTCAGACGTGAACTGCGCCCCCCGATCAGAGGATATGTCCGAAGGAGTGCCGAAACGGGCAACCCAGGTGCCAACAAATGCCCGTGACACCTCGACAGACGATGCAGACATCAGTGGCACAGCCTCAGGCCAGCGGGTGGTCCTATCAACCATCGTGAGCAGGTATGTGAAACCGTGAGAGGAAGGCAGAGGACCAACCAGATCTACGTTGACATGGTCAAAACGTCGCTCCGGAACCGGGAAGAACTCCAACGGGGCCTTAGTGTGGCGGCTTACTTTGGCCCGTTGGCACTCAACACAGGTGTTAGCCCAGTCCCTAACGTCCTTCTTGAGACCACGCCAAACAAACTTAGCCGCAACAAGTCTCTGTGACGCTTTGGAACCTGGGTGGGAGAGTCCATGGACGGCAGCAAACACATGTCGTCTCCATTTAGTGGGAACGATTGGCCGGGGACAGCCTGTGGAAACGTCACACAGGAGCGTGGTGCCTGCCTCGCCAAAAGCAACGTCCTCAACCCGCAACCCCGTAGTAGAGGTCCGCAGGAGCTGCACGTCCGGGTCCGTGGCCTGATCCGCAGCCACACGGTTGTAATCCAAACCTAGGTGGACAGCCCCCGCCTCAGCCCGTGACAGGCAGTCCGCCACATGATTGTCTTTACCAGCAATGTGCTGCAAGTCCGTCGTAAACTCCGAAATGAAGGACAGATGACGTTGCTGGCGGGCGGACCACGGCTCAGCCACCCTGGCCATGGCAAAAGTCAGTGGCTTGTGGTCCACAAAGGCAGTGAAGGGCCGACCCTCAAGCAGGTAACGAAAGTGTCTGATTGCGAGGTAGAGACCCAGCAGCTCCCGGTCGAAAGTGCTGTACTTCTGCTCACTGGGGCGCAACTGCCGGCTAAAGAAAGCCAGCGGCTGCCATGCCCCGCCCACCCACTGTTCGTAAACCGCACCAACAGCGTAATCTGAGGCGTCGGAGGTGATGGCGACGGAGGCTGCAGGACAAGGATGCGCCAGCATAGCGGCGTTCGCCAGGGCCGCCTTAGTGGCAGCAAAAGCCCTGTCTCTGCACACAGTCCAATCAACAATATGCTTCGGCTTACCTTGCAATGCCTCGTGCAAGGGTCGCATGAGCTGAGCGGCTCGAGGGATGAAGCGATGGTAAAAATTCACCATGCCGAGGAACACCTGCAGGGACTTGACAGTGAGCGGGCGCGGGAACTGAACAACCGCCTCCACCTTTGATGGAAGAGGAACTGCACCATCCTTGGTTACTCTGTGTCCCAGAAAGTCAACGGTGGAGAGACCGAACTGGCACTTGGCGGGGTTTACAATCAGCCCATGTTGGCTAAGCCGTTCAAAAAGAGTCCGAAGGTGCTCCAGGTGCTGAGATTTGGATGTGCTCGCCACCAGAATGTCGTCCAAATACACAAAAAGAAAAGGCAGGTCCCGCAAAACAAAATCCATGAGCCGTTGAAAAGTTTGAGCGGCGTTTTTAAGGCCAAACGGCATGCGCAGGAACTCAAACAGCCCAAATGGCGTGATCACCGCCGTCTTGGGAATGTCCAGTGGGAGTACAGGCACCTGATGATATCCCCGGACGAGGTCCACCTTGGAAAAAATCACCTTGCCCGCCAGGTGCGCCGAAAAATCCTGTATGTTCGGTACCGGGTAACGGTCAGGTGTTGTTGCCTCATTAAGCCGCCGGTAGTCGCCACACGGGCGCCAGTTGCCGCCAGGTTTAGGGACGAGGTGAAGGGGCGACGCCCACGGGCTGTCGGACCGGCGGATTATACCCAGGCGCTCCATGTTTGTAAACTCAGCCTTTGCAACGGCAAGTTTAGCCGGGTCGAGGCGCCGAGCACGGGCGTAGATGGGCGGACCAGTAGTGGCGAGATGGTGCTCCACACCATGCTTCACGGCAGATGCAGAGAAAGTAGGCTGAGTGAGGGCTGGGAATCCAGCCAGCAGACGGCTGAAGTCATCAGAGGCCGAGAGCATGCTAGACAGCCGTACAGAGTCACAGTAGCTCAGGGTGCACATATAAGAACAAAACGTGACAGCGTCAACCAAACGGCGGTTCTTCACATCCACCAACAGTCCATGTGCACACAAAAAAATCGGCTCCAAGGAGGGGCACGGCAACCTTAGCCGTCACAAAATCCCAGCCGAAACGCTGTCCTCCAAAACATAATCCAACGTACCTTGTTCCATACGTGCGAATGGGGCTACCATTGGCAGCTTCCATAGGGGGGCCATGGCTGCCAGTCACCATGTCCAAACGGGATGCAGGCAGGACGCTCCTCTGTGCCCCCGTGTCGCACAGAAAACGCCGTCTGGAGATGCTGTCACGGATGAAAAGCAGCCTGCCCACGCGGCCGACGCTCATGGCCATCACTGAGCGGCGGCCCCAGCGTTTCCCGACCTGCCGAAACTGCATGGCGAACGGCATTTGGTAGCTTTGGGCCCAAACTTTTCATGGTAAAAGCACAAGCCTGAAGACCGTTTTGGGCCAGAAAACAGCTGCCGACGAGAACTGGTTGCAGCGATGAGTGTGGATTCGTCCGCTTCCACAGGATCAATGTGCGCAGGAAAAAGCGCGGCCACACCATATCCCTGACTCGCCAGGAAGAATTTATCAGCCTCCTCAGCCAGTCTCCGACAGTCAGTGATTGTGGTGTTGGCCAGTGCAGCCCTTACCTGGGAAGGCAGCTGACGCAGGAAAAGCTGAATGAAAAGAAAATCCGGTCGGTGCTCCCCCAAAAGATCCAGCATACGGTCCATGAGCTCGGACGGCTTGCTGTCACCCAGGCCCTGAAGGGAGAAAAGCCTGCCGGCTCTCTCAGCGTCCGACAGTTCAAATGTTTTCAACAGGTGAGTCTTGAGCGCCGTATACTTCTCAGCCGCCGGAGGATGCTTTAGAAGGCTCACCACTCTGGATGCCGTTGAATTTCCAAGCGCCGACACAACGTAGTAATACTTTGTTGTATCCGCGGTAATGTCACGCAATGCAAATTGCGCCTCAGCCTGGGCGAACCACGCCGACGCCGATGCTTCCCAGAATTCTGGGAGCTTGAGAGAAACAGCATTAACAGACATGGTCGCGTCGCGCCTCTGGATACGTCCAGCAGACTAACGTCAGGGTCACCAGTGTGGAAGTTGTGGCAGTAACTGACAGAGACAACTTCTCACGTTGAGCCTCCGAATGAGTGTCATGTTTATTCTTATAGGAAAAAACAATTCATTCACAAAAAGGTGCTGCCCATTAACCCAACCCCCGGGTCCCACGTCATCACACGCTTAAAGGGACCGCAATTCCTGAACCAATGTATTTACAAGCATAACATATTACATAGGACTATAAAGGTGAATTATGTCTGTCACGTTCACTACACTACGACATAAGGTCAAAGGGAAGACACTTCCAAGCCGGAGAACTGGTTTGGGTGTACAGCCCACGTAGGAAGAAGGGACGGTGCCCCAAGTTGGACTGTCATTGGGTGGGGCCCTGTCAGGTCGTGGAACGGCTGGGTGAAGTAGTGTACCGAGTCCAGCTGCCGGGAAAAAGAAAGAAAGTCGCACTCCACAGAGACAGATTGGCCCCGTACAGAGGAGACTCCCTCCCTTCCCAAACGCCTGTGAGGAGGGGCGACGGCACAATCACTACACGCAGACACACCCACGAGCCCTGTCAAAGCCCCGTTCCCCCTGTGTATACTTCCCCAGAGACAGTGACTGACCCCCCTGTTCACAGCCCTCCTTCCCCCTTCCCACCACACGCACCTTTCACTGCACAGGGGTGTAGCCCCGCCCGCCAGGCAGAGGCGCCTGTGTCCCCCACTCGTCCACGGCCGCGGAGACAGAGACGTCGGCCGGGCCATCTCAGAGACTTTGTGTAGTCCCTCGGGACGAGGGACTTTGTTGAGGGGGAGCTGTGTAATGAGCTGAGTTAATGTGTCCCTGTTATTATGAGTTCATCAGTTATGCAGATGTTTACATGTTTGTGTTATGCAATAATGTTACCAGCAGAGGTCAATGTGGTTATACCTGACCTATTGGGGTGGCTGAGGAAGAGCCGGGGCGGAAGTTGGGGTTGTTGTGAGGTCAAGATGGACGGCGTGGTCACGGCCAACAGTGACCTGAGTTAAGCTGTGTTACCTAAATAAATGCACCGAAGTTGCAAGCCAGTCATCGCCTCCTTATTCAACACTGCAGCACTGGGGTGCTCGTTACAATATATATATATATATATATATATATATATATATATATATATATATATATATATATATATATGAAAGGATTCCCTAGAGTCATTGGAGCAATAGACTGCACATATATATATATATATATATATATATATATATATATATATATATATATATGTATATGTATATATATATATATATATGAAAGGATTCCCTAGAGTCATTGGAGCAATAGACTGCACATATATATATATATATATATATATATATATATATATATATATATATATATATATATATGTATATGTATATATATATATATATGAAAGGATTCCCTAGAGTCATTGGAGCAATAGACTGCACATATATATATATATATATATATATATATATATATATATATATATATGTATATATATATATATATATATATGAAAGGATTCCCTAGAGTCATTGGAGCAATAGACTGCACATATATATATATATATATATATATATATATATATATATATGTATATGTATATATATATATATATGAAAGGATTCCCTAGAGTCATTGGAGCAATAGACTGCACATATATATATATATATATATATATATATATATATATATATATATATATATATATATATATATGTATATGTATATATATATATATATGAAAGGATTCCCTAGAGTCATTGGAGCAATAGACTGCACACATGTTGCAGTCTCCACAGCTCTAGGAGAACATGAGGCAGATTATGTGAACAGAAAGTCCTTTCACAGCCTTAATGTTCAGGTAGGGCAACTATATGTGATGATTTTTATTTGCAATTTAAATCTTTAAATGAATAGTAACTAACAGATTTCATCTGCAAATGACTTGTGATCGTGAATGCATTACATTTTTAAAATGATTAGCCTATATTCATAATATTACATTAATGGCCTATAGAATGTGTTTTTTTAACTTACGCATTAACGCAATCAGCAATCTTCCTCCAAGATTGTTCTCTTGCTTTGGCAGGTAATACTGCGTGCTTGAAAAACATTTCAATATTATTCATATTTCTGAAGAATAATTTCTTCCTCCTCCGCGGAAAAATATATTGCTCTCGCTCTATCCATATCGAACGTGATTGGTTGTTCAGTGGCGACGTCACTCTCTTATGTGCACGCACGCGCAGAGTAATCAGAGTTTAAGATCAAAGCCTGAGACAGAAAGTTGATGAGCTGCTTCATGGTACCAATAAAGCCTGATTGCATCGGTTTGGTTTTGTCAACTCTAAACCAATCCTGCAACCCTGAGTTTGTTCAACTACCATCATGGTACAGGCCCCTGGTCCGTATTCAGAATATTTATATGAATTCTCAGAGTTTTTATCATGTGTAGTCCTAAATGTAGTTGATTTTAATATTCACATGGACGTTGACAACGACAGCCTTAGTATTGCTTTCAACTCACAAGCAAAGGAAACTAGCACCTTGGTATGACTCCCAAACTCGCAAGCTAAAACAAATCTCCTGAAAACTTGAACGTAAATGGCGTTCCACCAATCTGGAAGAATCTTGTTTTGATTGGCAAGATTGGCTCATTCCGGGGAGGACGTCGAGGATATCTACCTATTCGAACCATGATAACAGACCGGATTAGGCATTTCCCTGGTTTATCGCCGAGGTTTTTTCCTGTTCCCACACTGTACTCTATACTGTACAGAGCATAGTTTGGGAGTCGCTTTTTTTTCTCCTCCTCTTTCGTCATTTTATGCTGTATTTTTCTTACTTGTTGCATCTTCCAGCCCTGTCTACCCCAATGTATGTTTGTTTGTGTACGGGCAGGTTGATGGTTCTTTTTGTCCCCGGGCGCTGTGATTGGCTGCCCATTGCTCCCTTGAGAAGAGGAGGGGTTAAATGCAGAGAATGAATTTCGCTACATGTATGTGTATGTGACAAATAAAGTACCTTTTGACTTTTTTTTTTTTTTTGACAGTCTGAAAACCTATGGGAATGCCCTCAGAAATGCCAGATCAGACTAGTACTCATCACTAATAGAAGAAAATAAGAACAACCCAAGGTTTCTTTTCAGCACTGTAGCCAGGCTGACAGACAGTCACAGCTCTACTGAACCATCTATTCCTATAGCTCTGAGTAGTGACGACTTCATGAGCTTCTTTGATGATAAAATTATAACAATTAGAGATAAAATTAATCACCTCTTGCCCTCAACTTCTAACAGTTCACCTTCAAACGCAGGACTGCTAGACGGAATGTCAAGACCTGACATATACTTAGACTGCTTTTACCCTATAAACCTTCAACAATTAATGTTAAAGGTCTCTTCAGCTAAGCCATCTACCTGTCTCTTAGACCCCATCCCAACAAGGCTACTTAAAGAAGTGCTACCACTGGTTAACATTTCATTATTAGATATGATTAATATGTCCTTATTGACAGGTTATGTACCACAGTCATTTAAAGTAGCTGTGATTAAACCTATTCTGAAAAAACCCACCCTCGATCCTGAGGTTTAGCCAACTATAGACCTATATCTAATCTTCCCTTCCTCTCCAAAATCCTTGAGAAGGTAGTTGCTAATCAATTATGTGATTTCCTACATAGCAATAGTTTATTTGAGGACTTTCAGTCAGGATTTAGAAAGCATCATAGCACAGAGACGACACTGGTGAAAATTACTAACGACCTTCTAACTGCTTCAGACAAAGGACTTGTCTCCATACTTGTCTTACTAGATCTTAGTGCTGCCTTTGACACTATAGACCATACCATCCTGTTACAGAGACTGGAACACTTAGTTGGTATTAAAGGAATCGCACTGAGCTGGTTTAAGTCCTATTTCTCTGATCGATCTCAATTTGTTAATGTTAATGACAAATCCTCTAAGTACGCTAAAGTTAACCATGGCGTTCCACAAGGCTCAGTGCTTGGACCAATTCTATTCTCCTTAAATATGCTTCCCCTAGGCAATATTATTAGGAAACACTCAATTAACTTTCACTGTTATGCGGATGACACCCAATCACTTCTCGTTTGGCTCTAAACGAAGGCGGTCGCATTTTCTCTCCTCTCCTCTCCCACACCTCCCCTGCTTGCTCCTCTTGTCTCGTCTAACTCTTTGAGAGACTCTCTCAGCACTGCTCTCCAAACCCTAAAAACATGGATTTGATCAACTGGTCTCTCAACGCAATTGACACCATCTTCTCGACGAGGAGCTTGGGTTCGGGGGAACCTGCTCGCCCTGCCGGAACGTTTGCTGCTGGCTACACGATGGACGCGTGGGAGAAGTGACGGGTCGTGTGTCTGGCGGCTCATTCCGGGGAGGACGTTGAGGATATCTACCTATTCGGAACCATGATAACAGGCCCTTGCTGACTGGATTAGGCATTGGCCTGGTTTATCGACAAATTTGACAAGACTATGACAGCTGTTCAAAGCCCCAAAAAGCTGCCTGGAATGATTGAAGCGGTGGGCAGAGCGGTCAGTGTTTGAAGCTGGGACTATTAACCGCACTATGGATAACAACATGGAGATCAACTGCAATTTGGATATTATCTTGGATAGATCACCGCTTTTACAAAGACAGATTGACCAGAAATTGACTAACAGAGTGGCTGTGTAAAGGAATGCAGCTACTCGCGCCGAGACAAAATATCTCCAATCTTATCAACTTTCGGCCCCCTTATCCAGCACTGGCCTCGGCCAAGGCCGCTGCTGGAACAACAACATCCCCCTCAAAGAGCACTGCAGAGAGACACTCTTGTGTTCCTCCCCAACTTCCCTCAGACACCTGCTGATTGTTGACTCTGCTTGGGACCTATTCAAGGTTGTCTCCATGGCAACTTGCTGTGTTAACGCTATGACATCCTGCGGACTGAGGCCCCAATGGGTGCCAGGCTAAGCGATTCTCACCAGGCCCCCCTCCCCCCTAATACCCCCGTCCCACGCCTTCGCCCCTTTTTTTACCCCCCAGTCTGACAAGCTGGTCTGTGACCAGCGCCATTCGGTCGGACGGAGAGGACGCTGGCGCTGTTTATTCGCCGCTTCTCTGCCTGCTCTGATGGCTGCTTGCCCAGAGTGATAGAGAAAGACACTATCTCTATGGCTCTGTGCTCGCCTATGTCTGGGTTACCTCCACCCCCCATTCCCCCCCATTCCCCTCCCCTGTTGCAAGTCATGTGTTGAATCGTGTTGTATGTGCTTATTGCCGAGGGTTTTTTTCCTGTTCCCACACTGTACTCTGTACTGTACTGAGCATAGTTTGGGAGTCGCTGTTTTTTCTCCTCCCCTTTCCTCATGTTATGCTGTATTTTCCTTACTTGTAATTCTTCCCTGTAAAGCGACTTTGAGTCTATGAAAAGCGCTATATAAATTCAATTTATTATTATTATTATTAATTATACTTATCATTCAAGCCAGATGAAATCAGTCAGTTAGCTAAACTTCAACCATGCTTCAAAGATATAAAATCATGGATGACCTACAATTTTCTGATGCTAAACTCAAGCAAAACTGAAGTTATTGTGCTTAATGTGTAAATAATTTTAAACATGTATTTATTTTCCTACATCCATGCAACGCTACCTCTAATGCTTATGGACCTTTTTCACAGCACACATTTTGACTTGTCATAGCAGGAAAAGCACAGCTGACATTGATAACCTTAGCCATGGCTCCATTCCATCAATGAGTCAGCATGTACAACACCAGGGTCTCTCCTAAGTGGAATGCAGCCATCATTAATGGTTATGAATACACCTGTGCTTTTCCTACCATGACATCTCAACATGTCTGCTGTGAAAAAGGTCTATTGAAATGTTTTTTGTTGTAGTCCAAATATACAACCCCAAATCAGAAAAAGTTGGGACAGTATGGAAAACACAAATAAAAAAAGAAAGTAGTGACTTCTAAAATCTTTGACTTGTATTTCATTGCAGACAATGTGAACACAAAATATTTCATGTTTAGTCTGGTCAACTTAATTTCATTTGTAAATATACATCCTTTCCTGTCATTCAGACCTGCAACACATTCCAAAAAAGGTTGGGACAGGAGCAATTTAGGGCTAGTAATCAGGTAAATTGGTTAAATAATGATGTGATTTGAAACAGGTGATGTCAACAGGTGATTGTAATTATGATTTGGTACAAAAGCAGCATCCAAGAAAGGTCTAGTCCAGCGGTTTTCAATAGGTGAGGCGCGCCTCCCCTGGGGGGGCGCCAAAGAGCCACAGGGGAGGCGCGACACGCAAAGAAAAAATAACCGTATGCAGCACTATTTATATTGGTTATTGTACGTGCGTGTATTAGCTTTAAAATGCATTGTTTCCTTGTCCCAAGTCAACAGAAGTTAGCATTAAGGGAGGAGACAGGACCCAGCAAAAAACGTAGAAAACATGATCCAGAGTTAGACTTAGGTTTCACCTGGTCGGGGTCCGAGGCTGCCGCAGTGTGTGAGAAATGCCGACCACGCGTTTCTGGTTGTCTGTGTAGAGCGAGTTCCCCCAGATCTCCACTAAGGCTATGAACGTCCTAATCCCCTTCACCTCCACCTACTTATGTGAGTAATAAAAACAAATACAGATCAAGGCTGCAGGTGGAGGAGGACGACTTGCGTTTATTTCTCTCTGGAGTGCAGCCTCGCATCGAACACCTCAGCGCATCAAAAGTGCGGCCTCAATGTTCCCACTGACCGACGCGGCGTCAGCTGATTTTGCCGGGGCTTCAGCCCCGAATGTATTTTGAAAAGTTGACTGACAAATATGAAACCCGACGCCGCTTAGTGTCCACTCTCACTGTAAAAAGCTCCGTGTATTTCTGCCGTTTCGGTTTTCCACCGCCGATGTAGAGCAGCGTTCAGCCACTTCACTAAACTTAAACTTTGTGTCATTCAGAGACCAGAGTCTCAAATGGGGCTCTGTGTCTGTCAGCAGAGCAATCACATACTGCACAACATGCAGACTATGTTGCAGGTGGATTATTTTCTGAAATATAGTGACTTTATCCTTGTAATATCCTATTATCACTTTATTTTTCTCAAACTATCACGACTCCTCCAAATCTCAGAGAACGCAGGTGAGTTATATTTTGAATGTGCACAAAGTTTTGGACATGAGCAGAAATCTTGCTCAAACATCTGAAATAGTACAGTCCAGGGGTTTTATTAATTCATTAAAATTAATATATAATATATTCCATTATGTTTTTACAACCCCAAATCAGAAAAAGTTGGGACAGTATGGAAAACACAAATAAAAAAAGAAAGTAGTGATTTCTAAATGTACTTTGATTTGTATTTCATTGCAGACAATACAACAGCACATAATTTAATGTGTTCCTCATGATTTTTATTGTTTCCTTTTCAAAAAAACAAAATTCCTATTTTGGTTCTTGCAACACATTTCAAAAAAAGTTGGAAGAGTAAAGCATTTACCACTTTGTAATGTTGCCATTCCTTTTCACAACACTTAAAAGACGTTTAGGGACTGAAGACACCAAGTGATAAAGTGTTTCAGGTGTAATTTTGTCCCATTCTTGCTGCAAACAAGTCTTAAGGTGGGCAACAGTACGGGGTCTTCGTTGTCGCATTTTGCGCTTCAAAATGCGCCCGCAGAGCCGATCCACCCTATACGCTCACTACGCAAGCTGCGTAGGGCCCCGCAAATTACTCGAGGCCCCGCCTCCCCCTCATGTCATAGCGCGTCAATTAATGTTTACAACATCCATGACAAAATGAAGCGAAACTATCCTTCTGGTCACGAAAAGAGGAAAAAAACACCATGAGAGTGAATTGCGTAAACAACAATCAGGTAAACTTGTGTTCTCTCCTCTCCAAGTTTGATGTCAGCAAAGTAAAGTTATGTTTATGTGCATTTCTTGCTAACCTAGCTGGGCAGGCAGGCAGGCAGTGCATCTGTCACTGCGCGATGTGAGTCTCAACACGATCTGAGTCGCGTCGAGTTGCGCATGCTCAGATTTAAACAATTTACGGCATAACGACAATAACGGAAGATGGGAACAGCAATAATCGGAGATATAGAAGGTGGAAATCATTTCAAAAACGTTTTAGTTATCAAATGCTATCTATGATTGTTTGATTGCTAACGTTAGCTCATAACACCATTCCAGTAACAGCCGTTGTTGTGTTTGATTGCTAACTTGTAGCCAGCAGTGAACCAACTTGGTCATGTAGGTCCATTTTTACTGACTTTTTTATTTTTTATTAACTGACTGAGGGATCATGCCGTGAACATGTGATGCTTTACGCTAAATAATACATTACTGCCATTTCCATCGTCCATATCTCTGATTATTGCTGTTCCCATCTTCCGTTATTGTCGTTATGCCGTACATTTTTTAAATCTAAGCATGCGCAACTCGACGCGACTCAGATCGTGTTGAGACTCAGATCGCGCAGTGACAGCATCTTTTGTCTAGCTGCTAACGCCAGTCACTTCCAGGGCTGTGTTTTGTGACTTTGTGCCTGACAAACGTGAAAGTAAAATACAATTATTTATTACGTTTGATAAACGACAAAGTGCTTTGTTTAATGCAGCTCGGAAAAGATAACCGCGGCGGGTGTGTTATCGTGCGTTAGGCGCGTGCACAAAATGAAACGCGCATTTTTCAAGCAGAAATATATGTGAAGACCAGACAGACTGTAGGCTACAATATATGGGCGTGAATGATGGCACTCCTCATCAAAGTACACATTATACATACTTTAAGACACTGATTATCTAGTCTCAGACAATGTGTAGTTAAAAACTCTAAACAACTGCACTAATTATGCAAGATGGAAAGCAATGTTTTGACAATTTGACATTGATTTATAAGCTATATTGAATTTAAATGTTGATTAGCTGGACATACTGGTCAATATGGATGCACATCCCTCAGTAAATAACCATAAATCAAGAATTGCTTCAACATGCATAATAATAAATAAATACAAACTTTAACATGCTATGGCAAGCCATTTTAGCTTTCATTCATTCACAGTTTATGCATTTCTGATATCAAGAATTCGATTTCTTTACTATTTGCAAAGGGAATTCTTGATTATTTTTACTAGTAGGGCCCCTTAGTTAATTTTTACCTACCAGTGTCTATTTTTGATATCAGGAATTACATGTTCACTTGTACAAAAGTTAATTCTTGATATCACTCACAGGGATTATTGATATCTGCATCACTAGTTCACTATTTAAATATTACAAGAAAGTGCAGAAAATGAACATTTTGATGGTAAGATTTTAATTCAAACATTCAAATGTTTACACATTTGTAACGTGTAACGAGTAGTGTAACTAACTATGAGATATTCTTCTCAGTTTATTCTAGACAGTCCAGATAGTGGTGGTGCCCATACTGATGACGAAAATGCCCAGGCTGTAGAGAGAACCAAAGTTAATCCCAAAAGCCAAAGTTCAGGGTTATAATTTATTATTTTCTTGTTATTTATGTTTACGTTAATATTCACTTATTTAATAATATTCACTTGTTATCTTAATATTATAGAAAATATTCCCTGGAAAAGATGTCTTCTTGAAGGCAGCATATTGTGCTCCAAAATCTCTATGTACTTTTCAGCATTAATGGTGCCATCACAGAAGTGCAAGTTAAGGCCCGTTCACATAGGACGCGGCATGCGCTGCGCTCGTCGCTAGGTTGTCCTATTCCCAAAATAACTTTTGTTGTGCTTGCCGCGGGGATCAGCGGGCTCAGCGCAGAAGAGGCAGTTTTGAAATTTACGTCATACATGCGACAATATTTAAATTCACGTCACGTCTGCGTCCGTCCGGTGTTGACATCAGATGTGCGTTACATGCAACATTGTGTATACACCTGTGATTTGGTGGCGAAGATGTTTCTTTCTGTCAACCAAAAGAAAGCCTTGGCAGTTGCCCTGATTGAGAGGAGGAGAAGACGGAGGAAGGCAGCCGGAGCAACAAGGGTGTAGGTGCACGAGACCCTCAGGTCCAGACAGCAGTTGGGGGAATCCGGCTGGTGAAGGAGCTCCGCATTTTGACCGGTTCCAGCGCTACTTTTGGCTCAACAGGGAGCAATTTGACAGTCTGCTGACGAGAGTCGGTTCTACGATTTCCCGGATACGAACAACATTCTGATAGTCCAGTTCTACAATCTGTCTCTCCCTGACGTGTGGCTCCAGAAAAGACAGTATGGGAAAGTACTTCCAAGTACTTTGTTGGTCTGCCCCTGCACCACTGTTTTGTCTCTCTGTTGCCTCCTCTCCTTTATGTACCTGTCCCTTAGGTTCTTCCACCTTTTCTTCCACTCCTCTAAATAGAAAAAAATAAATAAATGGCTTTTAAACAAACATGTTCACATAATGTATAGTAACTGATGTGTATGTGGGAGCATATCTGTAAATGAATGAAGGGTAGGGGAAAGCCGGGACAGATGAAACACTGTTTAATTAAACGTAATTTACTAAGCGATCGTATCGCACTGAAAGCTAATATTTTGTCACTAGCAACCTCCACCTGTCATCTGTCAAATGAGATGCATTTTCAGCTTTGAACAAAACCGTTCAGGAATTATTACAGAAACAGTGGGGCACAACTTTAATATTTTACTACATATCCTGAATGGCACTCCGAAAAGGTATTATTTTAGACAGATTGTTGCTGGGCTTTACGTCTTTGTGAATGTCTGTTAACTCATTACCGTCATCATGAAGCGTGTATGAAGCGGTTATTGAAATATCATGCACTGTGGATGATTCTGCCATTTTTATAGCTAGAACAGTAGGTGTTCCCATTTATATCATGTTTATTATGTATGCCTATTGTGGAAAATGTCGTTTTTTACGTGGGTTAGGGCACTGCACTCCAAATAACCCCCCTTAGCTACACACAGCCCGTCAGTCTCCATAGGATAACATGGGGAAACTCGACCCCCTACCTGGTGTACTCAAATATATTTTTATGAAACTGCTTTTCCATGTCTCACCTCCATAAATTATTGCATTTACTTAAAATAGGCCTATGGAGTTACAGCCATGTCGGGGCCCGACCTGGCCCGACATATGCCATTATAACCTGTTTGACTTTCCATGTAAACAAGTATCCAATATGAAAGTCTGGGATTGTGGAGGACACTAAATGGTCTACTGAATAAGCATGTAGTCAAACCTTTAAATGAAAAACACTCATTAATAATCGAAAAAATGTAACCGCTAATGAAGTTTACTTTCAACCATCAAAACTGGTTTATCAACTGTAACTCCGTGATAAGAGGAAATAACAGGACGATATGTGGCTGATAGAAGGAGGTTAACATGCTCTATGTGTTGACCTGAGGAATGTCTATCATCACTGCACTCGGAGAAAACTGGAATGTTTCATCTGTCCCGCGTTTCAACTGTCCCGGCTCTCCCATCATGTTAATGTTGGTTTTGGGGTAAAAGTGTTAGTAAATGTATTTGTTGACATCACCCTGCCCAGGGACTACAGGTGGAAACCTGGTAAAATGCATCTCTCCTGTCTAAGGTTAATGTATATTGTACATTGTCCCTGTTTAAAAATAAATAAATGAGGAAAATGAAGATGAAGACGTGTGGATTATTTTAATTTCTAAATAAGATGGTGCATTTTAACAGTACGAGTATTTTACATACATAAGAGGTCTGCAGTCATTGCAGTCGGGTATAATAAAGCTAAGATATGAGCCTAAATTCATACATTCATCATCATCCATTCATACTGTGGCGGAAAATACCCAGGGTGCAGCAGGTGTAGATTAATTAACTGTTTTAGAATAATTGAAGATGAAACAAGTAACAAGAAATAGTAGACTGAAACCAATGTAGGTTTTTGTAATTTATTGAAGTACATATGTTCTGCGCAGAATAGGAGAACTCGTTCACAAGATGCACGCAGCAACATGTGGAAGAGTCTTCAAAGTTCACACATCAAGAACATCAGCTTAAATACACAGATAAGAGAGAGGGAGTGACATCGCTTTAAGCACACAATTCAATCTAATAACAAATGAAGATAGACCTTCTGGTCCGTCTGGTTCACAGGGATGTTGTGTCGTATAACTTGTAGACCGTTGTGACTACGGTTGTATCTCAGTAAACCTAGGTTGGCTATTTTCTCACAGACAAATGTATTTAACTTCTCCTTGGGGGAGACATAACAAGAGCACATACAGAAATACAGAGTTACTTGGGTAAAATATAATTTTGCCATCACACTCCACTCTTTTGATTACAACCTAATCACAATAAAATAATTCAAAATTATATTTAAATATGTTGGTTGTAGTTAGCATGCTTTTTTTTTTGTGAGGGATGAAAAAGAAACCCTCAGATTAAAGGGACAATATCTCACACAAAACAAAAACAAACAAAACAAACACCACTCTTTAGGTTAAATGAAATCAAACTAAATTAAAGCTGCAAGCAGCGATGGACGGGCCCTCGCTTCTCTGCGCACGTCAAAGTTACCGCTCCTTGCGACCTTGCATCTGCGTGGCAATCAGGCGTTGAAAATTGTCGCCAATGAAAAGGGAACTCCCTGACGAGTTCAACGATACCTCACACAAGACTCAATGTCGTACAGTTCATTATTTGTGAAAGGGGGCGTGGCCAAAGCATAGGGGGCGGGTCAAACCATCACCAATGAAGAAGGAACTCTCTGCTGAGTTCAATGATACCTTACACAATAGTGTACCTTAAATGGGTCACCAGTTATGAAAGGGGGCGTGGCTTAAGCATAGGGGGCGGGCCAAACCATCACCAATGAAGAAGAAACTCTCTGCTGAGTTCAATGATACCTCATTCAAGGGTGTACCTTAAACAGTTCAAATGTTATGAAAGGGGGCGTGGCCTGAGCAAGTGGGCGTGGTTAAAGTATATGGGGCGGCTCAGTATCACACATAGACCACACATTATAAGTTTCATGTAAATCGGATGATGTTTGTCATATAAGGCAGATTTCGTGTTGCCAGCGGGGGGCGCTATGATGAAATGTCAATTTTGGCCTGTAGTTGTCCTCAGTTCTGGACCCTTGTTAAACGTGAGAAGTTTCGGGCAGATATGACTACGTACACTAAAGTTATAACAACTTCTTTGTTCATCGAAGGATGCTCAAAATGGCCGCCACGCCACGCCCACGCCGTCTGACGAAAAGTTTTTCTTTTAACAACTTTTCATCGGTAAGGTGTTGTGATGGTACAGACCAATTTTGAAATCCATCGGATGAAATCTCTAGGAGGAGTTCGTTAAAGTATAGCACCTTGACTTTTAGGCCTACTTCCTGTTGCCACTAGGGGGCGCTATGACTTTGAGTAAATATCGGACCTTATATGTCCTCAGGGTTGGACTATTATGAATCGTGAAAAGTTTCGAGCCAATTGGACAATGGACACTTGAGTTACACCAACTTCCTGTTTTGATGGCGAAACGCACAAAATGGCCGCCCCGCCACGGCCATGCCCTATGATCAAAAGTTTTTCTTTTTACAACTTTTCATCTATCATGTCTTAAGATGACACAGACCAAATTTGAAGTTGATCAGATGAAATCTCTAGGAGGAGTTCGTTAAAGTACGACATGTGGAAATGGCCAAAATCGCACTAATTTCGAACTTTCAATTCAAAATGGCGGACTTCCTGTTGGGTTTAGGGTATGGCTCTTATGACGCTTTCTGTACGTCTTGACATGATACATAGGTGTACCAAGTTTCGTGAGTCTACGATAAACGTACTGCAGGGGCTCAATTTTTTTAACTTTGTAGGGGGCGCTAGCGAGCCATTTTTGTGCGCCTATTCCCGAACCCCATAAAATACGTAATTTTTCACCAGACTTGACGCGACCGCCAAATTTGGTGAGTTTTTGAATATGTTAAGCCCCTCAAAAAGGCAATTCATTGCGCGGAAGAAAGAGGAATAATAATAATAATTAAAGCTGCAAGCAGCGATGGACGGGCCCTCGCTTCTCTGCGCGCGTCGGGGTTACCGGCGGACGCCGCTCCTTGCGACCGTGCATCTGCGCGGCAATCAGACGTTGCAAATTGTCACCAATGAAAAGGGAACTCCCTGACGAGTTCAACGATACCTCACACAAGACTCAATGTCGTACAGTTCATTATTTGTGAAAGGGGGCGTGACCAAAGCATAGGGGGCGGGCCAAACCATCACCAATGAAGAAGGAACTCTCTGCTGAGTTCAATGATACCTTACACAATAGTGTAGCTTAAATGGGTCACCAGTTATGAAAGGGGCGTGGCTTAAGCATAGGGGGCGGGCCAAACCATCACCAATGAAGAAGGAACTATCTGCTGAGTTCAATGATACCTCACACAAGGGTGTACCTTAAACAGTTCAAATATTATGAAAGGGGGCGTGGCCTGAGTACGTGGGCGTGGTTAATGTATATGGGGCGGCTCAGTATCACATATAGACCACACATTATAAGTTTCATGTAAATCGGATGATGTTTGTCATATAAGGCAGATTTCGTGTCGCCAGCGGGGGGCGCTATGATGAAATGTCAATTTTGGCCTGTAGGTGTCCTCAGGCCTGGACCGTTGTTAAACGTGAGAAGTTTCGGGCAGATATGACAACGTACACTAAAGTTACAACAACTTCTTTGTTCATCAAAGGATGCTCAAAATGGCCGCCACGCCACGCCCACGCCGTCTGACGAAAAGTTTTTCTTTTAACAACTTTTCATTGGAAAGGTGTTGTGATGGTACACACCAAATTTGAAGTCCATCGGATGAAATCTCTAGGAGGAGTTCGTTAAAGTATAGCACCTTGACTTTTAGGCCTACTTCCTGCTGCCACTAGGGGGCGCTATGACTTTGAGTAAATATCGGACCGAATATGTCCTCAGGGTTGGACTATTATGAATCGTGAAAAGTTTCGAGCCAATTGGACAATGGACACTTGAGTTACACCAACTTCCTGTTTCGATGGCGAAATGCACAAAATGGCCGCCCCGCCACGGCCATGCCCTATGATCAAAAGTTTTTCTTTTTACAACTTTTCATCTATCATGTCTTAAGATGGCACAGACCAAGTTTGAAGGTGATCGGATGAAATCTCTAGGAGGAGTTCGTTAAAGTACGACATGTGGAAATGGCCAAAATCGCACAAATTTCGAACATTCAATTCAAAATGGCGGACTTCCTGTTGGGTTTCAGGTATGGCTCCAATGACATTTTATATACGTCTTTACATGGTACATATGTGTACCAAGTTTCGTGAGTCTACGTTAAACGCACTGCAGGGGCTCAATTTTTTTTACTTTGTAGGGGGCGCTAGCGAGCCATTTTTGTGCGCCTATTCCCGAAACCCTTAAAATACGTAATTTTTCACCAGACTTGACGCGACCGCCAAATTTGGTGAGTTTTTGAATATGTTAAGCCCCTCAAAAAGGCAATTCATTGCGCGGAAGAAAGAAAGAAAGAAAGAATAATAATAATAATTAAAGCTGCAAGCAGCGATGGACGGGCCCTCGCTTCTCTGCGCGCGTCGGGGTTACCGGCGAACGCTGCTCCTTGCGACCGTGCATCTGCGCGGCAATCAGACGTTGAAAATTGTCGCCAATGAAAAGG
Organism: Gymnocephalus cernua; assembly: GCA_023631565.1. Lineage (NCBI taxonomy): Eukaryota > Metazoa > Chordata > Actinopteri > Perciformes > Percidae > Gymnocephalus > Gymnocephalus cernua. The sequence goes on from CM042435.1 coordinate 368,025, forward strand.
GAACTCCCTGACGAGTTCAACGATACCTCACACAAGACTCAATGTCGTACAGTTCATTATTTGTGAAAGGGGGCGTGGCCAAATCATAGGGGGCGGGTCAAACCATCACCAATGAAGAAGGAACTCTCTGCTGAGTTCAATGATACCTTACACAATAGTGTACCTTAAATGGGTCACCAGTTATGAAAGGGGGCGTGGGTTAAGCATAGGGGGCGGGCCAAACCATCTCCAATGAAGAAGGAACTCTCTGCTGAGTTCAATGATACCTCACACAAGGGTGTACCTTAAACAGTTCAAATATTACAAAAGGGGGCGTGGCCTGGGTACGTGGGCGTGGTTAAAAAATATGGGGCGGCTCAGTATCACATATAGACCACACATTATAAGTTTCATGTAAATCGGATGATGTTTGTCATATAAGGCAGATTTCGTGTTGCCAGCGGGGGGCGCTATGACGAAATGTCAATTTTGGCCTGTAGGTGTCCTCAGGTCTGGACCCTTGTTAAACGTGAGAGGTTTCGGACAAATATGACAACGTACACTAAAGTTACAACAACTTCTTTGTTCATCGAAGGATGCTCAAAATGGCCGCCACGCCACGCCCACGCCGTCTGACGAAAAGTTTTTCTTTTAACAACTTTTCATCGGAAAGGTGTTGTGATGGTACAGACCAAATTTGAAGTCCATCGGATGAAATCTCTAGGAGGAGTTCGTTAAAGTATAGCACCTTGACTTTTAGGCCTACTTCCTGTTGCCACTAGGGGGCGCTATGACTTTGAGTAAATATCGGACCTCATATGTCCTCAGGGTTGGACTATTATGAATCGTGAAAAGTTTCAAGCCAATTGGACAATGGACACTTGAGTTACACCAACTTCCTGTTTCGATGGCGAAACGCACAAAATGGCCGCCCCGCCACGGCCATGCCCTATGATCAAAAGTTTTTCTTTTTACAACTTTTCATCTATCATGTCTTAAGAGGGCACAGACCAAATCTGAAGTTGATCGGAAAAAATCTCTAGGAGGAGTTCGTTAAAGTACGACATGTGGAAATGGCCAAAATCGCACTAATTTCGAACTTTCAATTCAAAATGGCGGACTTCCTGTTGGGTTTAGCGTATGGCTCTAATGACGCTTTCTGTACGTCTTGACATGATACATAGGTTTACCAAGTTTCGTGAGTCTACGTTAAACGTACTGCAGGGGCTCAATTTCTTTAACTTTGTAGGGGGCGCTAGCGAGCCATTTTTGTGCGCCTATTCCCGAAACCCATAAAATACGTAATTTTTCACCAGACTTGACGCAACCGCCAAATTTGGTGAGTTTTTGAATATGTTAAGCCCCTCAAAAAGGCAATTCATTGCGCGGAAGAAAGAGGAATAATAATAATTAAAGCTGCAAGCAGCGATGGACGGGCCCTCGCTTCTCTGTGCGCGTCGGGGTTGCCGGCAAACGCCGCTCCTTGCGACCGTGCATCTGCGCGGCAATCAGACGTTGAAAATTGTCGCCAATGAAAAGGGAACTCCCTGACGAGTTCAACGATACCTCACTCAAGACTCAATGTCGTACATTTCATTATTTGTGAAAGGGGGTGTGGCCAAAGCATAGGGGGCGGGCCAAACCATCACCAATGAAGAAGGAACTCTCTGCTGAGTTCAATGATACCTTACACAATAGTGTACCTTAAATGGGTCACCAGTTATGAAAAGGGGCGTGGCCAAAGCATAGGGGGCGGGCCAAACCATCACCAATGAAGAAGGAACTCTCTGCTGAGTTCAATGATACCTCACACAAGGGTGTACCTTAAACAGTTCAAATATTACGAAAGGGGGCGTGGCCTGAGTAAGTGCGCGTGGTTAACGTATATGGGGCGGCTCAGTATCACATATAGACCACATATTATAAGTTTCATGTAAATCGGATGATGTTTGTCATATAAGGCAGATTTCGTGTTGCCAGCGGGGGGCGCTATGACGAATTGTCAATTTTGGCCTGTAGGTGTCCTCAGGCCTGGACCCTTGTTAAACCTGAGAAGTTTCGGGCAGATATGACAACGTACACTAAAGTTACAACAACTTCTTTGTTCATCGAAGGATGCTCAAAATGGCCGCCACGCCACGCCCACGCCGTCTGACGAAAAGTTTTTCTTTTAACAACTTTTCATCGGAAAGGTGTTGTGATGGTACAGACCAATTTTGAAGTCCATCGGATGAAATCTCTAGGAGGAGTTCGTTAAAGTATAGCACCTTGACTTTTAGGCCTACTTCCTGCTGCCACTAGGGGGCGCTATGACTTTGAGTAAATATCGGACCTTATATGTCCTCAGGGTTGGACTATTATGAATCCTGAAAAGTTTCGAGCCAATAGGACAATGGACACTTGAGTTACACCAACTTCCTGTTTCGATGGCGAAACGCACAAAATGGCCGCCCCGCCACGGCCATGCCCTATGATCAAAAGTTTTTCTTTTTACAACTTTTCATCTATCATGTCTTAAGATGGCACAGACCAAATTTGAAGTTGATCGGATGAAATCTCTAGGAGGAGTTCGTTAAAGTACGACATGTGGAAATGGCCAAAATCGCACTAATTTCGAACTTTCAATTCAAAATGGCGGACTTCCTGTTGGGTTTAGGGTATGGCTCTAATGACGCTTTCTGTATGTCTTGAAATGATACATAGGTGTACCAAGTTTCGTGAGTCTACGTTAAACGCACTGCAGGGGCTACATTTTTTTAACTTTGTAGGGGGCGCTAGCGAGCCATTTTTGTGCGACTATTCCCGAAACCCATAAAATACGTAATTTTTCACCAGACTTGACGCGACCGCCAAATTTGGTGAGTTTTTGAATATGATAAGCCCCTCAAAAAGGCAATTCATTGCGCGAAAGAAAGAAAGAATAATAATAATAATAATAATAATAATAATTCCTTCAATTCCAATAGGGCCTTCGCCGCTGTCGGCGCTCGGGCCCTAATAATAATTCCTTCAATTCCAATAGGGCCTTCGCCGCTGTCGGCGCTCGGGCCCTAATTAAAGCTGCAAGCAGCGATGGACGGGCCCTCGCTTCTCTGCGCGCGTCGGGGTTACCGGCAAATGCCGCTCCTTGCGACCGTGCATCTGCGCGGCAATCAGACGTTGAAAATTGTCGCCAATGAAAAGGGAACTCCCTGACGAGTTCAACGATACCTCACACAAGACTCAATGTCGTACAGTTCATTATTTGTGAAAGGGGTCGTGTCCAAAGCATAGGGGGCGGGTCAAACCATCTCCAATAAAGAAGGAACTCTCTGCTGAGTTCAATGATACCTTACACAATAGTGTACCTTAAATGGGTCACCAGTTATGAAAGGGGGCGTGGCCAAAACATAGGGGGCGGGCCACACCATCACCAATGACGAAGGACCTCTCTGCTGAGTTCAATGATACCTTATACAACAGTGTACCCTAAATGGGTCACCAGTTATGAAAGGGGGCGTGGCTTAAGCATAGAGGGTGGGCCAAACCATCACCAGTGAAGGAGGAACTCTCTGCTGAGTTCAATGATACCTCACACAAGGGTGTACCTTAAACAGTTCAAATATTACAAAAGGGGGCGTGGCCTGGGTACGTGGGCGTGGTTAAAATATATGGGGCGGCTCAGTATCACATATAGACCACACATTATAAGTTTCATGTAAATCGGATGATGTTTGTCATATAAGGCAGATTTCGTGTTGCCAGCGGGGGGCGCTATGACGAAATGTCAATTTTGGCCTGTAGGTGTCCTCAGGTCTGGACCCTTGTTAAACGTGAGAGGTTTCGGACAAATATGACAACGTACACTAAAGTTACAACAACTTCTTTGTTCATCGAAGGATGCTCAAAATGGCCGCCACGCCACGCCCACGCCGTCTGACGAAAAGTTTTTCTTTTAACAACTTTTCATCGGAAAGGTGTTGTGATGGTACAGACCAAATTTGAAGTCCATCGGATGAAATCTCTAGGAGGAGTTCGTTAAAGTATAGCACCTTGACTTTTAGGCCTACTTCCTGCTGCCACTAGGGGGCGCTATAACATTGAGTAAATATCGGACCGTATATGTCCTCAGGGTTGGACTATTATGAATCGTGAAAAGTTTCGAGCCAATTGGACAATGGACACTTGAGTTACACCCACTTCCTGTTTCGATGGCGAAACGCACAAAATGGCCGCCCCGCCACGGCCATGCCCTATGATCAAAAGTTTTTCTTTTTACAACTTTTCATCTATCATGTCTTAAGAGGGCACAGACCAAATGTGAAGTTGATCGGATGAAATCTCTAGGAGGAGTTCGTTAAAGTACGACATGTGGAAATGGCCAAAATCGCACTAATTTCGAACATTCAACTCAAGATGGCGGACTTCCTGTTGGGTTTCAGGTATGGCTCCAATGACCTTTTATGTACGTCTTCACATGCTACATATGTGTACCAAGTTTCGTGAGTCTACGTTAAACGCACTGCAGGGGCTCAATTTTTTTGACTTTGTAGGGGGCGCTAGCGAGCCATTTTTGTGCGCCTATTCCAGAAACCCTTAAAATACGTAATTTTTCACCAGAATGGACGCGACCGCCAAATTTGGTGAGTTTTTGAATATGATAAGCCCCTCAAAAAGGCAATTCATTGCGCGGAGGAATAATAATAATAATTAAAGCTGCAAGCAGCGATGGACGGGCCCTCGCTTCTCTGCGCGCGTCGGGGTTACCGGCGGACGCCGCTCCTTGCGACCGTGCATCTGCACGGCACTCAGACGTTGCAAATCGTTGCCAATGAAAAGGGGACTCCCTGACGAGTTCAACGATACCTCACACAGGAATCAATGTCATACAGTTCATTATTTGTGAAAGGGGGCGTGGCCAAAGCATAGGGGTCGGGGCAAACCATCACCAATGAAGAAGGAACTCTCTGCTGAGTTCAATGATACCTTACACAATAGTGTACCTTAAATGGGTCACCAGTTATGAAAGGGGGCGTGGCCAAAGCATAGGGGGCGGGCCAAACCATCACCAATGAAGAAGGAACTCTCTGCTGAGTTCAATGATACCTTACACAATAGTGTACCTTAAATGGGTCACCAGTTATGAAAGGGGGCGTGGCTTAAGCATACGGGGCGGGCCAAACCATCACCAATGAAGAAGGAACTCTCTGCTGAGTTCAATGATACCTCACACAAAGGTGCACCTTAAACAGTTCAAATATTACGAAAGGGGGCGTGGCCTGACTAAGTGGGCGTGGTTAAAGTATATGGGGCGGCTCAGTATCACATATAGACCACACATTATAAGTTTCATGTAAATCGGATGATGTTTGTCATGTAAGGCAGATTTCGTGTTGCCAGCGGGGGGCGCTATGACGAAATGTCAATTTTGGCCTGTAGGTGTCCTCAGGCCTGGACCCTTGTTAAACGTGAGAAGTTTCGAGCAGATATGACAACGTACACCAAAGTTACAACAACTTCTTTGTTCATCAAAGGATGCTCAAAATGGCCGCCACGCCACGCCCACGCCGTCTGACGAAAAGTTTTTCTTTTAACAACTTTTCATCGGAAAGGTGTTGTGATGGTACAGACCAATTTTGAAGTCCATCGGATGAAATCTCTAGGAGGAGTTCGTTAAAGTATAGCACCTTGACTTTTAGGCCTACTTCCTGCTGCCACTAGGGGGCGCTATGACTTTGAGTAAATATCGGACCTTATATGTCCTCAGGGTTGGACTATTATGAATCCTGAAAAGTTTCGAGCCAATAGGACAATGGACACTTGAGTTACACCAACTTCCTGTTTCGATGGCGAAACGCACAAAATGGCCGCCCCGCCACGGCCATGCCCTATGATCAAAAGTTTTTCTTTTTACAACTTTTCATCTATCATGTCTTAAGATGGCACAGACCAAATTTGAAGTTGATCGGATGAAATCTCTAGGAGGAGTTCGTTAAAGTACGACATGTGGAAATGGCCAAAATCGCACTAATTTCGAACTTTCAATTCAAAATGGCGGACTTCCTGTTGGGTTTAGGGTATGGCTCTAATGACGCTTTCTGTATGTCTTGACATGATACATAGGTGTACCAAGTTTCGTGAGTCTACGTTAAACGTACTGCAGGGGCTACATTTTTTTAACTTTGTAGGGGGCGCTAGCGAGCCATTTTTATGCGACTATTCCCAAAACCCATAAAATACGTAATTTTTCACCAGACTTGACGCGACCGCCAAATTTGGTGAGTTTTTGAATATGATAAGCCCCTCAAAAAGGCAATTCATTGCGCGAAAGAAAGAAAGAATAATAATAATAATAATAATAATAATAATTCCTTCAATTCCAATAGGGCCTTCGCCGCTGTCGGCGCTCGGGCCCTAATTAAAGCTGCAAGCAGCGATGGACGGGCCCTCGCTCCTCTGCGCGCGTCGGGGTTAGTGGCGGACGCCGCTTCTTGCGACCGTGCATCTGCGCAGCACTCAGACGTTGCAAATCGTCGCCAATGAAAAGGGAACTCCCTGACGAGTTCAACGATACCTCACTCAAGACTCAATGTTGTACAGTTCATTATTTGTGAAAGGGGCGTGTCCAAAGCATAGGGGGCGGGTCAAACCATCTCCAATGAAGAAGGAACTCTCTGCTGAGTTCAATGATACCTTAAACAATAGTGTACCTTAAATGGGTCACCAGTTATGAAAGGGGGCTTGGCCAAAACATAGGGGGCGGGTCAAACCATCTGCAATGAAGAAGGAACTCTCTGCTGAGTTCAATGATACCTTACACAATAGTGTACCTTAAATGGGTCACCAGTTATGAAAGGGGCGTGGCCAAAGCATAGGGGGCGGGCCAAACCATCACCAATGAAGAAGGAAGTCTCTGCTGAGTTCAATGATACCTTACACAATAGTGTACCTTAAATGGGTCACCAGTTATGAAAGGGGGCGTGGCTTAAGCATAGGGGCGGGCCAAACCATCACCAATGAAGAAGGAACTCTCTGCTGAGTTCAATGATACCTCACACAAGGGTGTACCTTAAACAGTTCAAATATTATGAAAGGGGGCGTGGCCGGAGTAAGTGGGCGTGGTTAAATTATATGGGGCGGCTCAGTATCACACATAGACCACACATTATAAGTTTCATGTAAATCGGATGATGTTTGTCATATAAGGCAGATTTCGTGTTGCCAGCGGGGGGCGCTATGATGAAATGTCAATTTTGGCATGTAGGTGTCCTCAGGCCTGGACCCTTGTTAAACGTGAGAAGTTTCGGGCAGATATGACAACGTACACTAAAGTTACAACAACTTCTTTGTTCATCAAAGGATGCTCAAAATGGCCGCCACGCCACGCCCACGCCGTCTGACGAAAAGTTTTTCTTTTAACAACTTTTCATCGGTAAGGTGTTGTGATGGTACAGACCAAATTTGAAGTCCATCGGATGAAATCTCTAGGAGGAGTTCGTTAAAGTATATCACCTTGAGTTTTTGGCCTACTTCCTGTTGCCACTAGGGGGCGCTATGACTTTGAGTAAATATCGGCCCGTATATGTCCTCAGGGTTAGACTCTTATGAATCTTGAAAAGTTTCGAGCCAATTGGACAATGGACACTTGAGTTACACCAACTTCCTGTTTCGATGGCGAAACGCACAAAATGGCCGCCCCGCCACGACCATGCCCTATGATCAAAAGTTTTTCTTTTTACAACTTTTCATCTATCATGTCTTAAGATGGCACAGACCAAATCTGAAGTTGATCGGATGAAATCTCTAGGAGGAGTTCGTTAAAGTATGACATGTGGAAATGGCCAAAATCGCACTAATTTCGAACTTTCAATTCAAAATGGCGGACTTCCTGTTGGGTTTAGCGTATGGCTCTAATGACGCTTTCTGTACGTCTTGCCATGATAGATAGGTGTACCAAGTTTCGTGAGTCTACGTTAAACGTACTGCAGGGGCTCAATTTTTTTAACTTTGTAGGGGGCGCTAGCGAGCCATTTTTGTGCGCCTATTCCCGAAACCCTTAAAATACGTAATTTTTCACCAGACTTGACGCGACCGCCAAATTTGGTGAGTTTTTGAATATGTTAAGCCCCTCAAAAAGGCAATTCATTGCGCGGAAGAAAGAAAGAATAATAATAACTAGAACTGCAAGCAGTTATGAACGGGGTCCAAGCCTCGTGCGCCTGTCCCCCCCGGCGCGAGTCGCCCCCGGCGATCGTTGCCAAATCCGGTGAAGAGCCACAGAGTGGCATGGCGAACAATAATCTCAAGTTTTGTGATGATAGCATTTACTGCTGCAGAGACATATCTATTGCAAATTACTCCCATTTAAATGCATTGACTCATTTGCCAAATGGCCTCTACGTTAATTGTAGCGCCCCCTGACTGCCGATTTTCACCAAATTTTGTGGGAAGCCGCAGAGTGGCATGCTGAACAAAATACACCCAGGGTTTGTGATGATAGCATTTAATGCTGCAGAGATATTTACATTGCAAATTATTCCCATTTAAATGCATTGACTCATTTGCCAAAAGGCCTCTACGTTAATTGTAGCGCCCCCTGACGGCGGATTTTCACCAAATTCGGCGTGGAGGCTCGGAGTGGCATGTCGAACAATACCCTCAAGTTTTGTGATGATAGTATTTACTTCTGCGGAGATATTTACATTGCAAATTATTCCCATTTAAATGCATTGACTTATTTACCGAAAGGCCTCTACGTTAATTATAGCGCCCCCTGACGGCCGATTCTAACCAAATTTGGTATCGAGGCTAGGAATGGGATGTCAAAGATCTCTACCAAGATTTGTTCTGATAACTATTAATTTGGCCGAGATATGCTAAAGTTCGTGTTTTGTGGCTAGCTACGACAAATTTGTTTGCGTGTAGAGTGCGAACGGTGTAACGTAGCAAAATTCTTTTGATAACTTTTGGTCAGCTCTATATACAGAAGATATCTACCAAGTTTCGTGCACATCGGTAACAAGGCCTAGGACGAGTATGATAACATTTGTTTTTGCATTGCGCGATTTTGCGAAAGAACTTTGTTGTTGAAATGGACTTGTCCTATATCGTCAGATTCAGGGCGATACAAGGAACAAGGGGATCTATACATTTTCGGTCTGCGATGTAGCCTTTCGGAGTTATAGGCAAAAACACGTTTTACGTCATTGTAGCGCCACCTAGTGGTCCACTTATGTAATATTTGGTAGGTCAGGTCCATAAGCCATTGCACATCGACACTGTAAATTTTAAGTTGCTCACTTTAGTCTAAGTGGTAGATCCAAACATGGGTCCCATAGGCCACGCCCACTTTGACGAATCAGTACCCCACTGTAGTCCTGGCCTCAGGAGTGGGCCTAGATGGTACGCACCAAATTTCGTGAAAATCGGATGAGCCGTTCATGAGATATTAACTTTTTGTACTTTTGGCGCCCCCTATCGACCAAATTTTGTAAAATTTGTTGCAGACACTGAGAGGCTCATGCCAAACAAGAATCTAAAGACGTGTGATGATACCCTTTATTTTGGCCGAGATATGGCAACGTTTGTGTCTTTGTAGCTAGCTACACAAATTTGTTTGTGCGTAGTTTACGAAATTTTCATCCGAAAAAAAATCTTTTGATAACTTTTCGTCAGGTCGGCCTAGAGATACTACAGACCAAGTTTCATGCAGATCCGTCGCACGGTCTAGGAGGAGTACGAAAAAGCAGGTTTACGATAAATCGCGATGTTTCACGTATAAAAGTCTAGGCGGAAATGGGCGTGGCCTATACCACGAGATTCAGCTGGATCCGAGGAACGCGTCGATATGTGTATTTTTAATGTGCGATGTACGGTTTGGGAGTTATAAGGACAAACGCGTTTTTTCTGCTATAGCGCCACCTAGTGGTCAAAGTGGCTGAATTTTTTCGTCCGAGGTCCCTGCAGTGATCTGGACCATTCCTGAAAACGGCAACCTCCCACCATTTACGGTTTAGGCTGCAGTATCAGTTTTAGAGGCGGAAGAATAATAATAATAATAATAATAAGAATTTTTACAATTCCAATAGGGTTCCACAGCCCTGCTGTGCGAACGGCGTAGCTTCGCTACCGCCCGTTCTCGCAACCTCGGGCTTGGACCCCTAATAATTCCTTCAATTCCAATAGGGCCTTCGCCGCTGTCGGCGCTCGGGCCCTAATTAAAGCTGCAAGCAGCAATGGACGGGCCCTCGCTCCTCTGCGTGCGTCGGGGTTAGTGACGGACGTCGCTCCTTGCGACCGTGCATCTGCACGGCACTCAGACATTGCAAATCGTCGCCAATGAAAAGGGAACTCCCTGACGAGTTCAACGATACCTCACTCAAGACTCAATGTCGTACAGTTCATTATTTGTGAAAGGGGGCGTGGCCAAAGCATAGGGGGCGGGTCAAACCATCTCCAATGAAGAAGGAACTCTCTGCTGAGTTCAATGATACCTTACACAATAGTGTACCTTAAATGGGTCACCAGTTATGAAAGGGGGCGTGGCCAAAGTATAGGGGGCGGGCCAAACCATCACCAATGAAGAAGGAACTCTCTGCTGAGTTCAATGATACCTTACACAATAGTGTACCTTAAATGGGTCACCAGTTATGAAAGGGGGCGTGGCTCAAGCATAGGGGGCGGGCCAAACCATCACCAATGAAGAAGGAACTCTCTGCTGAGTTCAATGATACCTCACACAAGGGTGTACCTTAAACAGTTCAAATAGTATGAAAGGGGGCGTGGCCTGAGTACGTGGGCGTGGTTAAAGTATATGGGGCGGCTCAGTATCACACACAGACCACACATTATAAGTTTCACGTAAATCGGATGATATTTGTCATATAAGGCAGATTTCGTGTTGCCAGCGGGGGGCGCTATGATGAAATGTCAATTTCGGCCTGTAGGTGTCCTCAGGCCTGGACCCTTGTTAAACGTGAGAAGTTTCGGGCAGATATGACAACGTACACTAAAGTTACAACAACTTCTTTGTTCATCGAAGGATGCTCAAAATGGCCGCCACGCCACGCCCACGCCGTCTGACGAAAAGTTTTTCTTTTAACAACTTTTCATCGGAAAGGTGTTGTGATGGTACAGACCAATTTTGAAGTCCATCGGATGAAATCTCTAGGAGGAGTTCGTTAAAGTATAGCACCTTGACTTTTAGGCCTACTTCCTGCTGCCACTAGGGGGCGCTATGACTTTGAGTAAATATCGGACCTTATATGTCCTCAGGGTTGGACTATTATGAATCGTGAAAAGTTTCGAGCCAAGTGGACAATGGACACTTGAGTTACACCAACTTCCTGTTTCGATGGCGAAACGCACAAAATGGCCGCCCCGCCACGGCCATGCCCTATGATCAAAAGTTTTTCTTTTTACAACTTTTCATCTATCATGTCTTAAGATGGCACAGACCAAATCTGAAGTTGATCGGATGAAATCTCTAGGAGGAGTTCGTTAAAGTACGACATGTGGAAATGGCCAAAATCGCACAAATTTCGAACATTCAATTCAAAATGGCGGACTTCCTGTTGGGTTTCAGGTATGGCTCCAATGACGTTTTATATACGTCTTTACATGGTACATATGTGTACCAAGTTTCGTGAGTCTACGTTAAACGCACTGCAGGGGCTCAATTCTTTTTACTTTGTAGGTGGCGCTAGCGAGCCATTTTTGTGCGACTATTCCCGAAACCCTTAAAATACGTAATTTTTCACCAGACTTGACGCGACCGCCAAATTGGGTGAGTTTTTGAATATGTTAACCCCCTCAAAAAGGCAATTCATTGCGCGGAAGAAAGAAAGAATAATAATAATAATAATAATTCCTTCAATTCCAATAGGGCCTTCGCCGCTGTCGGCGCTCGGGCCCTAATAATAATAATTCCTTCAATTCCAATAGGGCCTTCGCCGCTGTCGGCGCTCGGGCCCTAATAATAATTCCTTCAATTTCAATAGGGCCTTCGCCGCTGTCGGCGCTCGGGCCCTAATGAGATAAATCATAAATCTGAGTGGCTGTCCAATAAAAGTTACACTGTGTCTAAGTCGTCCGTTTCGTCAGTCTTTTGAGTCATATGTGGGAAAGTTGTTAAAGCCAGAGATTCACAATTACAATCAAATTCTCAAGACTCTGTGAACTTTATCAATATTGTGTGAATCGGCTACTGTCCTATACTAAGGCAAAAAGGCCTGAAACGAATTTCTCTCCTTCCCCTGGCACCATTCGCTTTACCCTAATGAAGCCGCCCCACGGAGGAATGTAATGCGCGTAGTGATGAGTGGCCTGCACAAGGGAAGAAAAGACCATAATTGAAGAGGTCAGATAAATTAAAGTGCATCTACCCGTCCATAAGGGTGGCAGAAATTGATATCAGGAGTCACCACAGAGCCAGACAAAATCCACCAACGAGCCTGCACCAGAATCATCTGGCCAGCGCAAGCAAGTGGGTTTTGGATGGATCCAGAATGGATGCCTCGACCCCTGGAGATGAAAACAAGCATGCACTAAGTTTAAATTTACCGTTTCCGCATGTGTTGTTCATTGTGCGTTTGCAGTCGGTAGTCGAACCCAAGTAATGGGACCCCAAAAGACGAGCGTGTTCTATGCAAAGGTCATGAGTCAAATTTGTCATGAGGTTGTGGTGAAATTGACCAATAGCGTCGGATGCTTTACTGTTTCTAGTTTTAAATCAAAGTACCATTACGGGAACACACGAGACGATTAGCGAATTTAGCGCATACGGGCGGTTGGGACGGTGAGGTATAAAGCTGCTCCCCTTTAGTCTCGACATGCATGAGGGCGGTCATTACACAAATAGTATCATGCAGACTTAACGGTTGTGGTTTAACGGGTGCAGCCTGTTTTTGTGAGAGGGCGAAGAGAGAACAGACGTAACAAGACTTGTTAAAACCCGCATCGCGAGTGAACTTTTTTATTGAGCCTAACCAGCTATTTGTAGAGAAGGCTCCGCCATCCTCATTAGAGGAGGACATCCATGTGGATGATAAAGCGTCTTTCAGTGTCAGTAACATAGCAGGAGAAGAAAATATAACTCTCTTTATTGACAGTCGATTCTAGAAAAAGAGTAATGTTCTCTCTGCTGCGTAGTTGTCATAGTACCTAGGCTACATGGAAGGGTCAGTGTCGTTGAAATCATAAAAGGGAGTAGTTATGCTGACTGGTGGTCTGTCAAACTTCTCTTAGCATAAACAAAGCGATAATCAGACATACAGTGATAAAAAAGAAACTGGTTACACATCTGATAACTTCACACAGACGCGGCTGGTGCCACTGAATTCTCCATGGTCTCTGTTGCTCCATGCTGTGATGGAGGGAGAGTCTGCTCCCTGTGGGATGTGCTGTGTGTGTGTGGAGCACAGCAGAGGAATGTCTGTCAGAGGGAGAATGTGTGACGTCACTGCTGCTGCTGCATGTGTGTGTGAAGAAAAGTGTACGATACCAAATGTTTGGCTATTAGAGATGTTATCTGGCCGTTCTGTCAAACGGTTTGTTCCCACGTAGTCGTCTCGGGGGGTTGCTGAAAAGTGCACAGAGTCCGTCTGTCAGGCACGTTTTTCAGTCCTCCGGCGTAGGTGACACCTGGCTTAGGGCACTTGTAGCAGGCTTTGGCTCGGGACTCTCCGGCAATGCGATGCGTGAACCCAAGTTGCCCTCTCAGCGACTTTTACGGCAGTGTGGGTGATGAGAAAAAACCTGGAATGGGCCTTTCCACCGTTTGGATTGCCAGTTCTTTCTCAGAGAATCTTTGATGCCAACAAAAGTCCCCGGGCTCCTCTGCTGCTCTGGGCAGACCTGCGGAAAACTGGACTCTGATGGCAGAAAGAGCATAGGAGAGTTGCATACATTCTATCCTATCACTTCACACAGAGCGGTGGATGGAGGGGGTGCCTTTGGGGCCTCTGTCTCTACCTGTGTCAAAAAAAAATTTAACACCGTAAAAGGTGAACTCCTATTTTAAAAGCTATATTTTGGAAGCTATTATTAGCCTATTTTTAAATGCTATTATGTCCCTACTAATTATTATTACGCCCGTTATATTATTATATGTTACCATATCCCTACTCATTAAGGCATGACAAAGCACATGACTTAATATGCAGCAAATATAATAATCCGTGTCATTAGTTTAGTAATTAACACTGACTTGTGGTAATACAGCAAAACCCTGTATAGGAGCAAGAGAAAAAGTCCAATAAACATTTGTTTAGAGGGAAGAATCACCAACAAAGTGTTTTACTTTGATTAGCACTTAATAATGCAATGTAGACAGTTTGTAATTTAGTCGCTTAAAAATACAAAATGAAGACTATAATGCAAGTTTTAAAACCAATTGACTAGGGCAAAATCTTAAATGAACTGAGTGTAGCTTTAAACCCGATATAAATCCAATACCGCGTTGTAATCTAGTCAAAACAAAACAAGTGTGAATTAACAAAAGATATGTTTATTTCAAGGCAGTATTGTCAAGCAATACAAAGTAAGGCTAATCAAAATTTGTGAATAACTGAAATTGTTATGAATTAAAGTTAAGTGGGTTATCGAAACCACGGGCACTTTAATTAACAATCTATCAATAGAAGTGTTACCTGACCAGGGACAGGAATCACATAATATAATGTATGCATCAGGCATTTTGCTCAAGAAATGCTTTTTCCCTAATTGTGCTAAACTAGAAACCTTATTTACTCAGTCAACGCTACAAATTTAATTATAGGCATTTTATTTGGCCTTTAAGCAGGGAAAGCTACTATGCAAGTAGTGATGTTATTTAAAGCTACAGCTTGAAACTTTGATGAAAACCTGTCTCAATATTTGCTTATATCAATCAGATTATCTGTGGAAACAAATTAGGGAAACAACCAAATTGCACACTAAAATAAGTTTCTGAAAGAATTTTAGGTGAGAAATACGCAATGAACTAACAGAATATTGATCATTTTATTCAATTTGGCATTCAGGTTTACTGCAGTTCATGGGCAGTCATTTGACACTATGCAGAGATTCCTCGGTTCTGATTTGTAATTAGTGCTTGGAAAACCTAGGAAAAATAAAGGAACATTATCTTTTCACTGACTGTCTGTGTAATGTGCTCCTGTTTTTAGGCTAAACAAATTACCTACTGAACTTTAACTGTTACTAAAATTTACTTAAAAATCTACTTAAAAATCCAAATGATGTGAACACTTTATACTTTTAACATCTTATTTATGAAGCTACTATTATCCCTCCTGTTTGAGGCATGTAAAACACATGACTCAAACACTCAGTATATATAAATAATGTTTTAGTGGTTTCTCCATTAACACTGTCCTGTCTTACACAGAAATACCTGTATAAAAGCAACAAAAGTTAAAACACCAATCACCAAAAGAAAACGTTTTCAACATCATGTTAATAGTTTAAACAATTTTATCATATAGTAACTAAAATGCAACCAAAATCTATAGTGCAGTTCTGCTGAAATCCCACTAGAGTACAATATTAAATGCTGATAGAATCTAATCTCTATAAACCTGAATCAGTTTCAATATGGTCTTAACCAAGAAACTCAGATATACCCAGCAAACTATGTTTATCATGTTTGCAACACAAAATAATACTAATTGCTGTCTAGTATTTAGCATAGTCACAAATTAAACTAAGCGCTGAGTGCTTCAGTCTGTTTATCCAATTTGTATTTTGAAAACATATCACATTGTACGATCTATGCCAAGACGTGTATCAAAATCAACATTGCTGAACCTAAATTCGAAATCCAAAGGTTTCCTTCCTCCACATGCACAAACCCTGCCTTATGTTATCTTTGGGTGTGTGTGTGTGAAAGCCCCTACCTTGGCTGCTTCTCTGAGCTTCTGTAAGGAAAGAAAAAAAACACACCCCTCCTTTTCTGCATGGTAACACACACATTTCAACGCCTTTAAAGAAGATGTTGTCTCACAGTTTAGAAAACTGTAAGTGTTCAAATAAATTCTGTTAGCCAATTAAATGGTTTTAGCACCTACTCATTAAATTGATTAGTAGGTCTAGTTGATAGACAACCCTAAAACAAGTAATACAATCATAAACATGTGTGGTGTAACAAATTCCAAATTGTGTTACCCCAAAAAGTATGTAAGATCACAATAGTATCTAAGTGTTTGGTTTGTTTATTTTAGACAAAGAGACTCAAAAATGATCTTCCCATTCTAACGAAAATGATTTACTGGCCTGGAAACTGTATGTATAATGCTTGTTGTCCGTTATCTGTGTGTGTTACTCAGGGAGAGCCTGTCTGCCAGCTGTCCTTCTTCAAGGACAGAGGAGAGCCGTGTTATCGGAGTGTGGCTAATTCATTTGGAAGAAATTGCAAAATAACCCAAACAGAGGCATGTGAAAGTATTTCAGGTTGTCATGCAAAAATAGAAAAACAGATCAGAATTGACATTCCGTGTCCACTGGAGTACTGAGGAAAAGAGGATAGTTAGACAATGCATCAACAGGAACACATTTACGTAACATCCCCTATAATCCCCTGAAGAATAGTGTACAAAGTAAGTCCGTAACACTAAATGTTTTTACAAGAGCTCAAAATTCCTACTTATCTAAAGGAAAATCAAACTTGGTTAGAAACAACTCCCAACAGCTAATAGGGAGTTAAAACCGGAAAAAACGCATGAGATCACTTCCTGTCTTAGATGGTGTGGTTTTTCTGGGACTTGTAGTCCGAGTTGCCGTGTGATGACTACAAGCAGAAAAAGAAAAAGTGATCAAATGGACATCAACATTTTGGAGTTGCTCAGAGATAGCGCGGTATCTGAGAGTGAAACATCAATTGAAAAAAAAACTTTATTTTTACCGTGCACAACGAATTGTGTGTTTGAAGCACAGGGTCCCGCAAACGGTGGGCACCAGCAGGCACAAACACGCGCTTGTGGTGAAGATGTGTCTGAACTAATCAGTGCAGTCAGTCGGTCTGTCACAGTCCAGTCAGAAAAAAAAAGTCCTGATAGTGTCTCCTGATCTATAGGAGAGAAAAACAAACAGGATGTGAGACAATGAGTAAAGAAAAATATGCTGTAGGTTATCAGTCGTGAAGAGCACTGAAGCTCATCCTTTAATCCAAAAAACTCATCTGTGTGTTCTTCATCTGGAACAAAAAAGAAAAACGAGAGTGCCCAGTCATTTTGTTGTGACTTTGGGTGTATCTCTCTAGGCAAAAACAATTTTTACGTCTTATCAGACGGGAGGTTTAACAGTCTGACAGAGAGAAACGCACACTTGGAGCTCTAAGCAAAAAGTGTGTGTTTATAATGCGTCCAAAATAGTTAGCCAACTAATGATTGGTATTCAGACACACAATTCCAAAAATGTATTACTTTACAACCGTTATTCCAAAATGGAGACATATAACCTTCCTGCCTAATAAGTAGGCTTGTGCAGCTAAAGCTTCGGAGGGGGTAAAATTAGTTTGTGGCCTGTTTTAGTTTTTTCCCTGGATAATCTGTAGGAAAACCTGTCAGAAAAAACTATCTAATTTGCCGTCTATTCTACCTAAAAAGGAAATAAAATTATAATCCCCATTTTCCCAAATAAAAATGACCAGCGTTAACACTTTTTAACTCTAATATTTTAATTTTAGAACCCCAAAACACACTCAGATATGAGCGTTACTAATGTCAAATAAACACGTCAGGCAGCTGTTACCGGATCTGAGAAAATACATAGTCTAGTCTACTGTAAAGTGGGGGGAGATAAACTCTGTCAAGAATATCGTCTTCAGACGCATTTTATTGGCAACCTATCTGTATTACTCTATATCCTAAATAGCAAACAAAACAAAGAGCAAGACAGTGTATCAGTGCGAAGCAGTTTCTTCATTGCAAAGCATTGTGTGTGCATTTAGTTTTGAGTGTGTTTTTTTTTTACTCATCTGTAGCCGGCGTGAGCGTGGTCCCCAGACTTTTCAGCACCTCCGCCCGTTTCGTTTCTCTGTCCCACCGTCCTTGGACACATCCGTCTCCAATGTCCAGGCTGACCACAGTTGAAACAAGTGACTTTATCCACTTGTTGAATGTTGCCACGGAGTCGTCTCCCCCTGCCTCTCGCCTGCCTCCCAGGGTGACCCCTGTCTCTGTTGACAACAGCAGCTGTCATGGCTTCCAACAGTTTCATCTGTTTCTCCTCGCGGTGTTTTTGAGACCTTCTGTTCATGTTTCTAGATATCTGCTCGAGGTCCAACAGGACGAGCAGCTCTATCAGGCGTGGGTCAAGATCTTTGAGTTCTGTCCGCTGCTGATGCAGTGGAGGGGCTGAAGCAAGGAGTGGATCAGGTGTCTTCTCCTCTGGCATGCACGTGGTCTGTGGCTGCTCGGGCACGGCTGGTCTGTGCGTTGTCTGTGGTGGGTGAGATGGTGTTGGCGGAGGGCTTCCAAGCGGGAAACTCACGACCCTAGGACTCGGATAGAGAGAGTAAGAAGCATTACAGTCAGAGTGTGTGTGCATGTTATCAGTGTTTAGCAGAGAAGGCTCAGGTTGTAATTGCAGTTTCTCCCTGATGTTGGCTTCGTTTATCCATATTTGAAGGCATTTTTTGTTATCCCGTAAGAACTTTAATTTGTAATACCTTTTAATTTTTGATTTCCCCCCTACTCTGATTTCTTCTTCCTCTAATCCCTGTCTCAGATCTTTTAGCTTGCCCGTGCACAGCGTTCCCTTTTCAGGAAAGCCAAAACTCTCAACCCAATATGGTACATATTTAACACTCTGCAAACCGTACTTTTTCACCATTTCCTCAAATAGTGACCCAGCCAGGGCGGGCGACTACAGACTGGAACCCATATTCAACGAAAAATGGGTCCGAGAAAACGTTTTCTAACCGATCGCAGGAGTCGTCACCCGTGCGGTTGCTTTTTTTTCAAAGACAAAGCAACAAAATTAACCGATCGAGGGAGTAGTTTCTCCCGCGGTTGCTTTTTTTTCAAAGACAAAGCAACAAAATTAACCGATCGAGGGAGTAGTTTCTCCCGCGGTTGCTTTTTTTTCAAAGACAAAGCAACAAAATTAACCGATCGTCACCTTTTCACCCTGCCAGGTCTTTCTCTGAGAATACGGTAGCCGGAGTGTTATTTGTGCAGTCAAGATAACAGAAAAAAACCCAAAAAGTCTTCAGTCTTGTCACGTGTCAAACACGACAGTATTTGTTTCTTATGTCTTCACAAGTCAATTCAAATTATTTTAATTTTTAGAAAAACATAAACTTACCCTGCTGTTAGGAGATTTTCCTTTTCTTTTAGATCAGCGTGGAGTGTCCCGGGGAGCTCTGTGCGTGCTTACTGATCCTCCACTCTGAAACTTTTATTTAGAGGTTTGAGGCGTTATCTCTGGCCATGGAGGGCGCAGAGGTTCCGGATTGCAAGTCCTCAGCTCAGCACAGAGATCTCCGGGGCTCAGTCCAACAAACTGAAACCCTGCTCGCAGCGCCAAAATTGTGGCGGAAAATACCCAGGGTGCAGCAGGTGTAGATTAATTAACTGTTTTAGAATAATTGAAGATGAAACAAGTAACAAGAAATAGTAGACTGAAACCAATGTAGGTTTTTGTAATTTATTGAAGTACATATGTTCTGCGCAGAATAGGAGAACTCGTTCACAAGATGCACGCAGCAACATGTGGAAGAGTCTTCAAAGTTCACACATCAAGAACATCAGCTTAAATACACAGATAAGAGAGAGGGAGTGACATCGCTTTAAGCACACAATTCAATCTAATAACAAATGAAGATAGACCTTCTGGTCTGTCTGGTTCACAGGGATGTTGTGTCGTATAACTTGTAGACCGTTGTGACTACGGTTGTATCTCAGTAAACCTAGGTTGGCTATTTTCTCACAGACAAATGTATTTAACTTCTCCTTGGGGGAGACATAACAAGAGCACATACAGAAATACAGAGTTACTTGGGTAAAATATAATTTTGCCATCACAATACTCTGGAAAACACTTTGTTTAATACAACTTTAGTACAATTAATTCCTCCAAAACTGGAGTTTACGTACGCTTGTTAATGGGTAATTATTCTGTGTAAAGGTATATTACCTACTTCAATGAAAACGAACATGACGTGTCAATCAGTCCAAACATATTTTACATAATGTAAACATACAGATACAAATATATCTTACAAGTACCTGTATGGATCCATATATAATCAACTTGGTATTTGGTTTTTGCAGCTCACAACAGTAGGCTACAGTTCTTCTCCAGTGCTTTGGCGCATTTCTCAGATCAGTAATGTATATAGGCTACTTAACATATATGGAATAGTGCTCATGGTCATTGTTCATTAGACTATACTTACAGAGTGAACTGTTAAATATGGACAACAACACAAAGCAGTTTCACTATCTTGGTATAAACAATGGCATATATATGGACTTGTCAGCTTGAGTATGTCATTGGTATAAATACTTGCATTGGACACATAAACACAAGATTTGCGTCCGAGGTCTCTGTACGACCTCGGACTTGTGTCGTACAGCTCTGGGAGATGCTGACGGCTAAAATCAACCTCTAGTCCATGTTACGTTTGTGGATCCACGTGCATTCTGTGTTGTTGTTTTTTGAAAGCATAGGGTGCTTGTGACTTATGTCACAGCGCACCGCGGCTGCTCTTGCGCGTGCCGCGATCATTTGACCGCGGCACGCGCAAGAGCAGCCGCGGTGCGCTGTGACGTGCTTTCACGTGTCTGAAAAACACTAAAACAACATGTTTAACCTTGGCCACCGCACGCGCAAGAATCAACGAAATTAAATGAAAATTAAATCAACATCTGAAACCAGTTTAAAGAGATTTGTCTCCATCTGGTGGAGAGTCTCAGCAGCACAGAGGGAGGTGCATGATGGGAAATGTAGGATCCAACACTCACACGTTTCTCATGCTTCATTTTTCTTTCTTCTGTCGAAGTTGTTGGTGTTTTTGGTCCTTTTTTGTAACGTTACTGTTGCTGTTCTAAAGTTTAGGTTCTTTCTGAATGTTAAAGTTAAATTTTTTTAAACTATTAGTCACCTTTCTTTAACGTTTTTGTTGCTTCTTTAACGTTTTAGTTCCTGTGTCTCTGTTTTTGACATGGAAGATAGATGTATATGTTGGTGACGACCTGGATCAAACAGCTGAAGTTGATTTCCTTTCTAAAAGTTGGGCAGTGTGTTGCTATGGTTACTGTGATTAAGAACATGTTTGCCTTTTTTATATATTAGTATTAATCAACAGAGATATTAAACAAGGAAATCACTTCATGTGTTGTTTGTTTATTTCATATTACTGTTTAAATATGTTTAGTATGTTTTGTGCACCATCAGCAGTAAGAGATGCTTACCTGGTAATACCTTACTCAGTCCAGCAGAGGTCTCTCTAAAACCAGACAGGAACTAGAGCTCTTATTCTGAAAGGGAAGTCAGAGAGAGAGAGAGCGAGAGAGAGAGCGACAGAGAGAGAGAGAGAGAGAGAGAGAGAAAGAGAGAGAAAGAGAGAGAAAGAGAGAGAAGAGAGAGAGAGAGAGAGAGAGAGAGAGAGAGAGAGAGAGAGAGAGAGAGAGAGAGAGAGAGAGAGAGAGAGAAAAAGAGAGAGAAAGAGAAAGAGAGACTCCAGCTGCAGCCATTCAGTCCTGGAACCCGGAGAGTCAGCAGCAGTCGCAGCAGAGAGCTGCTGGATCTCAGAGACCAGGACCAGGACCAGAACAAGAGCGGAATGGAGGAGGAGCAGCAGAAGCCGGAGCAGCGGAGCAACAAGGTCCCCAGAAGACAAGCAGCAGGCTCGGCCTCTGATAGCAGCGGTGTTCAGGTCAGTGTTAGGACACAACAAGCACACTAAAGACACAAGATGGCCGACTCTGATGGGCTCTGCGTGCATTAGACACATGCTGGTCTCTGTGTGAAAAGGGGCCAGAGGCGTAGAAAGAGGTTTTTAAAAGTCTCGGTGTGTTGAGCTCTCAGGACGTTTGGAGCTTCTAACTGAATCTCTGTGTTAGTTTAGTTTCTAGTTGATATCTGCTTAGTTTGACATTTCCGCTCCGTTTATAGGAGGCTGGTTAAGTTACTGCTGATGAAGACACACATTTCCTGATGCTCCTCTTCAAAATAAAAGCATGTATGTAACAAAGTAACCAGGGGCTTTTATTGTGAAGGATGTATAGGAAGTTAAAGCGTGTTACTGCTGTGTGAACACAGCGCTATGAAGATAGATATGACAATGCTGGACTAATAAATACCAAAGTAGACGACATGAGAGCAGGAGTGTGTGTAGTAGTATTGTACATATTGGTGAATTAGGGACGTTTGATGAAAGTAAAATAAAGTTAGTAGCCTCTTCCCACCAAGTAGTTCCAGGAACAGTCCACTTCTAAACATTTCTACTAACTACTCTCCCCCAAAACCGGTTTACCATTTGCATTCATACTGGCCAAGTGGCCACAGGAACTGGTAGGGGGGGGTTGAGACAAAGTAGTCTGGATGCTAGTGTAGACCTTTTGTGATGACAACACCAACATTTCACCAGAGAGTTAACAGGTGTGATTAGATGGCTGTGTGAACACAAAGATCTTTTGTTATTCTAACCTGCTGCTGCTCTTTTTAATCAGGCAGCTAGGCCTACCTTCATGTGGGCATGTACACATAACTGGACTAACCTACTTTTCTATTACGTTTTTTATGTATATCAAAGTAAAACAACACAGCAAACTTTGGAGTGAAAAGGCTGAGATTTAATATTTTAATATAAATATAGTGCAAGGCAGTTCCATGCAATGGTCGTATATTAATAACCATATCAATCAATCAAAATTTATTTATAAAGCACTTTAAAATCCAAAAAGGACACAAAGTGCTAAACAGTAAAACAAAAAATACATGAAAGCCCAAGATACAAAGTCACATGACCTATATAATACAAATATGAAACAAAAACAAACCATACAATGAACAATCCGATCAATAGAACCAAGCATGAATTGTCAGTTTTAGTTTCCAAAGGCCAAAGAATAAAGGTGGTTTTAAGAAGAGACAGACAGTGAAGATGCCGTCTAATGTTCAGAGGTAAATCGTTCCACAGTTTAGGAGCTGCTACAGAAAAAGCTCACCCCCCCCGTTTAGCTCGCGCTTTGTTTTAGGCCCAATTAGAAGCAGTTGATCGGCTGACCTGAGAGACCGGGGGGGTCTATAGGGGTGTAGCAGCTCAGAGATGTAAGGAGGGGCGAGGCCATTTTGGCATTTAAAAGCAAATAAAAGAATCTTAAAATGGATCCTTTGATGTACAGGCAGCCACGGCAACGACCATAAAATGGGGGAAATGTGCTCATATTTACGTGTTCCAGTTAAAAGACGTGCCGCAGCGTTTTGCTCCAACTGGAGACGAGCAGTAGAGGATCCCCTGACCCCCACGTACAGTGCATTACAGTAATCCAGCCGAGTGGTGACAAAGGCCTGGATTACTGTCTCAAAGTGCTGCCTGGAAAGGAACGGCTTCATTTTGGACAATTGCCTCACATGAAAAAAAAAACTTGTTTTAACGATATATTTAACGAACGAAATATTGCAATTGTAAGATTGAAATGTACACGAGGTGAGCAGAACAGTGTTGATTGACTTTGTTCAGGCCAATACTGAGTCAGGAGAAAGAATAAAGAATGCAGATATCACCGTCATGGTCCGATGACATCATTCATGTATTAAGTAGCCATGCTGGGGGGGGCTGGTTTGTCTCGGCAGCGGCTACGTTTCCAAAGATTAGTAGCAAACTAATAAACAGACTCCAAAAAGACAGCTTTTGTTTTAAACTGTGTCTAAAACATGTCTATATGCAGAGTAGCGTGCTGTAGTTGTGTAAAACATGTCTATATACAGAGTAGCGTGCTGTAGTTGTGTAAAACATGTCTATATACAGAGTAGCGTGCTGTAGTTGTGTAAAACATGTCTATATACAGAGTAGCGTGCTGTAGTTGTGTAAAACATGTCTATATACAGAGTAGCGTGCTGTAGTTGTGTAAACGCGTCTATATGCAGAGTAGCGTGCTGTAGATTTGAAAATACCAAGGGTAGGAGCTGACCTACAGCTTATCAGTAGTTTGTTCCAGATATATGGAGCATGGAAACTGAAAGCAACTTCCCCCTTTTTTGTTCTGACCCTGGGGATGGCAATCAGACCCAACTCTGATGATCTAAGAGGTCTCTGCGGTTCGTAGTTTACCAGAAGATCTGAAAGGTGTTTTGGCCCTAAACCATGTAGTAATTTATAGACCAGTAGAAGTATTTTGAAGTCTATTCTTTGGTGTACAGGAAGCCAGTGTAAGGACATCAGAACAGGAGAGATGTGACCCTTGATATGTTCTTGAGGTGGTAAAAAGCTGACTTTGTTACTGTCTTAATGTGGCTGCTAAAATTCAGGTCGGAGTCCATTATTACGCCGAGATTTCTGGCTTTGTTTGTTGCTTTTAACTAGGGCTGAAATGATTCATCGAGTTACTCGAGTAATTCGATTACAAAAATTCTGCCTCGAAGCCTCGTTAAATTCCTATGACGCGCACTATACACGCAGGGATCTGATTGGTCCACACGGACCGTTGTTCAGGAAGCACACCACTAGCGCACGATACATTTTGAATTTAGTTAGCGCGATGCCGGAGAGTAAAGATGTCCAGAAACGGCAGAGAATGTCTAAAGTTTGGGAAGAGAACAAGGTGCAATGTGTCTACTGACCTGGCAGACCACAGCAGTACGACTTCAATGATTCAGCATCTGAACCGAAAACATCCGCTCCACGCCGTTTCACCGAGCGTCGCTGAAACAAGGTAACGTCGCCTAAGCAGCCGCTGGTTTTAATCACGTACTGTATTTGTAGCGATGTCGTGATGGTTTGACTAGATATGATGTTTAGCTTTGATGTTTTTAACTAGTAAACTTATTCACACACACACACACACACACACACACACACACACACACACACACACACACACAGGTTGCTAGGTTACCATAGTAAATAGGCTCACCCCAGAAATTCTATATTATTTGTTGGTAGTCTAATGGTAAATGCTGCAGGTGTAGAAATCTACATAAAACAGATATTTCCTTTGATGTCAGGGCTAGATTACAGCATCAAACTTAATTAAATTAAATGGCCAAATGTTGGAGTTGGAATAAATACCTCTGTTCTTTTGAGAAATAAAAGCCAAATGCTTGATCATTTTACAGCCACATCATTTTCGTTATACATTATTTGTTTTGGTTGTTTCAAAACGCAAAAAAAAAAAATCTGATTAATCTATTGATTAATTTCTAGAGTAAACAGTGTAACCAGTCAACAGTGGGCCAGTGGCCAGTCAGTACATAAGTGTTGTTCTAGGAGGTAGTGGAGGTGGTGGAGAGGGAGGAGAGGCAGACAGACTATCAGAGAAGTCTCTCTCTCCTCTTCCCTTTAGTGAAGCATTGTAGAGTTGTACGGCCCTGGGGACAAATGACTTCCTCAGTCTGTCAGCTGGGCATGGCAGTGTGTGTAGTAGGACTGCACGACAAATCATTATGAAATTGCGTTCTCGATTCACCCCTGTTCACGATTTAATTTTTAAATAACTTTGATTTTGTTTCTCCTTTTTAATTAATTTATTGCAAGCCTTTGACATTTACACGAACATGTTTTAATTAAACATGTTCAAGGAGTTCAGATAGAGCCTGTATCAGGGCCATATTTAGTTCAGATAGAGCCTGTATCAGGGCCATATTTAGTTCAGATAGAGCCTGTATCAGGGCCATATTTAGTTCAGATAGAGCCTGTATCAGGGCCATATTTAGTTCAGATAGAGCCTGTATCGGGGTCATATATAGTTCAGATGAAGCCTGTATCGGGGCCGTGTTTAGTTCAGATAGAGCCTGTATCAGGGCCATATTTAGCTCAGATGAACCTGTATCAGGGTCATATTTAGTTCAGATGGAGCCTGTATCAGGGCCATATTTAGTCCAGATGGAGCCTGTATCAGGGTCATATTTAGTCCAGATAGAGCCTGTATCAGGGTCATATTTAGTTCAGATGGAGCCTGTATCAGGGCCATATTTAGTCCAGATGGAGCCTGTATCAGGGCCATATTTAGTTCAGATAGAGCCTGTATCAGGGCCATATTTAGTTCAGATAGAGCCTGTATCAGGGCCATATTTAGTTCAGATGAAGCCTGTATCAGGGTCATATTTAGTTCAGATGAAGCCTGTATCAGGGTCATATTTAGCTCAGATGAAGCCTGTATCAGGGTCAGGGTGGGAAATTAACTTTTTTGCCCAATTTTACCAGCCACTTCTATTTTTTACCAGCCACTTTTTCCGGAATTCAAGTTTATAAAAGAAAGTGCACTAGCATATTTTGAATTGCTTCAGTGCATTATTTTTTTATTTTTAGTAATACATATTTTGTTAATATAGTCAAATAAAAACTGATGTGAAAAAAAGCCTGCGAGGCCATGGTAAAATTGTGTTTTGGTCAGTTTGGTCACATTCTGA
This sequence comes from Gymnocephalus cernua, assembly GCA_023631565.1. Lineage (NCBI taxonomy): Eukaryota > Metazoa > Chordata > Actinopteri > Perciformes > Percidae > Gymnocephalus > Gymnocephalus cernua. The sequence continues at coordinate 394,557 of CM042435.1, forward strand.
TCGTAACATAGCATGAAGAGAAAATAATAAATTAAATTAAATAAAATGTATTAATGCGCCTATTCTTGTTCGATATTTTCACTTTCTAACTGAAGTAATGCTATATATTTTTACATGCATTAGTGTGCACAAACTCCTAAAAAACATGTAAACTGCATAATGATAACTGGTTCTTTAACTAGAAGAAGATCTCAGGCTAGGAGGCAGGTCACTGAGGAGTGATGGGTAATGTCTGTGATTACTGAAACGTTGTAGTATGCAGTGTCCTGATTGGTGGAAAAAACTTGTAGAAAGAAAGGCTGTTGTCAGGTAAAAATAATAATAATAATATAATAATATAATAAATAATAAAAATAAAAGAGGCTGAAGAGAAAAGTTGACGTGGAAAAGCCCAGCTTAATGATGAATGGACTGATAAGCAGGCCACGCATTCGTTTTGTATGCTTCATTTGCAATGAAATGATGCTGTTGCAAAATAATACAACCAGCATCATCATTAAGAATAAAAGAAGATTGCGTCATTCCCGTGCATATTAAGTAGCCTCATGCATGTATTTGTCTATTAATGCAATTTTTTTAAAGATAAACAGACTACAAACGGACAGCTCTTGTTTTTGCTTGTTTATAAAAAGAAATTGGCTATTTGCAGAGTAGAGCTGTGTTTGGTAAAACAGCGCGCTGGACCAGAGCAGATTGAAATATCGCTACCTACATGTTTATGCCGTCTATACAGGTGAGTGTATTGATAAGTATTGACTTTTGAAGGTTTTATTGTAGCCTACTTACAGTAACGAGACTAGCGTTAGTTCCCGGGGCCAGCGGTCGTTGGTAATCCTCTCTGTATCGTTCCCAGTCAGGTAGTGCTTGTTGTAACGCACACACCTCTCAGCTCAGCTGTGTGTGTGGAGCGAGGGCATCGCTGTACGACACCGGAGCTCGAGCCCTACTCGCTTTCCCGTGCGCGTCGCGGTGACTTCGCAATGCGGTCACCATAGGCCGGAACTCATCTCACGGCTCCGTGGACGTCAACATGGGTCACTCGAGCTTCATTTCACCACGACATCGGCAGATCAACTACGCCGAGGTGAGCGGTTTCTCGCTCCGGTGCTTGGGTAGGAATGGCATGTTCGTTTTAAGTAGGCATAGTAGCCTAACAAATACAATTATGTTTTATAATCCACCTGCCACTGTGGCTGGTATTGTTCCTTAATACATTAATGGCGAAAAATGTATCGTTAGGAACCAGTATCAAAACTGAGGTATCGAGATTGGCACCAGATCAAAGAAATTTTAATGATACGAACGCAAGGGGGAAAAAATAATAATAATTGGGAACTTGCATAACGGATATCTGGCATATGACTATTTTAGAAAAATAGATTAAAAACTCATATGAGATTGGTTTTTGATGTGCTGGGCTTAACCAATCATTGACCAATGAAACGAGTTCTAGCCAATCAGATGCAAAGTAGGGCGGGTCTTTGCTGAAAAGCGAGAGTGCAGTGTGGTCTCCGTGGTAACACAGCTAAAACAATTGAGGTAAAGTTGATTCACTGCTGCTCAGTGACCTCACTCACTGCTCTCCTATTCCTGCTCTCTCTACTCCAACGTCCAATCTCCAATTCTGTTACATGTGTTGCATGTGGATTCTCGCGCTGGGCAGTTTTCATTTTGTTTTGTTGCACTTTCCCGCACTTCCCTTTTCCACCATTCCCTCGTCATGGTGTGTGAATGTAAAGGAAGGGAAACCATTCTCTGACTCTCTTCCCTTGGCATATATCAGGCTGCTCACCTGCACCGCGCCATCTTCTCTGTTAAGTTTTGTAGCAGTTCTGAATCTTACAAAACGCTGCTTCCAATCCGGCCATTCTCCTGGCTTGTCCAATGAAAAGTTTGATGGAGGATTGAATTTTGCCATGACTCTTCACCAGTCGTTTGCTTCTGACACCATGTAAATTTAGAGTGAAGATTTGATTGGTCAATTTGAAATAACTCTCCCTCTGTAGATGTAGAGCTGGACCACCAATCACAGAGCTGAAAGCATAACATCTTCTTCCTAGCAACAGCAGAGGCTGCAAAAGATGGACAATTAATTTAACCCTTTACATTCCAACACAAACCGACCAGGCAGGTTTGAAGGGTATATTTCTTCAAAAACGTTTTTTTACATTGATAAAATATAATTACAACTAATGACTTTTTAAATATGATTTTGTAGAATATCAACAAGTTGTTGTAAAGGTGCATACACTTACATATGTTAGCATGTTAGCATATATAAGCGTGTGTTAGCATTAGGGGTGTAACGGTACGTGTATTTGTACCGGACTGTTTCGGTACAGGGCTTCCGGTACAGTGCACACGTGTACCGAAAGGGTTTTTGAGTGTGGAACATTGGTGAGTTTCGTGTTTCCACACGAACATATTAAGTGGCGTAAGTCTCCGCGTTCAGTGCAAATCCCGCCCTGCAGCTGATTCTAAAGTTTGTATTGGTCATGTCTATATGTCAGTCACTGTACAGATTGCCTACACCAATCACTGATCTCTAAACCTACCCGCCGTCACTGTAACCTCAACCAATGAAATCGACTGCAGGGCGGGATTTGGCAACACCGCGCTTTAGCCTTTAGCCCAGCCTCTCGTTAGCTAGCATCACGGCCAATGCAGACCAGTCCATAGACAGTACAAGCCGGATGAAGAGCCGCCCGCATCATTAAGGTCTCCTGTTTGGGAACAACTCGTCAGCGGACAAAGACTAGCTAGTCGATAAGACGGCAGCAGTGTGCCGACGTTGCTCAGTAATGATCGGGTATGTTTCTGACAACACTTCAAACTTGTTAACGCACTTGAAAAGGCATCACGCAAGTGTGACCATCACTACTACAAGGAAAAAAACGACCGTAATTCTACCGCAGCTCCCGGCATTTAAACAGAGCCATTGGTGTTTCCATAGCAGCTGATCTACGACCAGACTCGGTGGCTGAGAACACTGATGAAGGTGACACTGACTTAGTGGAGAACTTTGCAGCAGTATTTTATCTATTCTTTTTAGAGCCCGACCGATATGGATTTTTGGGGGCCGATGCCGATATTAACTTGAAAAGAGCCGATTTATAAGCCGATATTTTGATTTTGAAAATAAACTGGATATTAGACCCATTTCCTATAAACTGCACTTACACAACATTCAATAGCAAAATATCTGCCTGTTCTATGTATGTGGGCTGTATAAACCATTTTCCAGAAGGGATGTTAAAAAAAAGCCTTAGATTACAGTCTCAATGACTAAACAATTGCACATCTAAAGTATATATTTTTCAATGATCACAAAACAGTCTGGTTTTAAACATTTAACACTTTTATTTACTTCCAGTTGAAGCTGGTTTTAACAGTGTGTACTGTAAATAAATTATAAGTTAAAGTAAAAGAGCTATACCAAACAAATTCAATATTCCACAAAACCATAATAAAATTAAAATAAGTTAAATGTATAGCTACATATACAATAAATAAATATAAAATATAAAATAAATAAATAATACCAAAATATAATTAAAACAATGTAGAATGTTCTCAATATATACAGCACACAGGCAAGAGGTTTTCCTCCTTCACTACTTTTTACAAATTATACTTTTAGACTTTTACTCTGTCTACCTCTGAACTTTAATATTTGAACAGTGTTTTGAAAAATGTCTTGAACAGGGTGCTCCTTAGTACTGCCAGTTGAGAAGTGGCAGGTTGTAGTACAGGAAGCACAACATCTCTGCCTTGGAACCTGTTAGAGAGCTCCTCCTATCTTGATAGATGGCCCCCACAGTGCTGAATACCCTCTCACTAGGGACAGATGAAGGTGGAGGAGTGAGAAACCTCCTGGCCAATGGAGCCAGAGTCTGGAAGCGGCCAGCGTTTTGCCTCCACCACTGCAGGGGGTCACCTGATGATGATGATGATGATGATGATGATGACAAATACAAATGTTATATACTTAATATACAAAAGCATAACTTAATTTGATATCACTGAAAAATAAATAGTGAAACCTGTTTTGCGATCAAGAACGGGCTCTTGAAGATACCGATCCAGCTCCTCGTTCAGACTCTCAGACACCCCTGTCACTGTTTGCTGGCTCTGCAACATGTCCTCGTAGAGATGGTCAAGCACACTCTGCTTCTGGTCTAGGGACTTCTCCATCCTAGGTTTCTTTGAATATCCCTCGGCATCCTTATGATGTTGTTTGTCTGCCTCTTTTTCAAGCCAGGTTTTGGCCTTCTTGGTTGTGCTGTCAGAGAGGGGACGCTGTTTGTAACGAGGATCTAGCACACAGGCCAGCACTGCTTCTTTGGACTCTGCAATCTTGGAAAACCTTCTGGTTAAGCTGTCGAGCATGACCTTCCTCAAAGTCTGAATTCCTCTAGTTTCAGGACCCTGAGTCTCCAGAAATCTTTTCAAATTCCATCTGGTTGGGCATGCCTGGAGAATGCGGTGTTCAGGTAGACCAACATCCTTCTGAATTTTTTCAAGCCTCTGCTTGGCAGGGACTGAATGACCAAAATGGGTTGCACACCTCTTCAGTTTGGCCAGGATGTCACCTACAGCTCTCTGTGCCTGGAGACCATCATTCACAACAAGCTGGAGGGTGTGAGCACTGCAGCTGAGGTCAGGCATCTCCACCAACCTCATCCCCTTAACAACATTGGCTCCACTGTCCCTGAGCACCAGCAGCACACGTTCACTGTCTATATCCCACTCGGTAAGCATGTCTAAAAACAACTGTCCAATGTACTCACCAGTGTGAGATCCACTCATGGCTTTCACATTTAGGACAACTTGCACCCTGTTCCATTCTTCATCGATGAAGTGAGCAGTCAAGCTCATTAGCGACTCAGTGGACCCTGACCAACAATCTGTTGTAAATGCAATATGCTTTGCGTTTTCAACAGCCAAAAACTCCTTTATCTTGATCACCACTTTTGCATGCACATGATGCAATTTATCTGTGCGATAAAACTTTTCTGTCTTCAGATTGTACCTAGGCTCTGCAGCAGCCAGCAGCCTTCTAAACCCCACACCTTCCACCACAGAAAAAGCTTGGATGTCTGTCGCTATCATCTCCATTACTTTTCTGTCCAGGTTTTTTGTCCTTGGATCTGATGGACCCCATTTGAGTACCTTATCAAATGCTTGTGGCAGGGTAGGCTGCTGTGTTCTAACAGAGAGTTTTTTGTACCTCACTCTGCTGCTGTGCCTCTTTATATTGCTCACTGTGTTTGGTTTTCAGATGAGTCCACAAATTGGAAGTGTTTTTCTGCTTCGCTTTGATAGACCCCTGGCTTACATTAGCTGCACATATATTGCAGGACAGTTCATTTGAGGTATCTGTGGAGAAGTAGTCCCACACTTTGCTGCTACATCGTCCTCTTTTTTCAGCCATCTGTAGGGCAGAAAGAGAGACAGAGATAGAATAAGCATGTGTATTAATAATATCACCATGTATCATTACTTATGTCATCATTACAATTATAATAATAATAAACAGGGATATCCTACATGGGCAAAAATGAGAAATATAGAGAAATATTTTTTTGTTTTTATTTGTCAAGCAATAGGTATTACCTATTACCTATTTATATTTAAAAATATTATTACAACATTTTCCTGTTATGTCTGTGAAGCTGCTTTCCCCTAACGTTGTAACCTTTAGATAACGTTACCTTAACGTTCCCCTAATGTTGTAACCTTTAGATAACGTTACCCTAACGTTCCCCTAACGTTGTAACCTTTAGATAACGTTACCCTAACGTTCCCCTAACGTTGTAACCTTACACAACTGTCTGTGCATGAGCAGGAATTAATTATTATATATTGGCAGGAATGAATGAACAGGCAAACTTTAACTTGATTAGCGTTAGAATAACGTAACAGTTGTTTTTTCGAGGCACGCTGTACATAACTTCTAGTCATTTACTACACGCGCCCCCTGCCACAGATACGCGGCCATTATGTGGGAAACACTGCAGATATATTTAGAATAAGTTAAACGCTAACGTTATAGTTTGACCTCTTATTAACGTTCGCGTTCTTCCACTGATAAACATGGTTTTAGTTAGCTTTGTGGCTAATCTAATATAGCAATGCATTAGCGGCTATAAGTGATGTTACAGAATATTTAGTGATAATGATAGGACCGTTAGCTAGAACTACCACACCGTTTTTATATGCAGTGTATGAACTAAATCTACAATCATTTCACATGACGAACGACAGACTCACCGTCAAAACAGTATCTCCATGACGGGTGTAATGCTGCCACTGGCTTGGCTGAGAGCTTTCTTCTGTAGTGGATTTCTGGCGCTGTTGTCAACTGGGGAGTTGCAGACCGCCCTCTGGTGGGCAAACTATGCAACACTCATAACATGAGTGAAGCATGAGACTCTGTTTCTCATGTTTTATCGGCCGTTATAAACACCGATACGAATTTAAATGCATTTAAATGCCATTAGCTCATATCGGCCGATAATATCGGCCGGCCGATATATCGGTCGGGCTCTAATTCTTTTTATTTTAGATATATTTTATTTATTATATTTTATTACAAAGTGTTTAAAAAAACTGTAAACAAATCGTTAAAAAGTTTATAGTAAACAACCTGCGGTTTAATGTTTGCATTTCTTTCCCTTACTGTACCGAAAATTAACCAAACCGTGACTTTAAAACCGAGGTACGTACCGAACCGTGATTTTTACGTACCGTTACACCCCTAGTTAGCATGGATTGGCATGTTAGCATATGTAAACATCTTAGCATTATGTAATTATGTTTGCATGTGTATCGCTCCACCATTGCATCTAACTCTCTTGTCTGTTTCTATAGGAACGGAGAGGAAGAGGGGGACTCGGACATCACAGCTGTCAGCACTGTGGCAAGTCCTTCACAACATCTGGACATTTAAAGATTCATCAACGCATTCACACTGGAGAGAAACCATACAGCTGTGAACAATGTGGGGCAGCTTTTAGAGAGTTGGGTAAACTTAAAATCCATCAACGCATTCACACTGGAGAGAAACCATACAGCTGTGAACAATGTGGGGCAGCTTTCACAACGTCGACTAATCTTAAAGTCCATCAACGCATTCACACTGGAGATAAACCATACAGCTGTGAACAATGCGGGGCAGATTTTTTACAATCATCTCAATTGAACTCCCACCGACGTGTTCACACTGGAGAGAAGCCGTTCTGGTGTGAACAATGTGGGAAAACCTTTGCTCATAGTATTAGCCTTAAAGCCCATCAACGCATTCACACTGGAGATAAACCATACAGTTGTGAACAATGCGGAGCAGCTTTCACAAATTCATCTCACTTGAACTCCCACCGACGTGTTCACACTGGAGAGAAGCCGTTCTGGTGTGAACAATGTGGGAAAACTTTTTCTCGTAGTAGTAACCTTAATGTCCACCAACGCATTCACACTGGAGAGAAGCCGTTCTGGTGTGAACAATGTGGGAAAACTTTTTCTCAGAGTAGTAGCCTTAAAGTGCACCAACGTATTCACACTGGAGAGAAGCCGTTCTGGTGTGAACAATGTGGGAAAACTTTTTCTCAGAGTGGTAACCTTACAAAACACCAACACATTCACACTGCCTCCTCTTGAACATGTTCTAAAGCCAAGCTGTTGTTAGAGTGGAGAGAGGGAACAAATAGCGTGAGTCAAGACGCGGTTTACTACCCAGATAACAAAAGAGAGCAGTCACGAGCCCAAAGTAGCCGAGGTCCAGGACCACTTGCAGGCACTAACCTGCTTGAGAAATATGGAAGAAGAACAAAGTGTGGAATCTGTCAGAGCTCATAACATTGGGTAAAAAGAGCATGTAAAGATGACAAGTGAAAATCAGTGCAGTCAAAAACACGATGAGTGTAACATAACAGTTGTTTTCCAAGGAATCAGATTGTGAGATATTCATGGTTGAAGCTTGTAGAAGAAAATGATTTACCAGTTTTAGTCTCATTTTATCATAATATCCTCTTTCTGTTCACTGATTAAGTTATTATTTTACCTGATTTTTTTTTAAGACACTTTTAATTGTTTTTGTATTGTGTAACTGAATGTTTTTAACAATATACATCCAGAGATGGAATTGTTTTTGGATATATTACTGTTATCATTTATGTTTTACTTTATTACTTCATGTATTCATGTGTTTTGTTGAAGAATATTGTGAGTTGGGTTTATTTTTTAAATGTTTTCCTCTTATATAGTTGAAGCTGGTCATGTTGGTTCATACGTGTGTGATCACTTGAAGAGTAGTAATGTAGACTCACTGTAATCTGAACACTTGATATTACCAAGGAAACTATGAATAAATACTTTTTTGACAAACTATAATATGACTTTTTATTACCTTTTTTCTACATAACCTACTATGATTTTTTTTTTACTTTTTCAACATACTATACTATGGTTTTTTTCGACCTCCAGGATCGTGCCAATTCAAGTAAATTCAACCAATCGCTGCGGATGTGGTGCGACTCGCAATTTTGACCAGTCAACGCAACTTTTCGGCAAATTTGACCAATAACCTGAAGTTTCCCGCGACTTCAACCAATCCCAGCAGTCCCTCGTGCCGTCAGTATGTGACTGAGAGCTAATGACCAAGTGAGAGTGAGAACAGCCGCGGGTTGATCATTTCCTTGTTTCTGATATGAAGACGAGACGTGTGTGACTGACTCCAACATCTAACATTTACCACCAAAACGTACAGCGGAGGACCTTGCTAACATTTCAGACCATCCTGCCATCCTGTAGACATGAGAGATGCAGTGTTGGGAGTAACGGCGTTTAAGTGTAACGGCGTTATGTTTTCAGTAACGGAGTAATCGAATGAATTACTTTTCCCATCGTTGCAACGCCGTTATCGTTACTGAGAATGTAAAGTGGCGCATTACTACAACTTGGTTGAATGAAGCGCGAGGTGTCAGGTATTGGCTACACATCAGCTGCCTGGAGAGAGCAGGTGGGGGGGGCACACCGTTGCAAATGTGATGATGATGATTGGCTGGGAGGGCGGATGCCCTGCTCACGCTGTCTCACTGCACGCTCTGATGACCACTAAACACAAGACGGCGACAATGGCGACAAGCCGGGGAAACTCAGTCATATAATATATAATAGCGTTATAGAACATAAAAAATAATGTTGCTCAGTAACTAATTACTTTTACAATGTGGTAACTGAGTTCAACTCAATTACTTTATGGGAGAAGCAATTTGTAACTAATTACTTTTTTAAAGTAAGATGACCCAGAGTGAAGGAGTTTAAGTACCTTGGGGTTTTGTTCCCGAGTGAGGGGACAATGGAGCGGGAGATTGGTCGGAGAATCGGCGCAGCGGGGGCGGTATTACATTCAGTGTGACGAAAAGAGAGCTGAGCCAGAAGGCAAAGCTCTCGATCTACTGGTCAGTTTTCATTCCTACCCTCACCTATGGTCATGAAGGCTGGGTCATGACCGAAAGAACGAGATCCAGGGTACAAGCGGCCGAAATGGGTTTCCTCAGGAGGGGGGCTGGCGTCTCCCTTAGAGATGATGAGGGTGAGAAGCTCAGTCATCCGTGAGGAGCTCGGAGTAGAGCCGCTGCTCCTTCACGTCGAAAGGAGCCAGTTGAGGTGGTTCGGGCATCTGGTAAGGATGCCCCCTGGGCGCCTCCCTAGGGAGGTGTTCCAGGCACGTCCAGCTGGGAGGAGACCTCGGGGAAGAACCAGGACTAGGTGGAGGGATTATATCTCCAACCTGGCCTGGGAACGCCTCGGGATCCTCCATTCAGAGCTGGTTAATGTGGCTCGGGAAAGGGAAGTTTGGGGTCCCCTGCTGGAGCTGCTCCCCCCGCGACCCGACACCAGATAAGAGGACAAAGATGGATGGAAGTAAGATGACCAACACTGGAGAGACAAGATGACACGATGACCTAAATTGAGGACAGCTACGCTCGTTACTGTAACCCCGGATTTCCACAGGCTGCGTAACTGCTGCGGAACGTCTCCGTGGTCCGCCGTCCGTCAATACCCACCGGATCCGGAGTTGTTGCGGAACGGCTGCGGCCAGGACTGACAGCTGTAGTCCCGCTAGATCTCGCGAATTCACGCAGAATAGAACCACAAAACCACCAACAGTTTGTTTCTATTCCGAGGAGTAGAGAGGAAACAACTCCGTGCCGTGTTTTCAAGGTGTAGTGAAGATAAATATGATCCTTCATGAGCACGGTGTATTTTATTTTGAAAGTTAACCGGATGTTTTATTTTGTTTCTGTGCTCGACTTCCTGTCCCGCACTATCTGCCGTGTGCTGAATTGCTGCGGAGCTCTCCGGCGTCCGGCAAAAATAGAAGCTCTGCGTATCTGATCTGCAGGACTGCGACCGCCGGAGCTGTGCCGGAGTCGGAACGCAGACGTTATGCAGCTGGTGGAAATACACACGTTGACTTTAATGGAAACCGATTGACTCCGCCGACGTTCCGGAGCCGTTCCGCAGCAGTTCCGCAGCCTGTGGAAATCCTGGGTAAGTGCAATGATAAGTTAAATTCCAATAAGTAACGTTACTTTATCAAACCGTATGAATGTGTGTCCCAGGCCAGGATAGGAAATGAACTAACAATACAAAGATCAACAAGGCACTGACACATATCTTCACATTTGATTCATTCAATAAATTATTTTTTGTCTTAAATCCAGCAGCCATTTTCATATTATACCAACATTTACAGCATCCTGAGCCTTTTTGGTAAGGTTACTAAGAAATCTCAGCCCACAGTAATTTTGTTCTCCCTTTTTATTTAAAGTGCCCATATTATGAAAAAGTCATTGTTTTTGGATTTGGGGTGTTATTTTGTGTCTCTGGTCCTTCCACACACATACAAACTTTGAAAAAAATCTATCCATGTTGTTCTGAGTGAGATACGGTTTCTGAATGATTCCTGCCTTCAGTCTCTGGGTGAGCTGGTCAAAATCTGCACAGCTTTTTACGTCACTAGCCGAAACGACGGGCTAAACACAACCATTAGCATGCTAGCACTAGCGTTAGCATGCTAGCTCGTTCTCAATGGCAAAGCACTGCTACAACACACAAGTTCACCATAATCTCCAAAAGAAGTACTTCCGTGTGCGCCCTCCTTTAGAAGAAGTCTCCCGGCTAATCCTGCCTTGTAACTGACCAAAGTTGGAGAAACAACCTTTCTTTTACTGTCTATGGAGCTAACTGACATGATCTACCATCTGAGCTACTGAGCATGTGCGAGTGGAATCAAAGATGGTACAGAAGAAAAGATGATTCACTCTGTAGCTAAAACAGAGACCTGAACACAAGGTGAAAAGAGGAGCTGCAGCAGTGAGAGAGAGAGATGTGCAGTACAACAAAAATATATTAAACCATGTAAACATATTCTGGTACAACCTTAAAATACAGATATGAACCTGAAAATGAGCATAATATGGCATCTTTAATGTTCATACAGAACAAACATGAGTGGACAAAAACTAACCTGGCAACAAGTCTTTCAGCAACAGGGCAATTCAAAGTGCGTTACATGAAGACAATTGAAAGAATAAAAGTTACAGTGCAGTATAAGAAATTAAACATTAAAGAGCAGTTAAAAACAGTTAAAGATGTAAAAGCAGATAAAATAAGCAACAAAAGTATAAGAAATGGATAGTTATTTAACAAAAGGCAACATCAAAGGGAAAGGTCTTCAGCCTTGATTTAAAAGAACTGAGAGTTGCAGCGGACCTGCAGTTATCTGGGAGTTTGTTCCAAATATGTGGAGCATAGAAACTAAATGCTGCTTCTCCCTGTTTAGTTCTGACTCTGGGGACAGAAAGCAGACCTGTCCCAGACCACCTGAGAGGTCTGGGTGGTTCGTAGTTTACTAGCAGGTCAGAAATGTATTTTGGACCTAAACCGTTTAATGATTTATAAACCAGCAAAAGTATTTTGAAATCAACTCCCTGAGACACAGGAAGCCAGTGTAAAGACTTCAGCACTGGAGTGATGTGATCCACTTTCTTGGTCTTAGTGAGGACTTGAGCAGCAACGTTCTGAATCAGCTGCAGCTGTCTGATTGATTTTTTAGGGAGACCTGTAAAGACACCGTTACAGTAGTCCAGTCTACTGAAGATAAAAGCATGGACAAGTTTTTCCAAGTCCTGCTGAGACATAAGTCCCTTTACCCTTGGTATGTTCTTAAGGTGGTAATAGGATGACTTTGTAATTGTCTTAATATGGCTGTTGAAATTCAGTTCTGAGTCCATAATTACACCAAGATTTCTGGCTTTGTCTGTTGTTTTCAACATTGTCGTTTGAAGCTGAGCGCTGACTTTTAATCGTTCCTCTTTTGCTCCAAAAACAACCACCTCAGTTTTTTCTTCATTTAATTTAAGAAAGTTCTGGCACATCCAGTCGTTAATTTGTTCAATGCACTTAGTCAGTGTTTGTATAGGACTATAGTCTCCTGGCGATAAGGTTATGTAAATCCGTGTGTCGTCCGCATAACTGTGGTAATTTATTTTGTTGTTTTCCATAATCTGAGCCAGTGGAAGCATGTAGATGTGAAACAGAGGAGGCCACAGAACGGAGCCTTGGGGAACTCTGCACGTCATATTTGTATGCTCAGATGTACAATTACCTATAGATACAAAGTAGGTCCTATTCTTTAAATAGGATTTAAACCAGTTTCGGACTGAGCCAGAAAGGCCAACCCAGTTTTCCAGTCGGTGTAATAATATGTCATGGTCGACCATGTCAAATGCTGCACTGAGATCAAGTAATACTAAGACTGTAGTTTTGCCACTCTGTGTTTAAGTGGATGTCATTAAATACTTTAACAAGAGCTGTCTCAGTGCTGTGGTCGAAAACCCGACTGGAAGGCATCAAAACCATTGTTTAGTGACAAGAAAAGGTTGAGTTATTGAAAAAACGCTTTTTCAATGATTTTACTTAAGAATGGAAGGTTAGATATCGGCCTATAGTTGCTCAGTAGTGCCGTGTCTCGGTTGTTCTTTTTTAAAAGTGGCTTGATGACTGCAGTTTTCAGGGCCTTTGGGAAGATACCTGAGAGTAGAGACTTGTTTACAATCTGTAAAAGATCAGAAGACATACAATTTGAAACATTTTCGAAAAGGCCTGTTGGTAGAATATCAAGGCATCAGGAGGAGGTTTTCAGATGTTGTATAATGTCCTTCAGGTTTTTATGGTTGATCATATGAAATTGTGTGATATTGGAATTTGTTTTGCCTGGACAGTGTGGCAACACATATCCCTTACTTGATATGGAGGCACTGCTAGACACAGTTAGTCTAATTTTCTGAATTTTGTCTTCGAAAAAAGGAGGCAAAATCATTGCAGGCCTTGGTAGATAAAAGTTCAGATGCTACTGGTACTGGAGGGTTTGTTAACCTATCAACAGTAGCAAACAGAGCACGTGAATTATTATTGTTTCTGGCGATAATGTCAGAGAAGGACCACCTAGCATTCCTCAGTTCCAAATTATAAATGTGTAAAGTCTTTCTTTATAGGTGTTATAGTGGACCTGGAGATTAGTTTTTCGCCACCTGCGTTCAGCTTTTCGACACTCTGTTTTTTCTGTTCTTACCCGTATGACATTTCTCCATGGAGATCTTTTCTTACAAGAGACAGCTTAGACCTTAATGGGAGCAATGGCATCAATAACATTTGTAATTTTAAAATTGAAATTATCTACAAGCTCATTGACTGAGACCCGAGAGAGGGCGGGTGTGGAGGAGAAAAGCTGAATGAATGTTTCACTGGTGTTTTCAGTGATATACCGTTTTCTGATTACCTTAGTTTGGACACTTTTGGGCACCGAGATAGTGCCGTTAAAGAAAATACATGAATGATCAGAGAGAGAAACGTCAGTCACCACAACCTCTATAGATATTTAGAAATATAGCACGAGGGGAGCACCTTAGATGAAGAGTCACATATTCAAAAGAAGCAAAATTTCCATAAGATATTTGAGTACAATGGAATGAGTCATTATACAAAATGGCTACTCCACCTCCTTTTTATTCACTCTATGCTCACTCATAAAACTGAAGTTAGGGGGAGCTGACTCAATGAGAACAGCACCACTGTTATTATGGTCCAACCATGTTTCAGTTAAAAACATGAAATCAAGATTGTGCTTAATAATAAAATCATTGATTAAAAATGATTTTCCTGCCAAAGACCTGACGTTTAGTAAGGTTAGTGTTAGTGTGTTAAAATATTTATCCGTCTCAATTTTTGGTATAGGTGTTGTCTGACGAGGAATGAATGCTAAATTTGCGAGGTTTGCTGATAAGTGCAAAGTGAAAAGGTGAGTGGAGAGAGCGATGGCATGGGCGGGGTGTATGGATCCTCAAAGGCACGTATGACGGCCTTACGTAAACATATCCCAGAATGTTTGACAACTAGGAGGACCAATAGTCTTGATGATCCAAAATTCTGTTTTCACGTATTATTGCGCTGTCAACTCTTTCAAGCCTGAAGCTTTTAATAGAGCAACATTTCAAACAACTGTTTCCAGATGCAAATATTATACCTAAACAGCATTACTTGCTGCATCTTCCTTCTCAGATTAAGGCACTTGGTCCTACAGTGAGGCATATGTGTATGCACTTTGAGTCAAAGCATTGTTTTTTTAAGCAGCGGGCTTTGAAAAGTAGTTTGAAGAATATCTGTAAGTCTCTTGTGAAGCACAACCAACGTTATGAATGTAGTCAGAATGTGCATGAGAAACATCCAATGTGTTCAAGTGAAGTTGACATGGGCCCAGCCTCTGAGGTGAAACAGATGTCGCAGATGTTCACTATGTAGAAGGAAAGATTAAAGACTTCTTAGGAATAGAGCACGTTGAACATACATAGGTCCGGTACAGTGGATTATGCAACATGGAAATAATAAGCATACATGTGGAAAATCTTTGGTTATTTCTAATGTCATCAATGATACTCCAGAGTTTGCACTTGTGAACAACATTAATATTTTAAATGTGTCCGTGTATTGTTTTGAATGCCAACCTCTCTCTACAGTTGGGGGGGAATAATCATTCTTTAGCTTACAAGGTAGAAGTTCCCGACCTAGCTTGAGACAATATTTCCATGGATGCCGAAAAGCTTGTTGATTATACACCATACTACTATCTAAACTTCAATAACAGCAAGTACATTCCACTGAAGTATGATCTCACAGACATCATCAAACATCATTCGTGAGTCTATGTTGAGTGTGGGTATTTGGGCTGATCAGATTATAATCAGGTCAAATTTGACCAGAGGACAACAGGAGCATTGACAAACACTGTAATTGATGACAACATTTATTTTTCCTTATTACTTTTTGAATAATGTGGTGCAGTATTTGCAGAGTGCAACAGAACATATCACATGGACATGGTTTGATGGAAATGTAAGAACAATAGCCATGCTGTAGTTGGACACGACCTTCCGTTTTCAATAAAGCAGATTTGTTGTCTCAATTCAAGTTAATTCTATTTCTTGAAACAAGACAATTCATCTTTTACAAATAACACAGCAGCTTAAAAACCTTATGACTTATCAAAAAAGCTTGTTTCATCTGAGATATGTCTCAAAACAAGATGTTTTCAAGACAGTTTCACTTAAAATATTCAAGATGCACTGTCTAAAAACAAGCTCCTTTGTCTCACATCTGGCTCTGTAGGTGATTTTGTCTTATATTAAGTGTGATGAGATATTTTGACTAGAAATTAGAAAAATATACTTTGTGAGATTTTGAGTTTTTGCAGTGTGCCATTCTGCCTGGGATGTCTGGGTGATGTGGTGGTGATGGTTGGCGAGGCCGTGGTCGGGTCTGGTCCGCCTACACGGTCAATGAGCTCCTGGAGCCAGTCGTAGGACTCTGGGGGTTGTGGCTCAGGCTGGATTTTGTTCGCTGGCTCAACACCAATTAATGCTGATGGAGAATGACGAAGAAACACAAAAACAGATCTGATCAGTAGTAGGGTTGGGCAACGTTTTGATTTTAACAATTGTGATTCCAATTCCGATTCTTCCTTTCGATTCCGGTTCTTATAGATTCTCGATTCTGATTCGTTGAGGGGTGGAGTTGAAACCGGGACATTTTTTTTTTAATCTTGATTCAATGATGATTTACACTTATATCGGCTTTTCCAATGTAAAATCAAGACACACTTTAGAGTGCCGCTGAATGGCTGAAACACATCAAGCGCCTGGAAGTCTGGCGGCCGCTACGGAAACCAAATTAAACCAATTTCACCAAATGATTCCAATAAAAGACATTTTATATATATATATTTTGTGCATTCCAGGGGGAGGACGACATTTCTACTAGAACGCCGGATAGAATCTCGTCTCTGGCAGAGTCAAGTTTTATAACATGCACCAAAAAAGTGTTTGTGTAGTCCACGTTAACTTGAATTTTGTCAGACCTGTGAAATGCAATTAATACATTAGTTTAAAAAAAACTTCCCTAGTCTGATTATATATTTAGACCAGCGGCGTCAAACTCAACTTCACTAACGGTCACGCCAGAAAATAAGAACCACGTCGAGGGCCAGACATGTCGAGTTTATTGACATGCTTTTAGACATTATTTAGGAGAAAAGTCAAATATATTTGACTATATTATTGACTTTTTTGTCTTATAAAGTCTTCTCAATTACAGTTTGGTCGACATAACATCCTAAAATAGTCAGCAAAGAAGTTCCTTTGCCATCATAAAATAAAAAAATGCCAAAAAAGATCGAAGAAAGTTAAAAACGTTGGCAAAAGTGACAAAAACTTTTTTTAAAGCGTCAAAACGTTGAAGATGTATTGGGATCCTAAATTGATAAGTGGGATCAAAGTCTGGTGAGGCCAGATTTGGCCGGCGGGCCTCGAGTTTGACACATGCGACTTAGACTATCCATACATAGGTTATTTATAGCTTCATTGATTATATATTTTTCATATTTTATTATTTTTTGTTTTGTGTTACCTTGAAGAATAAATGTTAAATGTTTATTTTTTCGGCTGCTTTGACAGCATCAGGGTGACGTTTGAGGCTGTTTAAAGTTCCCTATGACTATATGACTAATAGAGCACCATGGTTAGCAAAATATATCATATTAGACAGTCCCTCCAGAAAAACATGATTATGTGATAGCATAATTCAATGCATAATCAGCCAAATTTTTCAAACACGCCACACTTTTGCCGCATATATTGCAGATTTTCATAATCTCCTGCATTTTTGTTGCAAAAAAAGTCACATATATCTCAGCAGAAAGTTGAAAATGTTGCGCTTACTTCACACAAGAGCAGCCATTTCCCCCTGTTGCCATGGGACCGTTATTAAGTGATGTAATTTCACCCACCTGAGAACACAGTGTTGGGGTAATCACTTTGTTTTCTCTTTTTCATCAAACCGCAGTTTTTGCAAGTTCCCGCAATTGTTGCAAGGTCCCGCAATTTCATCACATAAAATTCCATAAATATCCCATATATTCCATCGCATTTTTTAAGAAAACGTGCCGCATAATCAAAGATTTTTGTCTGCAACAATCAAAAAATATCGGTGTTTTTCTGGAGCAACTGATAGCGTACCATATTACCATCAAATACGCCCAACCCTACAATAAAAATTGGAATTGTTCATTTTTTAAACAATTCCAAGTTGGAAGCGGTTCTCGATGCCCAATCCTGGTCGGTATGGTCGATGTGTTTGGGAGTGGACTCACTTTGCTGGGGAACGAACTGGATGAGGTTACTTTTCACTCTGACAGGAAGAGGGTCATAGTGACATTGTCTCGGTGGAGCACGTCTGAAAAAACAAGGAATAACACATCAGAATAAAATATGGTTGCACATAAGGGAGGCCAGAACCCACATACAACACGCCGCCTTCACATTGGCACTTGAAATCAGCGCCGTAATACGCAACACGCCCCCAGCAGCCGTCGTACTCCAACCAGTGAAAGCGTCGGAATAGTACAAATCAGGAGTAGAAAAAAATGGCATTAACTGCCCTAATAACGCTAGCTAGGAAATCATGAAAATAAAAAAATTACATGACAACATATCATTATGAAATCATTATTTATTTTATTAAAAGTTAAGAATTCAGATTTGTTTATCATTACCATAGCAACGCTAACTTCCGCTCAAAATGTCGGATAGGAACCGTCCATTGCTTGTCGCAAGAGTTTAATTTTTTGAACACATCCGGATGATTTTTTCCTCACCACACTTGTTCAGACCCGGATCGGACCCATTCACATGCGGTCTGTGAATCTCCACAGGAAATGAACGACTTCTGGTCGTTTCGAAGTCGTGTCGGAGCTGATTTCAACTGCCAATGGGAAGGCAGCGTTAGACTTCCAGTCTTTCATTTTGTATTTAACTTTCAGCTCAAGTCACATCAGTGGCGAGTAGGGTCGGCTACCGAGACTCAGTGCCAGTAGGGCCCCGGTTCTGATGTAAACGGTAATAACGAGACCGAATAAGAACGAAGATTTCGGTGCCTGACTTTCCACTACACTCGACAGCAGGTAAGGTTAGCCTAGCGTTAGCTAGCAGCGTGATTAAACACGTTAACATGCTGACAGGTGACGTTAAACAGTGTAAAGTGTGACTGTATATCAACAGTCTGCTCTGCAGCGCAGCAGCTGCTGATGTCGGAAAACACAGACGGTGCATTCACTGACACTGGTAACCTACAGCCTCGCGGTGCATTCACTGACACTGGTAACCTACAGCATCGCGGTGCATTCAAAGTTATTGTAAAATACCCTTTTCCCATCTGGTTGTTGTTTTTCTCGTTCAACAGCAATTTACTGGTGAAATAAGTTATTATGTATTATAACTTATAGTGATTACATTACTATTAAATCATTCAATTTTGACCCAATGGCCTTAGTAATAAACAGTGTGTTCCTAAATGTCGCCAACTGTTGTTTAGTACACTTCTTTTTTCCTTTTTTTTTTACTTTCTTAAAAAGTAGCGGTTCAGGCACCATTTAGCTACCAGCACCGTTTTAAAAGTACCGCTTTAGCACCAGTATCAGAAAAACCCAAACTAACCCAACCCTAGTGGTGAGGAACAGTTCAATGATCTGAACGGCTGGGAAACTAATGAGGTGACCCAACCATCCACTGCTGAGAGAAATGAGGAGAGAGCCAAGAGCTGTCCGAGGCGATGTCAGAGACGGGAGATTTAGGATGGCAGGCCTTTCACACTACTGCCAACGCTGCTGCATTTCCCTTCTTTACCCAAACAGAGACAGGTGGACTAACCTCCACATTCAGCAGAAAGTACTCCCACAGCACCAGAAAACACAGATCTAAGCTCACCCCCAGGCCAAGAATGATCGTGATGCTGCACATCCCTCAGGCTCCCAGAGAAGAACGACATGCCTGGGTTTGACATTAGGAACAGATGTGTGTCTTACATATCCCTGTCCAAGAAACAGAGAGCAGTAACTGTACATACTCTCCACACAGGGAGCAGTAACTGTACATACTCTCAACACAGGGAGCAGTAACTGTACATACTCTCCACACAGGGAGCAGTAACTGTACATACTCTCCACACAGGGAGCAGTAACTCTACATACTCTCCACACAGGGAGCAGTAACTGTACATACTCTCCACACAGGGAGCAGTAACTGTACATACTCTCCACACAGGGAGCAGTAACTGTACATACTCTTCACACAGGGAGCAGTAACTGTATATACTCTCCACACAGAGAGCAGTAACTGTATATACTCTCCACACAGAGAGCAGTAACTGTACATACTCTCCACACAGGGAGCAGTAACTGTACATACTCTCCACACAGGGAGCAGTAACTGTACATACTCTCCACACAGAGAGCAGTAACTGTACATACTCTCCACACAGGGAGCAGTAACTGTACATACTCTCCACACAGGGAGCAGTAACTGTACATACTCTCCACACAGAGTGCAGTAACTGTACATACTCTCCACACAGGGAGCAGTAACTGTACATACTCTCCACACAGGGAGCAGTAACTACATACTCTCCACACAGGGAGCAGTAACTGTACATACTCTCCACACAGGGAGCAGTAACTGTACATACTCTCCACACAGGGAGCAGTAACTGTACATACTCTCCACACAGAGAGCAGTAACTGTACATACTCTCCACACAGGGAGCAGTAACTGTACATACTCTCCACACAGGGAGCAGTAACTGTACATACTCTCCACACAGAGAGCAGTAACTGTACATACTCTCCACACAGGGAGCAGTAACTGTACATACTCTCCACACAGAGAGCAGTAACTGTACATACTCTCCACACAGGGAGCAGTAACTGTACATACTCTCCACACAGAGAGCAGTAACTGTACATACTCTCCACACAGAGCAGTAACTGTACATACTCTCCACACAGGGAGCAGTAACTGTACATACTCTCCACACCTAGACCAGTAACTGTACATACTCTCCACACAAGGACTAGTAACTGTACATACTCTCCACACAGGGAGCAGTAACTGTACATACTCTCCACACAAGGACCAGTAACTGTACATACTGTCCACACAGGGAGCAGTAACTGTACATACTCTCCACACAGGGAGCAGTAACTGTACATACTCTCCACACAGGGAGCAGTAACTGTACATACTCTCCACACAGGGAGCAGTAACTGTACATACTCTCCACACAGGGAGCAGTAACTGTACATACTCTTCACACAGGGAGCAGTAACTGTATATACTCTCCACACAGAGAGCAGTAACTGTACATACTCTCCACACAGGGAGCAGTAACTGTACATACTCTCCACACAGAGAGCAGTAACTGTACATACTCTCCACACAGGGAGCAGTAACTGTACATACTCTCCACACAGAGAGCAGTAACTGTACATACTCTCCACACAGAGCAGTAACTGTACATACTCTCCACACAGGGAGCAGTAACTGTACATACTCTCCACACCTAGACCAGTAACTGTACATACTCTCCACACAAGGACTAGTAACTGTACATACTCTCCACACAGGGAGCAGTAACTGTACATACTCTCCACACAAGGACCAGTAACTGTACATACTCTCCACACAGGGAGCAGTAACTGTACATACTCTCCACACAGGGAGCAGTAACTGTACATACTCTCCACACAGGGAGCAGTAACTGTACATACTCTCCACACAGGGAGCAGTAACTGTACATACTCTCCACACAGGGAGCAGTAACTGTACATACTCTTCACACAGGGAGCAGTAACTGTATATACTCTCCACACAGAGAGCAGTAACTGTATATACTCTCCACACAGAGAGCAGTAACTGTACATACTCTCCACACAGGGAGCAGTAACTGTACATACTCTCCACACAGAGAGCAGTAACTGTATATACTCTCCACACAGAGAGCAGTAACTGTACATACTCTCCACACAGGGAGCAGTAACTGTACATACTCTCCACACAGAGAGCAGTAACTGTACATACTCTCCACACAGGGAGCAGTAACTGTACATACTCTCCACACAGAGAGCAGTAACTGTACATACTCTCCACACAGGGAGCAGTAACTGTACATACTCTCCACACAGAGAGCAGTAACTGTACATACTCTCCACACACAGAGCAGTAACTGTACATACTCTCCACACAGAGCAGTAACTGTACATACTCTCCACACAGAGCAGTAACTGTACATACTCTCCACACAGGGAGCAGTAACTGTACATACTCTCCACACCTAGACCAGTAACTGTACATACTCTCCACACAAGGACTAGTAACTGTACATACTCTCCACACAGGGAGCAGTAACTGTACATACTCTCCACACAAGGACCAGTAACTGTACATACTGTCCACACAGGGAGCAGTAACTGTACATACTCTCCACACAGGGAGCAGTAACTGTACATACTCTCCACACAGGGAGCAGTAACTGTACATACTCTCCACACAGGGAGCAGTAACTGTACATACTCTCCACACAGGGAGCAGTAACTGTACATACTCTCCACACAGGGAGCAGTAACTGTACATACTCTCCACACAGGGAGCAGTAACTGCATATACTCTCCACACAGAGAGCAGTAACTGTACATACTCTCCACACAGGGAGCAGTAACTGTGCATACTCTCCACACAGGGAGCAGTAACTGTACATACTCTCCACACAGGGAGCAGTAACTGTACATACTCTCCACACAGAGAGCAGTAACTGTACATACTCTCCACACAGGGAGCAGTAACTGTACATATTCTCCACACAGGGAGCAGTAACTGTACATACTCTCCACACAGAGAGCAGTAACTGTACATACTCTCCACACAGGGAGCAGTAACTGTACATACTGTCCACACAGGGAGAAGTAACTGTACATACTCTCCACACAGGGAGCAGTAACTGTACATACTCTCCACACAGGGAGCAGTAACTGTACATACTCTCCACACAGGGAGCAGTAACTGTACATACTCTCCACACAGAGAGCAGTAAATGTACATACTCTCCACACAGAGAGCAGTAAATGTACATACTCTCCACACAGGGAGCAGTAACTGTACATACACTCCACACAGGGAGCAGTAACTGTACATACTCTCCACACAGGGAGCAGTAACTGTACATACTCTCCACACAGAGAGCAGTAACTGTACATACTCTCCACACAGAGAGCAGTAACTGTACATACTCTTCACACAGGGAGCAGTAACTGTACATACACTCCACACAGGGAGCAGTAACTGTACATACACTCCACACAGGGAGCAGTAACTGTACATACTCTCCACACAGGGAGCAGTAACTGTACATACACTCCACACAGGGAGCAGTAACTGTACATACTCTCCACACAGGGAGCAGTAACTGTACATACTCTCCACACAGGGAGCAGTAACCAGTCCCTCCAGAGTTTTTTTGTGATTGTTGCTGGCAACAATCCTTGATTATGCGGCATGTTTTCTTAAAAACTGCGATGGAATATGCGGGATATTTATGCAATTTTATGTGATGGAATTGCGGGAACTTGCAAAAATTGCGGGAACTTGCAAAAATTGCGGGAACTTGCAAAAATTGCGGTTTGATGAAAAAGAGAAAACAAAGTGATTCCCCCACCTTGAAGGGTCCACCACTTTATAAATGACCCCTGAAGGGGACGTAGCGTTTGGGACTCCAGTCGACATGAAGTACAGCTCGCCTGGTGGAAAGAAAAACAAAAGAGGAAATTACACAGGGAAACATATTTTCCAAATTACTGCTAGGGCAAACTCAAGATCTACTCTGAGTTTGAGAGTGTGCATGTGTTGATGTATTACCAGCTTCATCCTCTGCAAAGGAGATGATGTACTGGTGGTAGTTGCTGATGAGTCCAGGGAAGGCACAGGTCATGCCCAGCCCCATACAGATCTCATTGTATTTCCAGTTCCCTGTGTTTCTGTCCTCCCGCAGACTCATCAAACGCCTGCAAAAGATCAGATCTACAATCTCTAATGTGCAGTGCACTGTTACTTTATGATGGAGCGTTGTGTGAACTTTAAAAGGGGCGCCATGCAGTGTAGTCCATGTCTTGTGTGTTTCCTGTCTTATTGCTGACAGGTTTCTCTATAGAGCCCCCCCCCCTACAGCTTCAGAATAGATATCTGGCAGCTCCTGTGTTTCCTTGTGTCCTCTCTCGGTCAGTCTGCCGTTTCCTCTTCCTCTCTTCTTCTCCATCTCTACCTTGTTAGCCGGTTCCTGAGTGGCCGTATGTGTGCAGTGCCGTGAAGCGATTCATTCTCTTTGGTTCTCAACGAAGGCGGTCGCATTTCTCCTCCTCTCCTCCCTATCCTTCCCTGCTTTGCTTCTCTCGTCTCGTCTTGTCTGTGTCTAACTTTTTAAGAGACTCTCTTTGCACTGCTCTGCAAAACCCTAAATTATGGATTTGATAAGCTGGTCTCTCAACGCAATTGACACAATCTTCTCGACGAGAAGCTCGGGTTCTGGGGAACCTGTTTGCCCGGCCGGGACGTTCTTGGCTGGATACACGATGGACTCGTGGGAGGTTTGGAGGGTCGTGTGCCTGGCAGCTCTCTCGGTCGAAGACATAGAAGATGTCTATCTATTCGGAACCATGATAACTGGCCTCTTGCTGATTGGATTGGGCTTTGGCTTGCTTTATCGAAAAATTATCTACATCACGTCAGCTGTTCAAAGCCCCACAAAGCTGCGTGGAATGATTGAAGCGGTGGGCAGAGCGGTCAGCATTCAGGCTGGGACTATGAACCGCATTATGGATAACAACATGGAGATGAGCCGAAAATTGGATACTATCTTGGAGAAATTCACCGTTTTGCAGAGAATGATTGATCAGAATGGACAAACAGAGTAAGCTGTGGAAAAAGATTGCAGCCTGCTCGCACGAAGAAGTCATAACAATCTTATCATATTCGGCCTCCCTACCCAGCAGCAGCCTTGGCCAAGGCCACTGCTAGAACAACAACTCCCCTGAAGATTAATGCTTAGAGACTCTCTTGTTTCCTACCCGAACTTCCCTCAAACACCTGCTGATTGTTTTCTTGACTCTCTCCAGGCCCCCACTCCACCCCTATACCCCGTCCCACGCCTTCATAGCTTTTTACCCCCAGTCTGACAAGGGGTCTGTGACCAGCGCCTGCCCGCCGTGACAAGTGGGCGTCGGCTGCAGGTCCAATTGGCCGCTTGACGTACTGGACCGTTTCCACCTCCCCTTACCCCCACCCCCAATTGCAAGTGATGTCTTGTTGTTTTGTCTATGTTGTGTTTACGCATGCATAGAGGTTTTTTTCCAGCTCCTAATGTGTACTCTAATGTGGAGCATAGGTTAGGAGTCGCCCTGTTTTTCCTCTCCCCACCACCCTTCCTCTTGTTATGCTGTATTCTTCCAGTGTTGTTTGTATTATCTTATGTCCCCGGGCGCTGCCATAGCTGCCCACTGCTCCCTGTAGAAGGAGGGATGGGTTAAATCCAGAGATGAATTTCCACGACATGTACTTGTATGTGTATGTGGCAATAAAGATTGATTGATTGATTGATTACTTGGCGAGACCTGATATCACGCCATATTTCCTGACGCTGAGGCTGCCGGCTTGCGTGCTGTGTTGTTGGACCCATCTACCCCCCCACCAACCTGCCTACGCGGATTTTCGGCCTTTCATACTACTCGCTACCGAAGTCGTGTACAAAACACGTTTCCCACTGAAATACATTAGTTTAAAAAACGTGCTGACCACCACGAATAAAACAAGAGAAACGTGTCCGTGTACACGAATCAATAGTTTAAATAACATGAATTCACGAACTGCCATGAGACTGGGTTGGTTTTGGTGTTATTTTGCAAAGTAAATATGCTATTTGCCGTATTAACCCTTACCCACTCATGAAGTCTCCAAATATGTACATGCCGTTCATGTTGGGGTATTCACAGCCTCGGTACACATAGCCACCAGTCACTGACTTGCCCATCTTGTGAGGGTACGCATAAATAGGGAGGACATCATCTGTAAAAAGTCATAATTACTGTTAGCCATTTCTTTACAATGAAGACACTTGTTTACCTAATAAAACATGCTTTTATGAGTGAAAATAGATTTAAAAGTTGAAAATAAATATATATGTTTAAAATAAGTCCATGTGATTATGCCTAATGTTTATTTTTTTCGCCCAGCATGATTCCTTGGATTAGGGTGGCACCAAAATCATGGTTGCAGCTGTCGCCGTGGTCCTGCTGCACACAATTATAGAGTGTGGTCTAGACCTACTGTATCTGTAAAGTGTCCTGAGATAACTCCTGTTATGATTTGATACTATTAATAAAATTTAACTGAATTGATTATATACACAAATAAAATCAGAACGCTGTCGGTGCGGAGTCAAATTGAAAAGTATTTATAAGTATTTTTAGCAAATATCTTTTGAAACAAGCATAGCAATCAGTGGCAATGATATACACCAGAGAGAACGATGCAGTTCTAACTAACAAGGCGCATTAGAAATGACTGGTGATGCATTAAAATATTCATAGTTAGGGAAGTAAGTCATGCCGTAGGTTATGCTCATCAATTAATTTAACTGTCTACTGTAGGAGGGTTACCATCGGTGGTTACCATCGGTGGTTACCATTGGTGGTTACCATTGGTTACCATTGGTGGTTACCATTTGACTGACCGGAGCATGCCTACCTAGCGAGCTGTTGGCACACAGCTTCTTATCGTAGCAGGAGAAGCCCTCTTTGGCTCTCCAGCCGTAGTTCCGACCTTTCTCGATGATGTCGATTTCTTCAAACTTGTTCTGGCCCACATCCCCGCAGAAGATACGTCCTTTGCCCTCTTTGGTCCGAGGGTCGCCCCGGTCCACAGAACACCTCCACATGTTGCGGACACCGTAAGCAAATACCTCCGGTCGTGCCCCCCGCTCGTGTATGAAGGGGTTATCTGGAGGAATTTTGTACAACGGGCCTCTTTCATTGTCATTCACATCAATGCGGAGAACTTTACCCAACAGAGCTGACCTAAAGTAGGACAAAGACATGTTTTATCTCAAATGCACAGAAACATGCAATTATTCTTCATAAATCCAAAGTAACTTTATATATTATGACTAAATCATGGATCTACCAGTAGCCCTATATAAGTTATTTGCTACTTTTTCTAAAATTGGTTGCATACTTTCTTAATAATAATTAGAGCCCGGCCGATATATTGGCGGGCAGATATTATAGACAGACAGACAATTTGAGGGTGTCTACTTTTAGGAACTTCTGTGGACGTCTTACTTGTTCTGGGCATTCCCATATTTCCCGAATGGGTCTCCTGCCATTCCACCATCCCCTGTGAAAACGTACAAGTAGCCATCATCTGCAAAGAGAATTTGCCCTCCATTGTGGTTGGATGCTGGTTCATTGATCTCCAGAATAACCCTGGAAGGAAAGTGGACATGACAAATAAGACAAGTATAGTTTATAGTAAAGTATAGTCCAGTGATTTTCAACCTTTTTTGAGCCACGGCACATTTTTTACATTCAAAAAATTCTGCGGCACACCACCAACCAAAAATGTTAGAAAATGACACATTGTAGCCTGATACAGTATATTTATAATTTAGAATATAAAATGTAGTCTGTCAATTTGTTTATACTCACTTAGAGTGCAACCCGGGTCTGTTCAGATGAACACAAAGCAGACGAACTGGCAGGAACTGAAGAAATGTGCGCAAAAGGTGGCAGTAACTCTATTGTCTTAAATCAACAAGGTCATCGTTGCGCTATACTGCCACCTACTGACACAGAATAGTATATCTCTGCCTGTCATCACATTGCAGGCCCAAATGATCAAATGGTAAATTATTTGCAGTAACTCAATAACATAATTTTGTTGGACCAATTAAGTAAAATCAGATAATTTTCCACGGCACACAGGACGATCTCTCACGGCACACTAGTGTGTCGCGGCACAGTGGTTGAAAATCACTGGTATAGTCCATACCTACCGCTCAGAAGCATGATCCACCACATTCATGTCATTGGCTGAGACATGGAACTCACTGATCCTGATCCTCTCATCAAAACCCACCTCCACTGAGTAATACACATACAGCTTCCCATTGTACTTGTACTTGGGGTGAAAGGTGAGTCCCAGAAAGCCTCTCTCATCTCCTTCCCATGATGACGTTAACACCGCCTTGGTAATGTTCAAAAAGGGTCTCTCCAGTTTGGACCGGTCAGGAAGATACGTCCAAACCAAGCCCACCTGTTCCGCCACAAAGAACCGATGTGTCCCGTCGTTGGCGTGCACCATGGCTAGCGGGTTCCGCAGCCCATTTGCAACTTCTTCCAGGCACAGCTGCAGACAGCCGTCGGAGCCCGACTGAACGTTGCCCAGATTCCTCGTGAGCTTCTGGTTGCTGAGAAGGTGTGGGTAGCAGTAGTCAACGTCGTCCAGCTCCAGGTGCCGGCAGAGACGTGTCTGGTCTTCTTTGACTTTGGCTACGTGTGGGTCGTCGGACAGGAAAGGGATGGTGGATCTGCACTTCTTCCAAAACTGGGAGCAGTAGTCAGGACAGAGGCCGGCGATGGTCCTGATCGGGGTGCTCGGGTCCTCGGCATCAAAGAGGTGAGCTGCATACGGAGAGCATTCCTGGGCAGATGAAGACGAGAGGTGAGAAGGAGAGGAGAGACAATAAAGAGGAAGACGTGATGAGTATTATGGGTAGAATGTAGAGATTTCCTTAAACCTGCATGAACTGGTTTTGGGGCCACTTTATGGTAGCATAAATAACGCAACGGATACATTATGGCGACACATTTTCACCTTCTAAGTTAATATTGTGAACTTGGTAGCACACAATGGCCCATTTACACATCCAGCAAACACAGAGGAACATGAAATAAATGCAATTAATTAATGCAATTAACTGAAATTGTGATCATGATTTCGGCTCCTAACAATCACAACAACAATGTAATCGAGAAAAAGCCTTATTTTGCACATTGTGTTTTGCAACTAAACTCTTATTTGGTCTTGTGTTCTGAATGACACGAACGCGTTCGCCCCTCTCGAAGGCTAAACTCACTCAGCCAATAGTCAGCGACGTCCTGTTTGTGGTATTTTGTGGCATTTAAAACTCTGCGCCAGTGAAGATGGTGAAGGGATAGAGCAGCGTTTGGTGAGCAAGAAGCAAGACCTGTTTTTTATCGGGAAGTCTGTGTGATGTTGAAACCTGCCTTCAAAAGGGGGGGGGGGGGGGGCGTTGCGTTTTAAAATCCACATCCAAACACACAATGGTCCACAAGGGCTCACCCATGTCCAACGGGTCGAAATGCACCCTTCTGTTGGCGTTTTTCCACTGCTAGTACCAGCTCTACTCGGCTCGGCCGCGTTGCCTGTCCTCCTGTTTCCATTGCAGCATTAAAGCCTTTTTACGGTTGTGCGGAGGCTCCACGCTGATCTTTCTCCGTAGCCTACGTAGTGGCCTGATGTTTATACTTCTGCGCTGGTGTGTGCGTCGAGCCGGCGTGTGTGTGTGTGTGTGTGTGTGTGTGTGTGTGTGTGTGTGTGTGTGTGTGTGTGTGTGTGTGTGTGTGTGTGTGTGTGTGTGTGTGTGTGTGTGTGTGTGTGTGTGTGTGTGTGTGAGAGTGTGTTTTAGAGTGAGGAGGAAGTGAGAGAGTGACGGTGATTAGCTCCGGAGCGAGTAGTGACTCTAGAGTCCTAGTGAGAGAAACAAAGTGTCTCCTCTGTTCTTTGTGTCCACGGTGGGAAACCTGCAGCAGGAGAAGTTAACCCTCTCCTTGATCTCATGTTGTTTGTTTTTCCATGTAACGCGTAGTTACATTTATTTAGAGGTGCACGTCAGGCTACGGCGCAGGGTCCGGCAAAGACGCAGAGGGGTCCGCGTCAATTCTATGCACGACTATAAAAATCCCTTTAGTACCCCCTCATGCGTGTGGCGAGCGTGGCTGGTCGTCACAGCAGCGCCGCAGGAAGCTGCCGTGACGTAACGCGACACACACCCAGAACGTGGAAGGTGTTGTTGTCAGAAGACACATTTAGTTTCTGATGAAGCTGGAGGAGCAACAACAAAACGCCGCTGGTTAAACTATTTAAACATGGCGGGTTGGTTCAGGACGCCCCGTTTGTCGCTTTCACGCCACCTTCTGGTATCGCCTCAGCTCGCTGGGAACCTCGATGGAGTGGTAATAAATAAAGTACCTGTTAGCAGGTACCAGGGACGTTTTTTCGTAGTTGAAAACCAAAGAAGACGAGTAGAGTCGAGGAGAGTCCAGCAGGTACCACGTGAAGGAAAAACCTGATGTTTCCCGTGGCGGTGACTCGGACTTTAGGACAGGAAATACGGCGTTCTGTCAGCAGATGCCGGCAAAACGACATTGTCCGATGCAAATAAACGTGACATCTTTTCAAAAGTAGGGCTGTGCAATTAATCAAAATTTTATCGTGATTATGATTTTGGCTCCCAATGATCACAAAAACTGAATAATTGAGAAAAACAATTATTGAGCTCATTACTTTTTGTAAGTAAACTCTTATTTTCTCTCGTGTTCTGAATGAAAAATAAAGTTTAAATAGGAAAAAATATTAAGGCAAATTTCACAGTGGTATGTGTTTTGTTAGTACTGTTGATTTATTTAACTTTTTCACACTGTTTTTAAAGTCAATAATTGCAACATCTTTCCAGAAGTAAACGAGTAATTGTGTTAAATTATCATGATTTCAATACGGACCGAAATAATCGTGATTATATTTCTTTCCATAATCGAGTAGCCCTATCCAAAAGTCAATGAGTAATCGTATTATGTAATCATGATTTCAATAAGTTACCAAACTAATTGTGATCATGATTGTCTCCATAATCGAGCAGCCCTACACCATG
>CM042435.1:430000-560000 GCA_023631565.1 Gymnocephalus cernua
GATTGTGTGAGTGGAGAGAGGAAAACAGCACGTGATCCTTCCCTGCCCCCCCCCCTAAGCCTCGATCCATCCCTGCTGAATACGACTGCATTGGCAGCTGTGAGTCGACCTGATCTGGAGATGGAACTGGCCGACAGAGCCGACAAAGACATCTGGCTGTCCGAGTTTAACCGCTTGACAGCAGACCTTGAAGATGTTGCCCGTCAGAAGGCCGTTCTTGCTCACAATCACAAATGGCGTGATATTGAAAACCCCCCCAAACCGGACAGACTCGGACTGCTCTCCCCGACGTTTATGTGAACATGAAGAAGTAGCCTATGCACGTGGAGTCCTGTCGATCTTTGGATCCACATCTGTATGTGAGCACGTGTTCTCCAACATGAACCTTATTAAAGGCAAACATCGCGCACGCCTCACAGCTGACGATCCTGCGTAAAGAAGGTGACGTCATACAGCCCTGATGTGCACACGCTGTGCGCTCAGGTTCACCAGCACAAATCACATTAACCAAGTAGGACACACATTTAATTGACAATTGTTGGCACACGTTTGTTCCTTTGTTTGGTCTGTGAATTACGCGTGGTTACGTGGTTTTTAAACAAACAATAGCCAATGAATAACTTGTCCAAGACTTCAAGCTTAACGTTGGATATGGCAATCCGTTTATTTTAAGTGATCAGCAAAATAATAAAACAAAACAGTAATTCTTCTTTCAATCTTACCACGTTAACATACACGTAACCACGGTCAAAAAAACTGTGACCCTGCTGTGCGCAACACAGCTGAAGCAATTAGGCCACATTTAAATAGACTTCCACCCCCAGCGTCACACGCTGATTGCCAATTAATGGCTCCAACACAACCGGCCCCTAATTGTGTATGGCTATACAAGACATAACAATTAAACACACATACATATGGAGCCATGTCAAACTTCATGGGAATGTTCTCAAAAACTGCTAAGTTAAGACAACGTACTTTTCTTTTTTTATTTAAAGTTGGCTCAGCATGTTAACTATTCATGTTGACAGTTCATTTTCTACTAACAGACACAATTTTGTCAATGGTCTTTCAATAATACTTGTTTTTGTCTGGATTTGAACGGATCTGACCATTCCGGACTTGTCAGGGAATGTTTTGATTACCTTTCCAATTATCCAGGAATTTCGTGGGGCTGAGGCATCCGCAATCAAAACAATATCTCCTGCGGCAAGATTTCGTTTTGCTTTGTTCCACTTTTGCCTTTCCTGTAGCGAAGCAAGATATTCCTTTGCCCATCTTTTCCAAAACAGATCTGAAATGTACTGTGCCTGTTTCCATCGTCGTCTTGCATACTGGTCCTTTTGGTCAAACAGACCTGGAGGCAAACATGGTTTCCTTTTCAATGTAAGAAGATGGTTTGGCGTCAGAGGTTCCAAATCATTCGGATCTGCAGAGACTGTGGTAATGGGTCGATCATTTAAGATTCAGCTTCACATAAGACAGTGACCAATGCTTCATCCGTTAAAGTTTGTTGGTGTAGAACAGATATCAGCACCTTTCTAACCAGCTTGATCATGCTTTCCCAAGCACCTCCATGATGTGAAGCTGTTGGAGGATTGAAACACCACTTGATGTCCTCGTGCAGTAAAGCCTTTTCAATTGTCCCATTGTTAAATTTTGCAATTTCTCTTTTTAGCTCCTTCTCTGATCCTGTGAAGTTTGTGCCTTTGTCTGAGCGGAACTGTGACACTGGGCCTCTCCGACATATAAACCGCCGAATGGCACTGATGCAAGAGTCTGTGTCCAGTGAATGTGCTACATGCTCTGTTTGCTACTGTTGATAGGTTAACAAACCCTCCAGTACCAGTAGCATCTGGACTTTTATCTACCAAGGCCTGCAATGATTTTGCCTCCTTTTTCGAAGACAAAATTAACTGTCAGTGCCTCCATATCAAGTAAGGGGTATGTGTTGCCACACTGTCCAGGCAAAACAAATTCCAATATCACACAATTTCATATGATCAACCATAATAATAATAATAATAATTAGGGCTGTCAGTTTAACGCGTTATTAACGGCGTTAACGCAAACCCATTTAATGCCGATCATTTTTTTAACTTAATTATAACTTTATAGATTGAACAATACTTTGTATTGGGTCATTTACAGGTGCTAAAAATCACAAGTCAAACCCCACTGCTGCATATCTATCTTACAGTGTAATAGACAGCACTCAGCACTATTCCAGTTTGCAAAAGCAGAGCACAAAGCAGGGACAGAATCAGAGAAGATAAACTGCTGAGCACAGGGACAACATAGCAACTAACTAGACTCCATTCAGGAGAATAATTTTGTTGCTACCCCGTGCTCAGCTGTGTATCTCTGATCCTTCAAAAAGGTAGAGTGCTGACCACATTCTACTGCAGGTAACACTTATTAGTAGGCATAACTAGTGCAGTATCTCTTAACACCCCACTAAGAAAAATAACTTTGTACCTCCCTCAGTCTTTTAGATATGGGTCAGAGTTTTATTTTGTTATTGCAATTTAAATTTAGTAGATTTTTAGATGAGTAATTTTACTTTTATAATTTATGGTACCTTTTAATTAAGTAGAATATTTTAGTACACTTCCGAGCTGGGTTGAACACTCGGTTAAGAACATTGTACTATAAAAAAAAGTGTATAAGCATAAATCAACACATTTCAAGACAAACCTTGGAAATCTCCACCATGACATTTCTTATTTTCCTTCCAGCTGCTCCACCTTTGCCTCGAAATATCTCCATCAGGCGTGGCGAGTACTGGTCAAGAGCAGCACAGAATGTAGAAAGTAGAGGTAAAGTGGATATGCGATGGAACTCCCTATCGATCTGGAAATCATTAATGCATATGTCACTAACCCTGTCAGAACATCACAACAACAAACGTAAGCACACACAAGACAATCACCTCTCTCGCAGTGAACAGAGCTGGCCATCTGCTTTTGAAGTCTGCAATCAAAGGCTCTCCTTGAAGGATTTCTTGCCTCCTGTATGAGAAAGTCTTCTCCATTTTCAACTTCACGATATGCTCGTTGTTCCTCTTTTTGATTTCTGAAAGCAGTGCGACTCTCTCTTTCTCCAGACTCTCAGTGGTTTCTCCTTTTGGATGCTGCGGACAGTAATTGACTTCTGCCCTTCTTGGTTTTTTCACATTCGACGCTGCCAAACGCTTGTCTTGGTTCTTGTTCTTTAGTGAATTTATCGTCACTTCAGGGCATCCTAGGCCTCTCAGTTTGGACCGTAAGTTGGCCATTTTGTATTTAAGGCTAATCTTCCAGCCATAACAGCCATTGAATGATCCTTGCTCTCTCAGACAAGGGTGCTTTTTTACAAGTGCTTCTGCAACGTCATTAAGATCATTGTCAGTTGGATAGACTTTGAAATTAAGAATTTCTTCAGACAGTCGTTCCAGAATGTGAGATTTCAGCTTTGGTGGCAGGCTCAAATAAGTTCCACTTGCACTGCATTCAGCATTGGCAGTTTCCAGTTGTAGTTCAGACTCATAGTTGAAGGGAGGGACTGTAAAAACACTTGGCCACATGTGCAACCGTGTAGATGGCGATAACCCCAATGATGAAGCAGGCTCTGTATTATCCGTGTCAACCGAGGAGACTGATGAGGAATCATTAAGGCTCTGGACTGCTAGAGGTTGACGCATCATTGAGTCGTCTTCTGAAGAACTTTGCAAGTAGACCACCTTTAAAGTCGCTTTGTCATCAATTTCAGATATCACGGACAGATTTATGAACTCCTTTCCAAAGTCAACATCTTGATATTGAAGACGAATATCTTGCTCTATACCAAAACTAGTCTTTATAGTCTGGTACAATTCTTCCATGGATCCTGGTATCCCTGCTGGCAGGATTAGCTTTCTGGCATCATCTTCACCCAGAATGATCCTCAGTCTCATAGGATGGCTCATTGTGGAGACCTGAACACACAAACAAAAAACAACAAAAAATAAATCCCTTTTATGACAAACTGTGCCTTGTAATGTTAAATCTATTTGACGGGTACAATACACATGTCCTTAGCATTAACAGAGTAGGCTAAGTTAATTTTCCTATGTCCCTCCCTCAGCAGGAGTGAGACTAACATCTTTGTGGAAAGAAAAACCTAACACTAGGGCTGTGCAATTAATCAAAATTTTATTTGATTATGGTTTTGCCTCCCAATGATGACAAAAACAGAATAATCGAGAAAAATTATTTAGCTCATTAGGTTTTGCAAATAAACTTATTTTCTCTTGTGTTCTGAATGAAAAAAAAAAGTTTCAATAGGGCAAATTAAGGCAAAGTTTATTGTTGGATGTGTTTTTTACTGTTGATTTATTTTACTTTTCCCACAAAATCTTTCCAGAAATCGAGTAATTGTGATAAATTATCGTGATTTCAATATTATTTTTTTAAGATTATTTTTGTCGGCATTTATAGGCCTTTATTTGGATAGGACAGCTTAGACTTGAAAGGGAAGAGAAGTAGTATAGAAACCCCAACACAAGACTAACTGTAAAACAACACAATTTCACAACATTAAAACACCAACAATAAAAAAAGAAATCACAAAATTAGGACACCACCACAACAAAACATTAAGATAACTGAGTTTATGCGTGATGGCTACATGATTGGGTTGATTGTGGGGGAAAATACTTACAAAATTCCGTATTACTCCCATTTTCCGTGCAAGTTAGGGTGTCTCTTTAGAGAAACCAGACGCAGGCCTCCCACTGAATAGGCAGCTAACGGGTAGTCATCAAGTAGTTCCCCATGCGCAATCAGAGCCACCTCTTTCACATGTGATGTGTCCAGTTCAAACGCTCTAAAATGCTCTCTATACCAACTGGAGAACTTTTTCACAATAAAATGGATCTGACCTTGCAAAACACAAATCTGCAGAATTTCAGCTAACTCTGGCATACCAAATAATTGCCCATGGACAAGAATCATTCCCTTGTTGTAATTCATACCATTGTATGAAACACAGTTTGTAATGTGGACATCGTTCTCATCTGGTAGTCGTTGCTTAATAGCAGCTGCAATGTCACTTTGCAAAACATCTACTGGTACTGATGAGACACGCGTTACCACCAAAGGTGTCCTATGATCAAGAGAGTGCAAGTCAGAGGCAATCACAAGCTGATGTTTTCTGGCAAGTGTGAGAGGTATGTTTTTAAAACAGTTGGTATGGCGAGCAATCTGTTTTAAGACACTATGTTTTGCCTCAAATCTTAATGTCCATGTATGGACAAGAGGGCCAAAAAGGCGAATCAGAACAGCATAGTGCTCCAAAAAATGATGTTTAGGGAGAAGATTGTTATTGGGAAAAAGCTCTTGGTATCTCTGACGATGTTCATCAATTTTGCACTCAAGGTAAGATACTGACTCAGCAGTGTGGACAGGGGCTACAACAAGCTCCACTATGTCTTTGAGATCCAAAACAACATGCCATGCAGGTTCATCCTCTGGCACAAGTGGACCAACGATTAGAGGTAACAATCGAAGTAGAGCCCAATTCTCGTGTGCGTTTCCACCAATGCTTTTTTTTACTGAGAAAGTCTGAGGTATTGCGTGAGGCCTATTTGTTTTATCTGCCCATTTATACTCAAAAGTCTGGATCAAATTGTTTAGTTTTTCTAAACTGAAATACTTTTTTGAAATCAAAAAAAAAAAAAATACGCTAGCTCTACAGGTATTATGCCCTCAAATAGATCATGGGCAAGATCAGGAGGGTAGCCTGCAGTAACATGAAAATGGGAGAGATTCTTACTCAACACACGTTTAACACCATAGCATGCACTTGCTTTTTCCAGTGCACACTTCAAATGTGCTTCATGGAGTTCCCGCGTTCTAAGCTCAAAACGACTAGCTGTCATCAACTGAATTTCTGTTTTGTTAGCTGTACAGAATCTACAGAAGTATTCACCAGAGAAACTTTCTACAAAACCTGCCAGGCCATGGGCCCCCAGGTTATCAGCTATAACACAACTGACAGTGCCTTTGATACACTCATTCAACTGACTGATGAACACACCATGTTCCTCCAAAATTACCAGATCTTTCAAAAGTGGATTCAACACTTCTTGGAAACCAAATTTCCTCAAATCATCACTTTTACAAAGAACAGCCAAATAAATTGATGATAGAGCAGAATGAGAGCCAGGCGGTAAATTGTCTAAGACCCAGTATACCCCACAAAGCTTATGCTTCTTGCGCGAAGTCCCAAGAGGATTACAAACCTCAAACTCGTCAATATAAAGTTTAATGGAAATTCTCAACTTATCAACTGCTAGAAAGCTATTTCTTTTATAATTTTCACCATCTCGAAAAGACCTGTAAACTCTCTGATCACCATGCAAAGCTTCTGTGCTTTCTTGAGCTGTATGTTCTTCAATCACTTTATCCAGTAATTTATTGTGACTCAGTATTTCCTGCAATAACTGTAATAATGGAACATATTGAAACGACCTCCTTTGTTCTACAGATAAAACATACTCAACAGGCTCTACAACTCTAAAATGTACCTTGTAATATTGTTTTCTTTTATGAGATGTGGCAAGAGGGCCGCACTTTTCAAAACTTTTAGTGACAGGGTGAGAAACACACACAGAATTTGCAAGTTCTTCGACAACTGCCTGACCAATATTGAGGTTATGCCTTTTAAAAATGTCAGCAATTGTACACTTTGTGACAGGTACACTAGCTAAACTTAAAAAATGTAACTCCTCCAATAACTCATCTAATCCTTTTGCTGGAACATGAAATATATTTTCTAATTTTAACAAAATTGCTGCTATTTTCCGCTCAATTACTTCTGGCAGATTTTCAACAGGTTCACTATCACTTTCCGTCACTGTCTCAGCCTCAACTTCATCAAATGATACATCAGTAGTACAGCTAGCCCCCACACTATCAGAGGCTTCTGATACTTGGACACGGTTCACAAAGTTAACTACACTGGTTTTAAAATCTTTTAGTGTGTGTGGATGATGCTTTCTCTTTTTGTGTGTGTAAAATGTACTGTAAATATTTGTCTGGAAAGAGCATCCAAGAAATACACAACCAACTGTCTCACAACTATGCAGATGTGTCCCAATATGAACAAAAAAATCTCTTTCAGTAGAGAGGTCACTACATTCACATACCTCACATTTAAAGGTTACTGAATTCAAAGCCGTCTGTGTAGGTTGTGATGAATGAGCTTTATAAACATGGGCGTGGAGTCCAGTCCAGGTCCTGAATGTGCATGGACAATTTACATATATGCAGTGATATTGTTGGCCTCTCCCATAATGATGATGTAGTTTATAATGTTTAAGTAATTTGTACCTCGTACTCTCTCTGGTGGCACAATGTTTGCACTGCCACATACACGTCACTGAAAGAAAAAGAACAAAAAGGTTAGCAAATGTTTTTTTACGTGCTATATTTCTCCAAATACAAAACAGCCAACTACAGTTCAGCACTTGACTGTAACACATCTTTACAAGCTATAATCAGGAGTAGGATTTTTTTCCCATTGAAATGCCAAAGGACTTAATTTTTAACTGATGATAAGTTTGTATTAACAGCAAAATGCGAAAGTTGAACAGAAAACTGGAGGAAATCGGCTAACAAGGAGGCTCTCTCTCATATATATATATATATATATATATATATATATATATATATATATATATATATATATATATATATATATATATATATATATATGACCAAATATCATTCTAAAGACTCACACCCAATTGAATGAAAGTGATTTCAGTTTGCAAAAATAATTAAAACACTGCACGTCAGCTAAATCACTAATCCTCCAACGCTGATGTGTGTACATATGGCACAAGATAAACAATTTGACAAAAATATCTAAATATTTTTAACTTACCATGTATTTTATGAGGTACGTCTCAGAGCATGGGGACAGAACTTGTTCTAAATGACTTGCCTGTAGAAATAAAATAATTGAAAAATAAATACATTTGGGATGAATTTTTGGTGACAAAATGATAAACACTTAAAATGTTAAAAACATAAGCAATATTTATGTTGCAAATAGGCATTTCAGTATCTGTAGTTACTAGTTACACATAACAGACGTTACTCAACTTAATGCAGAGCACGCTCTATATATCTGTATTACACACCCACACACATCTATCTATCTATCTATCTATATCTGTATTAAACATATATATCTGTATTACACATATATATAATTTTGAGGCTACAGATTTATCTATAACTTGCTTCATATTACCTTGCCAGAGCTGCTGCGACAGACCTGTTTACCCTCCAGTTTTAATCTTACAGTAACGTTATTTAGCCAGACCCCTAACCGAAAATCTCCGAGAAGCGCGGTTGTCGTCGTCACACTCTGTTGTAAAAAAATAAAACGTTATAATAAATACGAGTTATATTAGCTACAGTCTTGAACTATAGCTTGAACTTCTCCTGGCATTAAAAGTTATGGTCACTTAAGCCTAACGTTAACCGCTCAAAGCCATGTTCAAAATAAATTTCACTGTGGCTATGACTAGTTGCTGGCACTCTCCCTCTTACCCTCCCGCCCCGCAGAGCAACTTACAACTTGGTTGTACATTTTATTTATTTATAACTATTTCTTTTTACATGCAGCAAAAAAAGCTATTACGATAACTAATTTACCCGGAGTGAAAATTATTGAAACCTAGCAAGGCGCAGTTAAGCTAGCAAATGTCCATGTTAGCTAGTTAACTGAGAAACGACAAACACACAAATTATATTGTAACGTTAAGCCAAGAGAAAACAATCACTGAGAAACGTTTCACAAGGGCCAATGACTATTATCACTCACCAAGTTAAATTAATGTTTAAATATATGTATTAATTACACGTGGATGGAGGATGGGAAACTATGCAGCTGTAGTCATCCTTACCGCTAGCTAATGTCCTGACTTCTGTCCAACGTCAGCGTCATGTCCCCGCTTCCCATTCATTTCTATGGGATCAGCCGTGCAATGCATTCTGGTAGCGTCGCGGGAAGCGGGAAGCGGAGCGTCGAGTCACCCGCTCATTCTCATGTAGTTGAATCAGTTGAATCCAACCAATGTTGTGCAAATGAGTAGCGGCAGGCTCGGTTCACCGCCTCTCAAAATCTGACGAAAATATTTTAAACTGACCTTTGTCGATCTGAAATGAAGACAGATTCAGCAACTGTATGGCCTATTTCTCGCTTAAAATGTTTTCAGAAACACGTTTCACTGAACTATTTTTGTAAAATACGAGATCGTATACTCCGAACGAGCCGCCATTATGCTTTTGAAATTCGGGAGAGACCCATGTGACGCGTTCGTCCAATCAGCTGCCGGTCAAGGGCGTAGGACACGCAGCCGTTGTTTTGATTAATCCACTTCTTATTGCATTGACGTGTATGTTAATAATTCATCTGAATTTTCTTTAAATCACGTATTACAGACAAGAATGAATCATTTAATGAAGATAAACACCACTGATTCATGTAATTTAAGCAAAATCCTAATTTGCTAATCAAACACATGCCCAAGTTGATTTTTTGAGTGTAGACGTAGGTGATGGATGCTTGAGAGCGGAGCGGAGAGGTGAGCAGAGCGGTGAGAGTGAGGCTTGGCAGGATGGCTGGTTGAGAGTGGAGCGGCGAGGTGAGCAGAACGGCGAGAGTGAGGCTTGGCAGGATGGCTGGTTGAGAGTGGAGCGGCGAGGTGAGTAGAACAGCGAGGATGAGGTTTGGCAGAATGGCTGGTTGAGAATGGAGCGGCGAGGTGAGTAGCACAGCGTAGATGTAGATGATGAGTGCAGCAGTAATTCCAGAGAGCAGGGTCTGAATGAGATAAAGATAGGTTAGCTGAGGACACAATGGGCAAGCAAAATGGAAACGAGGATACATAGAGTAGATTCACTAGAGTACAGAGTAGAGCCACGTTACCACGAGAATGGTTGTAACGAACTGGCGCCGAAGGGGTGAACGGCCCGGGTAGATAAACTGGTGAGATGATTTCTGGAATGAGCTGCAGCTGGATGGAGATTGATTGCTGGGATGGTTTGCAGGTGGCTGGAGCAGAGCAGGGGGGTGGCTACGCCCACAGACAAAAATCCTCAAAACATGGAATGAGTGAAACGCCCAGCAGAGGGGGACAAACACACAAAACACAAAAGGGAAAGTAGAGAACAGACAAGGACAGGCATGGAACCACAACAGTACCCCCCCCTCAACGGACGCCACCTGGCGTCCCACCAGGCTTGTCAGGGTGGTCCCGATGGAAATTGGTGACCAACTGAGGGTCCAAAATGAAACGCCTGGGGATCCAGGAGCGTTCCTCTGGCCCGTAACCCTCCCAGTCCACCAAATAATGGAAACCCCGACCACGCCTCCGGACGTCGAGGAGTCTCCGCACCGTGTAAGCCGGATGATCATCGATAAGGCGAGGCGGAGGAGGGGGATCTGCAGGCGGGCACAGGGGGCTTGAAGAGACAGGCTTCAACTGGGAGACGTGGAAGGTAGGATGGATCCTCATACACCGAGGGAGCTTCAACCGAACAGCCGAGGGGTTGATGATGGAAACAACCTCGAAGGGCCCCAAAAACCGGGGCGACAGCTTTCGGGAGTCCGTCCGGAGGGGAATGTTGCTGGACGAGAGCCAGACCTTCTGACCAGGTTGGTATAGTGGTGCAGGGACCCGGTGTCTATCGGCCACCTCCTTATTCCGCTCCACGGTCCGGATGAGAGCCTCCCGGGTGTCATCCCAGATCTTGCGGCAGCGGTCAAGGTTTTCCTGGACTGAAGGAACAGCCAAATCCCTCTCCTGTGATGGAAACAAAGGGGGTTGGTATCCCAGCGATGCTTCGAACGGGGAGAGACCGGAGGCGGACGAAGTGAGTGAGTTGTGGGCGTACTCGACCCAGGGGAGATGTCTGGCCCAAGTAGCTGGATTCTGAGCTGCTACACAGCGTAACGCAGCCTTTAGGTCTTGATTGGTCCTCTCAGTTTGGCCATTGGTCTGAGGATGGTAAGCAGAGGAGAGAGAGACAGAGGCACCCAGAGCAGAACAGAAATCTTTCCACAATTGAGAAATGAACTGTGGGCCCCTGTCAGAGACAATGTCCACAGGTATTCTATGTAGGACAAAGAGGTCCGCTGTCTCACTGGCAGACGGTAATTTAGGTAATGCAACAAAATGGGCAGATTTAGAGAATCTGTCCACAATAGTGAGTATGGTGTCATTACCTTCTGACTGAGGAAGACCAGTGACGAAATCCAAAGCCACATGGGACCAGGGGCGGCTAGGCACTGGAAGGGGAAGCAGCAGACCAGAGGGAGACCGGTGGGATGCCTTACTCTGGGCACAGGTGGTACATGCAGCCACATAGGCTCTGACATCTGCCTCAGCGGAGGGCCACCAGAAGTGTCTCCTGAGTAATGTGAGAGTGCGTCTCATACCAGGGTGACAGGAGAAGCGGGAGGTGTGGATCCAGTGAAGAACCTGGGGTCGTACTGCTGAAGGAACGTAGAGAA
Source organism: Gymnocephalus cernua (assembly GCA_023631565.1). Classification (NCBI taxonomy): domain Eukaryota; kingdom Metazoa; phylum Chordata; class Actinopteri; order Perciformes; family Percidae; genus Gymnocephalus; species Gymnocephalus cernua. The sequence goes on from CM042435.1 coordinate 441,551, forward strand.
GATTGGGGGGTCCGTTAGCAGGCCCGGGGTCCGTCTCCTGCGCTGTCCTGACTAGGTCCTCGATCTCCCAGCGGACTGCCGCCACGACGCAGGAAGCGGGCAGGATGGGTTCTGGAGTGCTGGTCTCATCTGCATCAGAGAACTGGCGAGAGAGAGCGTCCGGTTTGATGTTTCGCGTACTAGGGCGATACGTCAGCACAAAATTAAAATGGCTGAAAAACAGGGCCCATCTGGCTTGGCGTGAGTTTAGCCTCTTGGCCGACTGGATGTAGGCCAAGTTCTTGTGGTCTGTCCAGACGATGAAGGGCTGCTCTGCTCCGTCCAGCCAATGCCTCCACTCCTCCAAAGCCAACTTAACAGCCAGAAGCTCCCGGTTTCCTACGTCGTAGTTGTGTTCTGCTGGGGAAAGTTTCTTGGAGAAGTAAGCCACGGGGTGGAGCTTCTGGTCCGAGGTGGAGCGTTGGGACAGGACAGCTCCCACCCCGGAATCAGAAGCATCCACCTCAACAACAAATTGAGAATTGGTTTCTGGATGAATTAGCACAGGAGCAGTAGTAAACAGTCTTTTCAGTGTACTCACAGCATTCCCGGCTTCTGATGTCCACAGGAACAGGATCTTGAGATAGGTGAGCTTAGTCAGAGGGGCCACCACCCGGCTGAAGTCTTTGATGAAACGACAATAGAAGTTAGCAAAGCCGAGGAATCGCTGAAGCCGTTTACGTGAGGTGGGTGTTGGCCAATCAGTAACGGCACGTATCTTCTCAGGATCCGGGGAAACTTGTCCTCGCTCAATAACAAATCCCAAGAAAGGGACAGCTTGACGGTGGAACTCACACTTTTCTGCCTTAAACAGTTTGTTTTCCAAAAGGCGTTGGAGGACCTGGCGGACGTGGGAAATGTGTTGCTCATGGGATTGGGAGAAAATCAGTATATCGTCCAGGTAGACAAAAACAAAACGGTGGAGAAAATCTTTAAGGACATCGTTAACCAGAGACTGAAAAACAGCCGGGGCGTTGGTAAGGCCGAACGGCATGACCAGGTACTCAAAATGTCCAAGGGGTGTGTTAAAGGCTGTTTTCCACTAGTCCCCTTTCTTGATGCGGACCAGGTGGTAGGCGTTACGTAGATCGAGTTTTGTGAATATTGTGGCTCCCTGAAGGGATTCAAAAGCCGAATTGATCAGAGGCAAGGGGTATGTGTTTTTAATGGTGATATTATTTAGTCCTCGGTAGTCGATGCAGGGACGCAGGGTTTTGTCTCTTATCGGCGAAGAAAAACCCTGCGCCGACAGGGGAAGAAGAGGGACGGATTATGCCGGAGGCTAGGGAGTCCCGCATGTACGTCTCCATAGCTTCCCTCTCAGGCCGGGACAGGTTGAATAAACGGCTGGATGGTAAGGGAGCACCAGGAAGGAGCTCTATGGCGCAGTCATAGGGTCTGTGGGCCGGTAACGAGAGAGCTTTAGCTTTACTGAAAACCTCAACTAAATCTAGATACTCTTCTGGGACTGATGAAAGGTCGGAAATTGGGTCGAGAGGAGCAGGGAGGTGTCCAGAGGGCGGAATTGCCGATCCAAGGCAGGTAGAATGGCAACGAGTGCTCCAACTAAGGATTTTTTTATTATGCCAATCAATGTGGGGATTGTGACTGCTAAGCCAGGGGTAACCGAGGAGAAGGGGAGTGGTGGAGGAGGAAACTACTTTGAACTGGATAGTCTCCCTGTGATTACCAGACAGTATGAGAGAGACGGGAACGGTTTGGTGCGTTATCTGTGCAAAACAGTTACCGTCGATGGCAGTTACTGGGATAGGGGAAGACAGAGGAATAACGGGAATGGCGGCTTGTTTGACCAGGTTTATGTCGAGAAAATTATCCTCTGCTCCGGAGTCAATGAACGCATTTAACGGAAGGGAAAAGGTACCGAATTGGAGTGTAGCTGAAACAGATAATCGAGGGCTTGTGGGAACAGAGTAATCTTTAGGGCTCGCAAGGACACCCACCCTTACCTGCGAGCCGTGTCTTTTGGTCGAATGGGACAGTTGACTAGGAAGTGGGTGGCGTCGCCACAGTAAAGACATTCACCAGCCTGAATGCGCTGCTGTCTCTCTGCTGGGGATAATTTAGCGCGGCCTAGCTGCATGGGCTCTCCTGCCTCCTTAGCGGAGGGTTCAAAAGGGTGTGCGCGCTGAGCTGGTCGGGTTGTGACCCGGTAGGTTGAGGACTGCTCCTCCCTGCCATTGGTGCGGTCTCGAACGCTTCTGTCCCGTCGTCTCTCACTTAGCCGGTTGTCAATCTTAATCGCTAAGGAAACAAGAGAATGGAGGTCAGTGGTTTCATTGCGAACAGCTAGCTCATCTTTGACATGGTCACTCAACCCGTTACAAAAAACTCCCTGGAGTGCGTCATCGTTCCATTTAGAGTCTGCGGCTAGTGTCCAGAACTGTAGGGCATAATCTGCTACACTGCTTGTTCCCTGACGTAGTTTAAGTAGCCTCTTGGAGGCAGTGTCAGCATGGTCTGGGTGGTCAAACACAATTTTAAGACGTCTGGAAAAATCATCGAAAGAATATCCTTCAGTGCGCTGGTTAGAAAAAACAGCTTCGGCCCAGACCAGCGCTCTGCCCCTGAGCAGTCCCAAAGCATATTGTACCTTAGTCATCTCAGAGGAGAAAGAATGGGGCTTCTGCGCAAAAACCAGGCGACACTGAAGCAGGAATCCACGACACTTATTTAGCTCTCCGGCGAAAGGTTCAGGTGGGGTGACTGGGGGTTCCCGGGGAACAGGAGCAGCAGCTAGGTCTGGGAAAACAGGAGCAGTTGAAGACTGAGGAACAGAAAAAGAGACATTAGGAGTTACCAGACCAGCCACTTGTGAGGTTAATTTGGTAACTTGATCCAACAGCTGCCGGTTGTTGTCCAAAAGGGTCCGGATTGATTGTTCGTGTTGACCTAACAGCAGGCCCTGAGAGTGGAGGGCACGCTGTAAGCCATCTTCCTGTGTACCGTGTGAAGCTTCTGCTGAGTCCATTGTCTTGGCCAGTTCGTTCTGTTAAGCTCTGGTTTGACTCAGACAACTAGAAGCAGGCACACAACACAGTAAGGCAGTTTTTGAATGTTTATTGAGTAGACGTAGGTGATGGATGCTTGAGAGCGGAGAGGTGAGCAGAGCGGCGAGGGTGAGGCTTGGCAGGATGGCTGGTTGAGAGTGGAGCGGCGAGGTGAGTAGAACAGCGAGGATGAGGTTTGGCAGAATGGCTGGTTGAGAATGGAGCGGCGAGGTGAGTAGCACAGCGTAGATGTAGATGATGAGTGCAGCAGTAATTCCAGAGAGCAGGGTCTGAATGAGATAAAGATAGGTTAGCTGAGGACACAATGGGCAAGCAAAACTGGAAACGAGGATACATAGAGTAGATTCACTAGAGCACAGAGTAGAGCCACGTTACCACGAGAATGGTTGTAACGAACTGGCGCCGAAGGGGTGAACGGCCCGGGTAGATAAACTGGTGAGATGATTTCTGGAATGAGCTGCAGCTGGATGGAGATTGATTGCTGGGATGGTTTGCAGGTGGCTGGAGCAGAGCAGGGGGGTGGCTACGCCCACAGACAAAAATCCTCAAAACATGGAATGAGTGAAACGCCCAGCAGAGGGGGACAAACACACAAGACACAAAAGGGAAAGTAGAGAACAGACAAGGACAGGCATGGAACCACAACAGCTGTAGACTTTGTGACTCCTGTTGCATCTCAGTAAACCTATGTGGGCTATTTTCTCACAGACAAATGTAGATAACTCTCTTTGTGGGAGATATAACAAGAGCACATACAGAAAGACATAGTTAATTGGGTAAAATATAATTTTGCCATTACATGTTCAATTCTGTCTATTAGATAAAATCATTGGAACAAACATACCACCACATGTCTGTATAGAGGACGGGTGAAAGTTCAGAGGAATGTCATAAACAGCAGTGTTGTGAAAGGAAGGAATCTAGGAAGGGCAAATTAACATTTTCATTTTCTTTGATTAAAAAGTGAGTTTGGAACCAAATGCTTTGATTGGTGATAATCTAAATTTCAGCGTGACTCCTTACCACTCCCTCCAGAAAAATGCGATTATGCGATTGCAGAATTCAATGCATAATCAGCCAAAGTCCGCATATTAATGCGTGGGCCGCATTTTTTCAAATACGCCGCACTTTCGCCGCATAAATTGCCGATTTCCGCGCAAAATATGCGGTGCTTGCATGATTTCATAATCCCCGCATTTTCGTTGCAAAAAAGTCACATATATCTCAGCAGAAAGTTGAAAAATGTTGCGTTTACTTCACACGAGAGCAGCCATTTTCCCCTGTTGCCATGGGAACGCTATGAAGTGACGTAATTTCACCTACTGAGAACACTGTGTTGGGGGAATCACTTCTTTTCTCTTTTTCAGCAGTTTTTGCAAGTTCCCGCAAGTTTTCATCGCATAAAATGGCATAAATATCCCGCATATTCCATCGCATTTTTTAAGAAAACGTGCCGCATAATCAAGGATTTTTGCCCGCAACAATCACAAAAAAACTCTGCGTTTTTCTGGAGGGACTGCCTTATAATTGATGTAAATCAAAAGAAGATGATTCCAGCTCTGTGACCTCCTTTGCTGCCTCTGACCCAGAAGCCTTTGTTGCAGAGCTGCTCATGTCTTCTTTGCTGGATCTATTTCTATTCCCAGTCCTCTACGGTCACTGCCACTAGAAGAAAGTCATATGGTATCCGTGAGGGAAGATGCTGTTGAATGATCTAAAGGAGAAAACTCTTTCAACAGAGAGAATTTGATTAACTTTATCCATTTTAGTATGAACATTTTAAGTAACCCTAAAGTATTCCGATGATATTTTTAGTAATCGGTAACAAACTTGACCCAACCTTGCCCACTGCCATGTTTGTTCCATAAAGAAAGGTCAATATCAGCTGCATCAAAGAGCCCCATCCATTAACATAGTACAACGCCAATGATTGTTAGCGTTAACTATTAACTTGCATTACATACAAGTACTTTTGGGACGTGGATAGAGTACGAGCACGGAGACAGTTCCACTGTGTTACTTGGTCCACTTTAATAACACTTCACAAGCTTAGGACGACTCACATATAGAGATACATATATAACGCCATCTTTTTGCACTTCTGGTTGGACGCAAACTGCAGTTTGTTGTCTTTGTACTTGTACTCTGCACAAAGACAATAACAAGTTTAATCTAACCTAATCTAAATTTTGGTCTGGAGACCTACAGTTTAAATGTAACCAAGTATCCTGTATCACAGATAAATATCTGGTATTTGGAACAAAGCAAACCGCTAAAAAATCGGTTAAATATTTAGTGAAAAATGATGATTTTAATAGTGGATAAACCTCCAGCCTCCATAGTCACACATGCATTAGGAGGCGGGCTACTCCGATATCGCGAGAACACGAAGGCTCCGCGGGATTTGTAGTGTCTACAACGCGGAGAGTCAGCAGCAGTCTCAGCGGAGAGCTGCTGGATCTCAGAGACCAGGACCAGGACCAGAACAAGAGCGGAATGGAGGAGGAGCAGCAGAAGCCGGAGCAGCGGAGCAACAAGGTCCCCAGAAGACAAGCAGCAGGCTCGGCCTCTGATAGCAGCGGTGTTCAGGTCAGTGTTAGGACACAACAAGCACACTAAAGACACAAGATGGCCGACTCTGATGGGCTCTGCGTGCATTAGACACATGCTGGTCTCTGTGTGAAAAGGGGCCAGAGGCGTAGAAAGAGGTTTTTAAAAGTCTCGGTGTGTTGAGCTCTCAGGACGTTTGGAGCTTCTAACTGAATCTCTGTGTTAGTTTAGTTTCTAGTTGATATCTGCTTAGTTTGACATTTCCGCTCCGTTTATAGGAGGCTGGTTAAGTTACTGCTGATGAAGAGACACAATTCCTGATGCTCCTCTTCAAAATAAAAGCATGTATGTAACAAAGTAACCAGGAGCTTTTATTGTGATGGATGTATAGGAAGTTAAAGCGTGTTACTGCTGTGTGAACACAGCGCTATGAAGATAGATATGACAATGCTGGACTAATAAATACCAAAGTAGACGACATGAGAGCAGGAGTGTGTGTAGTAGTATTGTACATATTGGTGAATTAGGGACGTTTGATGAAAGTAAAAATAAAGTTAGTAGTCTCTTCCCACCAAGTAGTTCCAGGATCGTAGTTCTAGGAACAGTCCACTTCTAAACAGTTCTAACTACTGACCCCAAAAACCGGTTTACCATTTACATTCATGGAGACCAGTGAAGTCTATTAGAAACACTTTCCCGGTGATGGCTGAGCGTTACTGCGCAGCCTCAAACTGAGCTTGATGACGTAGATGTGACGTGAGCAACGTGTCTGAACGTTGTAAGTCTTCTGGTAGCTGTGCCAAGAGAAATCTCAATCATTCCCAATCTATCAGAGACGGAGAGCGTAGGTATATGTAAGGAGATAACATAGGCACAGGCTAATTATTGATAACTAAAATGCTAGTTAACATTAGTAATTAAACTAAACAGCTAATGTAAGTCCAAACTGCCAGTGAGCTTCTCCTGTACTGTACGTTAATTCCTCTACTATGAGACAGTAAAGGTGTGTCCCAAACCGCGCACTTCTGTACTTATACTAACTATTTGAGTGCACTCGAAGTGTAACTTGTCGAAGTGTGGTAAATGCAGTGCACTGCAAGTACCCGGATGGTGCACTCAAAACGGTCAAAAAGTTGAGTGTGGATCGATGCACACTTTCCACACTCAACGGTCGCCATCTTGGCTACGTAGCGGAAGGGGCGGAGCTAACAAAAAGTGAAAAACTTTGGATAATGGCGACCTTCTACGCGACAGCGAAACCGACCGAACAACACAAATGTAAGTTGAACATTCATCTTTTTGCTGTACTTGAATAAAATATAAGCCACCTGTTTATGTATATGTGGTTAATTTTGCAATCGGTGATGATTTTTGTACCGCGGATTATAACATTTATATGTACCGTAATTTGACGTGCTATCAAGCTAGCTTTAGCTAACCTTAGCTAGCTAACAGCAGCACAGTTTAACCAAAGAGTATAGAAGTTACCGGTACTTTTTGGTTTAACCACTGGCTAATACGTGATAACCTAGCTAGCGTTACATGTGTTGTGGTATACTCTTGTTTACTGTGTTTAACAATCGTCCTCACTGGAGACATTTTAGCGTTAGATGTGTGATCTCGTATACAATATACATTAGCTAAGCTGCGAGCGTTAGCAGTAATATTACAGTACGTTAATGTATGCTATGTTATAACGTATTAACAGCGCTGTTTCTGTCCTGATCTGACTTATATAATCGTTAGGGACACAGACGTGGCAGCAGTCAACGCTGCCAACTTGAGGGAAGTCCTCTGCTGGAAGGCGAACGGCCTGGGGGAGGAGAGAAAGGATTTCCCTGCTGGTCTTGTGGACAGCACGGTGCACAGTGGCCTGGCTCTGGCTAAACCACGATAAGAGGTACCGCTGGCTAGCCAAAAGAAGAAGACAAGGGCCTCGATGACGGGTCCCCAGCCGTGCTCACACGCCGTGCCGAGGATGTACCGTTACAGGATCCCCTGGAGAGTCTGAAGTCCACCCTCATATCACTTTCCCCATCAAAGTACAGGCCCAGCAATGGCACCGTCTTTTAAAATAACATGTTATTGAATGTATTTAATGGTATGTGTTATCTTTAGCGTTGCATGACTGTAGCAAGCATAGGTGAAATGAATGAATAGAACAATATGATCTATTGAAATGTCTATTGGGTTGCCTCTGTTTTCACTCTTGTATTGTCACTGTAATTAATAGCTATTGCAATAAACACCCTTATATAAACATAATATGACTATTTTCCATGTTAACGTTATATGTCAGTTGGACACAATTTTAATTGCTCAAATTTTGCTAAAATAACTCAAAGTGGCCATTTTTGGTTTCTTACAATGAATTAAGAGCAAAAGTATGAATATCATAAAACCGGTATGTTTATGGATGCATAAAACGGAGGTAAAATACAAGCAACAATAAAAACAATCACATTAATTTTAATAAAGCAGAAATGTATTTTTTGCGAGTGACAATAGGTGGTGGGAATGCTCTGCCCTGGGTACAATTTACAATTTCGCAGAAGAAGGAGGAGGAGGACTGAGATGTTGTGATCGTCACTTCCGGTAAGTACATGAGGCAGTGCGCGATTTGAGACAACACTACCCCGTCAAATTTTACGCACTATGCAAGTAAGTACATAGTGCACAAAGTGCACTTCTCTGAGTGCACAAAGTGCACTTCTCTGAGTGCACAAAGTGCACTTTCTCTGAGTGCACAAAGTGCACTTCTCTGAGTGCACAAAGTGCACTTCTCTGAGTGCACTAAGGGAAGTGCGCAATTTAGGACACACCTTAAGTCTCGTGGTTATGACACAATCGTTAGCCTATTTTTATAAAAACGTCTGCTACGGAGCCATAACGTGAGGTACAAGGTAATGGAGCCTTTTATACATTGGCGTGTTTCTTTAGAAATAAACAATGGACAAATGAAGTCTTTAAACGCTTCAGATGAAAAGTTATTGGCTGTCAAAGTGACGCCGAAATGAATGGCAGTCAATGGGATGCTAACGGGGGGTGATAGCTTATTAGCATCAAAATGGCGCCATAGGAGGCTTCACTCTGCGGAGAGAAGCCTGGCCCCTTGGTTGTTTCACACTTCCTCTGACACGAGCAGGCACAACAGTGGTTTCTGTGCCCTGGTGACTGACTGACTGAGGTTATAAAGCAAGGCAACTTTACTTCTACAGCAGCTTTCAGCAACACGGCAACTCAATTACAACCCCAAATCAGAAAAAGTTGGGACAGTATGAAAAACACAAATAAAAAAAGAAAGTAGTGATTTTTAAATGTACTTTGACTTGTATTTCATTGCAGGCAATGTGTACACAAAATATTTCATGTTTTGTCTGGTCAACTTAATTTCATTTGTAAATATACATCCTTTCCTATCATTGCAACACATTCCAAAAAAGGTTGGGATATGAGCAATTTAGGGCTAGTAATCAGGTAAATTGGTTAAATAATGATGCGATTTGAAACGGGTGATGTCAACAGGTGACTGTAATTATGATTTGGTACAAAAGCAGCATCCAAGAAAGGTCTAGTCCTTTAGGAGCAAAGATGGGCCGAGGATCGCCAGTTTGCCAACAAATACATGAGAAAATGATTGAAATGTTTAAAAACAATGTTCCTCAAAGAATGATAGGAAGACATTTGCTTATTTCACCTTCAACAGTACATAACATAATTAAAAGATTCAAGGAATGAGGAGGAATTTCAGTGCGTAAAGGACAAGGGCGCAAACCTAAGCTGGACAACCGTGATCTCCAATCCCTCAGGCGGCACTGCATCAAGAATCGTCATTCATCTATAAGCGATATCAACACATGGGCTCAGGACTACTTTGGCAAATCTTTGTCAAGTACCACAATACGTAGTTACAGCCACAAATGCCAGTTAAAACTGTACTGTGCCAAAAGGAAGCCCAATGATAACAGTGTACAGAAGCGGCGTCGACTTCTCTGGGCTCGGAGGCATCTGGGATGGACTTTCACACAGTGGAAACACGTTTCTTAGGGGCACCTAATATGTAGCGCCCCCCTCCCCCGCTGTGAAGCTCCTGAGCTCCGTCTACATGTTGACGATCCAGTGAGTAAGTCAGAGCTAGCAGCAATAAGGACCCGCTGGCCTGTTCGCAAGTTTGGGAAAACTTGGGTTTCCCAGTCAGTTCCAGTAGTACAGGCAAGAGAGTGGTGGATGAGATGAGGACTGTCGGCTGTTCAGCACTTGTCAGGTATGTGAGTGGAAATACAGCTAACATGCTAACGCATATACAACACTATCACAGGTGTACCAATCACTGGAACGAGACAAAAGAAACTGTCCAAATTCTCCCTTCTTGTGCCACGGAAAGCTATCTCATGGTGACTGCTCATTTTATTGACTGAGTGGGAAATGAAAGCGTCAGTTCTACAGACGTTGCCCCTGTATGATCAGCACACAAGCACTCACCTAGCTGAGAAGCTACAGGAGGTCGTGACCGTGTGACAAAGGTACGCCTGTCGTCCTTAATAGCAAGAATACTTGTGTGGGGGAAGGTCTCGCCTAAGTAGAATTTGTTGTTATTATTCCACATAATTTGCACTTTCATCAAAAAGAGATGCTGTATTTTCAGTTTTATAGTTGAATCTTATGTACTGTTTACATGTTACTTTATACACTTCAGGCTGTTGCAGCTAACTCAGGGGAGAGACTGGATGACACTAGGTGGTGCAGCCTGAGACTACTAGCTCAGGGGAGACTGGATGACACTAGGTGGTACAGCCTGAGACTACTAGCTCAGGGGAGGGACTGGATGACACTATGTGGGACAGCCTGAGACCACTAGCTCAGGGGAGAGACTGGATGACACTAAGTGGTACAGCCTAAGACTACTAGCTCAGGGGAGAGACTGGATGACACTAAGTGGTACAGCCTGAGACTACTAGCTCTACTTTGCCTCCAAACTCCTATTTTCCAAGCTCAAAGTCATAAACACGACCTGGGAACTCGAACAACCACCAATCACCCCGAGCTAAAAATCCCACATGGCTGCTCCATGTATCGACAGTTGTGAAAGCTGTAGTAATATAATGATTATACCACTTCTGTTTTATTTGTGTCTCCCTAAATCAGTCACAGCACTTTCTTCTATCTGTGTTGTTACGCTGTTTGTATGCACAAAAACAGTGTATGCGTTGTTATAAACTGGCATTGCTAACAATGGCTAACCTGGCTAAAGCTAATGAAAACAATGAAAATCCGACTTGCAAATAGAACACATTTAATGCACCATAACAATGGTTATGGTTGAAGACGATGGTCGCTGCGCTGCCTTGAAGGCTATGTTGGGGGTTTAAAACATCATCGAGCCAGAACAGCAGCTGACCGAAAGCAAAGACACACACACAGACACACACAGACACACACAGACACAGACACACACACACACACACACACACACACACACACACACACACAGACAGAGGTGCAGACGAAGCAAAATTACTCTAGGATAAATAGTTTTGAATTTATTTTTACAACTGAAACACTGCCACGTCCCATTAGTCCTTCTAACCCTTGTATCATTATCTCTGCATATTTCCCCCTTGGGTCTATCAAAGGCGCCCTCAGCAGACGTCAAGCTGGCGACCGTAGCAGGAAAGAAGGGCAAGAAGGCCGAGGAGGAGGAACCTGCAGCACCTCCTGCAGAAGCAGCAGCAGTGAAGGAGGAAGAGGAGGAGCAGCCTGCATCAGTGAAGGAGGAGGAGAAGCAGCCTGCAGCAGCAGTGAAGGATGAAGAGGAGGAAGAGGAGCACCTTGCAGCAGTGAAGGAGGAAGAGAAGCAGCCTGCAGCAGCAGTGAAGGAGGAAGAGGAGTATGCGGTGGAGAAGGTTTTGGACCAGAGAGTGGTGAAGGGAAGAGTAGAGTTTCTGCTGAAATGGAAGGAGTTCTCAGAGTAATTATGAGTCTATATTATTAATACTTTGTGTTCTTGGTCCTGAGATATATTTAGTATGTTGATCATTGACAAATTGCAAATAATCTACAACATAAATTCCGGCATTGTATCAGGGCCTCAATTTAGAAGGTTTGGTATTTTGACACTAAGTTAATAGAAAAAATGAATAATACAAACTAGCCATTAGAGTGAGAATTTATTGCCTTACAACTAAGCCTGAGGCAATGTTGCCAACTTAGCGACTTGGTCGCTAGATTTAGGGACTTGGTCGCTAGATTTAGGGACTTTTCAGACCCCCTTAGCGACTTTTTTTCAGAAAAGCGACTAGCGACAAATCTGGCGACTTTCTGTAGAAAAATCGCCAGTATTGTCCAGCGAGCACGCAAGGTATTTCTCTCCTGTGACTGCCAAAACAGTCTATTGTTCTGTGACTGCGGAGCAGAGGAGCAGCCCCCCCCCCCCCCCCTGCTTTCTCCTCATGCACAGCATCACTGCACATGCAGGTAGAAAGGGGAGGGGGGACAGCTGGGTCCGGGGCAACGGACCCAGACGCCGCTGAGCTGGCCTGGCCCTGGGCAAGCCAGCCTTCTTTGAGACGTATTTATTGTTTATAGTTCACTCCCTCCAGAAAAACTTATGTTATGCGATCGCAGAATTCAATGCATAATCAGCCAAAGTCCGCATATTTATCCGGGGGCCGCATTTTTTCAAATACGCCGCACTTTCGTTTTTCATCAAACCGCAGTTTTTGCAAGTTCCCGCAATTTTTGCAAGTTCCCGCATTTTCATCGCATAAAATGGCATAAATATCCCGCATATTCCATCGCATTTTTTAAGAAAACGTGCCGCATAATCAAGCATTTTTGCCCGCAACAATCACAAAAAAACTCTGCGTTTTTCTGGAGGGACTGATAGTTTATTGTAAAAAGGATCCCCATTAGCTGTCACAAAAGTGGGACGAGCTAGTCTTCCTTCCTATCGATTCCCTCCCTTTGTAGAATTTCTTTTTTTACTTCAAAGATAGGCTACCTAAGTAATAATTATAAGGTAAAATAAATTCCTGTATTGAATTTGTGATTATTTGGCTAAAAATTTCTATCTGTTCTATCTACTTTGCTGACACAACCACTAAGCTTAATACAAATGATTGCGTAATGACGTCAACAATATGCAAATTAGCGTATGACGTCATCTAGCGTCTTTTAGTGACTTTGAGCTGGTGCTGGCGACTTTCATTGGAAAAGAGTTGGCAACACTGGCCTGAGAAGATTTTCTTCTGTCTGCACTCACCTTTCCAGTGAGGATAACACATGGGAGCCGCAAGATAACCTGGACCCTGAACTTATCACCGAGTACATGCAGAAACACAAGGAGGAGGAGGAGGGCAAGAGGAAAGTAGTCATTGAGGCCTCAGAAGACTCAGAGGAGCGAGGGAGCAAGAGGAAGAAGGAGGAGGTGAGTGAAGGAAAGAGGTTACTCCAGACTGAAGAGTCCCAGAAATCTAATCTCAATATTAATGAATGCACACAGAGGCTTTAACAAATGTCTTTTAGGATTTATATATACATGACTCTCAACATTACAATATGCTCATGCACATACATACATGTAAAATAGAAGGGCTGCAATGTAATCACCAAACTCACGGTTTGGTTTGGATCACGGTTTTGAGCAGTGGTCAGTAAATGTATAGTTTTAGGCTGCTTAATCATGCAGGCGGTCCGTGATCGTCTGCTGTGCTTTCTCTCGCTGTTTCATTACAGCGGCCGTGTTTCTTCTTCACAAATAATGTTTCACTCCATCAAACTTCCATAAGAAGCTGCTGCTCACTCTGTGTAAAGCATGCACAACACGTATTCTCCATCTTAGCATCAGTAAATCTGTTATCGACCTCGCGGCCTGTTGAGGAAAAAAGCCGTGAACGCTCATCTATCCAAATTACTTCAGCCTGACTCGACCTCCTCTAAATAGTCTCAGGAAGGAACTTGTTTAGGTGGAACATTTTCACCCTGATAGAAGAAAAGACATCTGCATGTTGACAAAGACACACACACACACACACACTCTCACACACACATTTTCATCTTCAGTATTACATAATGAAGTTAATATTCATCACACTAAACTGTTTGTCACACACTTTTGTTTTTTGGTATTTAAATATCACAGTAACTGTAAAGTTAACTACCCGTAAATTAAAACCTGCAAACGTTAGCCCGGTTCACAACAACAATCGTTGATTGATGAACAAATCGTGTCAGATGGAGTGTTGGCCTACTGTAAGGTTGAGGTTGGCCTTGTGCAATATTTGCACCGCTCTAGTCCTGTAGATACATGTATATGTTTTTTATTAAAGCGTAACTCACCAAAATTCATTCTAGGGTCTTTTTGTGAATGTACGTGAGTCAAACTTTAGTTTAAAAGCATATTTAGGACCGAATCGTCACTTTTAAACACTTTGAGGACTTTGCTCCAAGTATCACCAGAAGCTCTACACCTCAACGCCAGCACTGACAACATTCTTTGTGTACACCGATTTACTAGAAAGAAAGTTTTTGAACAAATCACGTAGGTCTTGTCGAAAGCGACGTTACAGGGAGGAGAGTAAAGATGGAAAGCTTAGTTCCATATAAATGTGATTTGAAATGATTTTTGTTTTATTGTTTGTAAAAACAATATTGACCTTGTAGTTGAAAAAGGAGCCTCATATAACAACGATATTTCCTCCTATCGAGTCCATTCATCCGCATTCAGAAATTGACTAGTTTTGACTGATAAACAACAAGCTGGAAAACAACAAGACCTACATGAATTCAAAAACTTTCTTTTTAGTAAATCTGTGTACACAAAGAATGTTGCCCCTGGGGCCGGTACCATGAAGCAAGTTGAACATGTCCTGGATTTCTGTCAGTAACCCTAACAACCACGGTCCTGCATAACCTGTCACGAAGGCGGTTATCAACTAGTTCAGTCGACCCAGGGTTTCCCAATCTAGAGACGCGCGTTCACATAAAAGAGGCGGGGTTTGCACTTCGTGACCAATCGCAAACATCTACCAGAGCCGCATATTTTACATCAGAAGAGCAAACTATAATTCCACATGAAGAACACGGACACGGTTTACAAGCAAAAAGCAATCCAGTCTCTGCTTCCTACAACAGGAAGAAAAACTGCCAAAAAAAGCTGACGCTGTAAATGTGTAAATTACAACTCTTATCAATATAACTTCTCCATCAGTCAGGACCAAGATCTGATCATAATTACACTTCTCCTTTGAACTGTCGTTGCTTGAGTCTATTATTTCAGATGCAACCCTGGCAGTGGGAAGCAATCATGGGAGCAAATAAAAAATATAAAAACATAATTCAAACCGATGTGTCGCCATGGCAACACACTCAAGAAGTTACAAAGATACGTAATTCCCTCCACTGAAAATCTTTACCGTTCATAAAAATACCCATCAGGGAATGTTAACAGTCTCTAAATGTTTTAACTTTTAAGAGACCACCTCTCTCTCTCTCTCTCTGTCTCTCTCTCTCTCTCTCTCTCTCTCTCTCTGTCTCTGTCTCTCTGTCTCTCTCTCTCTCTCTCCGTCTCTCCGCGCACCAAGCTTTTTCTTCTTCTTTTTCCTCACTAACTCCACCCATTCAGTCCATGGATCTTCTAAGAACGGTGACGCCATTATCAGCCGAGTATTGATTGGTCGGTAGGCGGTGCTTTTACACCGGTTGATCTCTAATCTCCAACATAACCTGCTCCCGACCAGGTTAGGTGTTCAGCATAAGTTACCACGTCGATTGACCCGGGCCGGTAGCAACTAATCCACCGTCGTGGTACAGAAAACCCTGGGTTGAACCTGAAGTTACCTCGTTAACGCTAAATCTTGCTTCATGGTAGAGTCCCCAGGTGATACTTGGAGCAAAGTCTCATGTTGTGTCGAGCCTTCTTAGTATTTATAAAAATAGATATTTTGAGGCTGGCATGTGAGTGCCCCTAGCTCTCCCAGTCAAAAGGCCATTTGACCCAAAAACGAGAATACGGTGAATCTTACAAGTGGCGATTTGGTCCTAAATTTAAACTAAAGTTTGACTCACGCACATTCACAAAAAGACCCTAGGATGCATTTTGGCGAGTGTTGCGCTTTAATATAGACTTCATCAGGCGTGTGTGTGTGTGTGTGTGTGTGTGTGTGTGTGAGTGTGTGTATCAGCTCTTTGGGTTAGACTACTTACCTTTACATAACTAGTAACTGAAACAACATGTAAGTATGTATTGAGTTGAATGCTTTTTTGTTTTGTTTATCCGATTCATATCCACCTTAATCTCGGGGGGGGCTGCTGTAGAAATGATTATGGGTGCAACTTCCGGTGAGATAGCGGAATGAGCAGTTTCCCTAGTAACGTTAACCCCAGCCAGAGTGATAGAGAAAGACATGGCTCTGGCCCCAGCCGGCCGTCAACAGTGTTTCTTTCTAAAGTAATTTCATTGTAACTGAAACTGTTTTGTGTTTAAACATATGTTGTTATTATTATTGTTATAAAATGTCATTGCGGAGCTCTGGTACCTGTTGCGCTGTTTGCGGCTGTAGCCTATAACACCCAGACTAAGCTAAATCTGTTGTTAGTTGCAAACTAATATTACGAAATACATTGAAAAAAAATTTAACTATCAAAATAATCAACACTTTACCTTCCAAAGGATTGAACCTGCATGGCAGCAGGATGGCCCTGGTCCAGCAACACGAGCACCAGCTGTTTGTATTTCACCTGACGATGAAACTAAAACCCAGGACCGGTGATGTGGGACTTTAAGGCTCAGACTCGGCTCTATGTCTGCTTTACGGTAGACAAGGTTGGGTCCCACCTCTTTCATTAAAATGCGACCGACTTTATTGCTGTGGGGGTACTGATAAGACTCCGAGCTTTCCAAGTTATTCATCGCTTCACCGTCCGTAGCAACAGAGTTGATAAAGTAGCTAAATATGCTAGTGTCCGTTATCTGAGGCCACGTTTTCAGGTCGTCCTCCCATCCCTCAATAGTAGAAAGTAGAGGTATGATCACATTGTCCCGTTTGAGGTGTAACAGGCTGTGTTCCCACATGTTTTATTTCCCAAACGCTGAAAGACTGCAATGACTGTTTATGACCGTTACCAAGGCAATCGCCGGCTCCGGAAGTCGTGCCCATAATTCACGCAAGGTATCATGGGAGCTAGGAATAAGGTGGATAGCCGATAATATAGCCAGTAAACAGTGTAAACAGTCAACAGTGGGCCAGTGGCCAGTCAGTACATAAGTGTTGTTCTAGGAGGTAGTGGAGGTGTTGGAGAGGGAGGAGAGGCAGACAGACTATCAGAGAAGTCTCTCTCTCCTCTTCCCTTTAGTGAAGCATTGTAGAGTTGTACGGCCCTGGGGACAAATGACTTCCTCAGTCTGTCAGCTGGACATGGCAGTGTGCGTAGTCTAGAGCTGATCCTGCTCTTCTGCTGTGTGATAGTGCTGTGGAGTCCATGACAGTCATTGTCCAAAATGTTGAGCAGTTTGTTCAGGGTCCTTTTCTCTGACATTGAAGTGATGAACTCCAGTTCAGCTCAGCACCCCCGACAGAGCCAGCTTTCCTTACCAGCCTGTCCAGTCGGCCAGCATCCCTCTTCTTATTGCTTCCTCCCCAGCATACCACAGCATAGAGGAGGACGCTGGGAGGAACTGGTCTCTGTCTCATCAGCTCTGGGGGCCTCTGCTGGAGATCATTGGTATTGTCGGCCCTTTCCTGTTTTGGCAATACAAAGTATAAACAGCAATTCCAGTTGCTGGTTTTCCTTGCTCATCTTTTCCAAAGTTTATGAGGAACAAAAGTCTCTGCATCAATGAGAAGAGCTTCAGCAGTTGTTTCCTTCTTCTTAAAGTCTGATTCCAGGCCATTAGATGGCTGAGAAGCAGCACTCCACATACCAGATCCAGAGCTCCTTCAAACATTTGCTACAACGACTTGAAGCTGAAGTTGTTCTTTTTGTTGTCTTCACTTCTCTTCCTGTTCCTCAAGAGCGTGCTTTTCTTTCAGCAACCTTTGATGGGCAAGCAGAGCAGACACACACACACTGACACAGTGATTTCCATGGGTAGTGAAGCTACAGTAGTCAGTGTTTTATGTTTGCTGCAAACACAAACTAAATCCCCTGATTAATGCAAAGTAATCACGACGTCTCCCGGACATTTTTCACTGCAGAAAGCAGCTACCAGCCAGGCTAAAGCTAATGTAGTTAGCCTAAAGAAAAAGCCGCAAAGCTAGACACGTTACACTAATCTACAACAGCAGTCTGAACGTCATTTACACTGACTGAAGTGTTCTTGTGTGTGACATGCAGGTCTGACTGGTGCAAAACTCAATATCGCCTAGGGCAACCGAAGGGCTATCTTTCAGAGGGACCCTTTTCAGTGTAACAGGCATGGTGCGATGGAGGCGTGGTGAGGGTAACCAGTAGTGCTCTAGTGTCACACAGAGCCATAGAGAGAGTGAAGATGATAGGATAGACATTTGAAGGTTTCCAAACCGAAACTGCAGAACTAGTAGAACATGACAGAGAAGACAAAAAGACTTGTGACAAAAAGAGGAGCCTTGTCTGCCTGTCGTGCTAACGGTAGACTGCTCCTCAAGCTAACGTTACTCGGCCGTGCTAACGTTGAGACCTGTCACTTCGAACATGCAGCGGAGTAACATAATGAACACAATAACAATCCACCTATGGTCCCCTACAGACCGAGGAGAAAGACCGGTCAATGATTAACACACTGGATTTAAGATGTCTTGCCTCGCCGAAATACTTCCGTCAAACCACTTACGTTATTCAAACAGCAAAGCAGCTGACAGCAGAGCTACGCTCACTCACCCACTTTTCTACAACAACCTAACGTTACCTGTGGCCAAGGTAGTGTACTATCTTACACCTATTTTGTTTTGAAGAGGAAGAATGTTAAAGTAAGGCTACAACAACAAATTGATAAAATCTATAAAATTTGATTATTAAAAAAAGTTGGCAATGAATTTCATTATCAATTCGTTGTGATTCAGTCGCGGAGATAAAAAAAAAAAGCGCGGAGCGAAAGAAAAGAAATAGAGCAGAGAAATCTGGAGAGAGACCAAAGATACGGTAACGTTGTTCTGAAACACTGGACATACCGTGATATACCGTGAAATCGCCAGAATCTTAAAAAATACTGTGATGCAACTTTTTGGTCATACCGCCTACCGCACTACCCTGAAGCCACAACAGATGGAGGCCAGCTGTCCTCTCCAACACAGCGGACACAAAACACCAAACTTCAACAAGTGGCAGTAACCCGTCCAAACTGGCCTTTTGCTGATTGGATCGGAAAATTATCTACATCCCGTCAGCTGTTCAAAGCCCCAAAAAGCTGCGTGGAATGATTGAAGCGGTGGGCAGAGCGGTCAGCATTCAGGCTGGGACTATGAACCGCATTATGGATAACAACATGGAGATGAGCCGCAATTTGGATTCTATCTTGGATAAAATCAACGTTTTGCAAAGAATGATTGACCAGAATGGACAATAGAGAGTAAGCTGTGGAAAAAGATTACAGCCTGCTCGAACGAAGAAGTCATAACAATCATATCATATTCGGCCTCCCTACCCAGCAGCAGCCTTGGCCAAGGCCACTGCTAGAACAACAACTCCCCTGAAGATTAATGCTTAGAGACTCTCTTGTGTCCTACCCGAACTTCCCTCAAACACCTGCTGATTGTGTTCTTTGCTAAGGACCTATCCAAGGCTGTCTCCATGACAACCCTGCTGTGTTAACGCGATGACATTCTGCGGACTTGAGGCGCAAAGATTAGGTGCCTGTCAAAGTTGACTCTCTCCAGGCCCCCCCTCCACCCCAATACCGCGTCCCACGCCTTCGTAGCTTCTTACCCCAGTCTGACAAGAGGTCTGTGACCAGCGCCTGCCCACTGTGACAAGTGGGCATGGGCTGCAGGTCCAAATTGTCTGCTTGACGTACTGGACCATTTTCACCTCCCCTTGCCCCCCAATTGCAAGTGATGTCCTGTTGTTTTGTCTATGTTGTGTTTGCGCAGGCATAGAGGGTTTTTTTCCAGTTCCTAATGTGTACTCTAATTGAAGAGCATAGGTTAGGAGTTGCCCTTTTTTTCCTCTCCACACCCCCCCCCCCCCCCCCCCTCCCCCCCCCCACACCCTTTCCTCTTGTTATGCTGTATTCTTCCTGTGTTGTGTGTATTATCTTAGTCCCCGGGCGCTGCTTATAGCTGCCCACTGCTCCCTGGAGAAGGAGAGATGGGTTAAATGCAGAGATGAAATTTCGCTACATGTACTTGTATGTGTATGTGACAAATAAAGTTGATTGATTGAAGCCACAACACAGTACAAAACACAGGTTACATACCGCCGGTTAGGCACCATGCTGTCAGGCGGCCGCCGTTCTCCGCGAATTGCTGGGCGTCCGTGTGTGTGATTTCAAAGGCCGATGGTCCAGTATTTCTGCGTGTGGCTACGGCCTCGTATGAGCATCGCGTCCTTCCACTTTTGTCGTTTTTTTGCTGACAAATATAGGCGACAATCTAAGACTCTTCTGTGGCTGAACATTGTCTTTCAGTCGGATGCTTTACCAGTTTGTTTTCAAGACTGGCACAGATGAGTCTTTCCTTTATAGGGTACCGCTCACAGATGACGTTCATATTGGCCCGTGTTGATTTTGACCTCAACCAGAGTGGAGCCCACCAGCAGCTTGACAGCCCATTTCTCCGATGACCCATCAACGGCTTGTTCACTGCTCCAAGGAAATACGACTGCTGCTGCTCAGTGACCTCACTCACTGCTCTCCTATTCCTGCACTCTCTACTCCAATGTCCAATCTCCAATTCTGTTACATGTGTTGCATGTGAATTCTTGCTCCGGGCAGTTTTCATCTTTGTTTTGTCGCACTTCCCACATTTCCCTTTTCCACCATTCCCTCTTTTAGGCTTAATGCAGTGTTTTGTGTGCTTACTGTGCTTGTGGGTGACTTTGTGCACCACTCCTGTTGTCTCTGCTTGCATGCCGACTTGCAAAGCAACCTTCTCCAACTGCCTAACCGTCTCTACGGTTACCACCAGAGTCAAGTCCTTCATTAGCTGCAATCTTTGCAAAACATCTTTGTCCAGTATTCCCAATACGATTTGGTCGCAAATGTTCTCTTCCCTATTCGCAGCAAAATCAGTGTTTGCAGAGTTGGTACAAAGCCCTAATGAAAGTCTCTGCTTTCTCTCCAGGGTCTTTGCAAACGTTAATGGAAAAATGTCATTTCATGTCATTTCTTCTGGGTACGAAGTACTCGTCGAACTTCCCCTGTACAATATCAAAACTATCCTTGTCGTCATGGTGTGTGAATGTAAAGGAAGGGAAACCATTCTCTGACTCTCTCCCCTTGGCATATATCAGGCTGCTCACCTGCACCGCGCCATCTTCTCTGTTAAGTTTTGTAGCAGTTCTGAATCTTACAAAACGCTGCTTCCAATCCGGCCATTCTCCTGGCTTGTCCAATGAAAAGTTTGTTGGAGGATGGAATTTTGCCATGACTCTTCACCAGTCGTTTGCTTCTGACACCATGTAAATTTAGAGTGAAGATTTGTGGTGCATATGCTTACATATGTTAGCATATATAAGCATGTGTTAGCATGGATTGTCATGTTAGCTTATGTAAACATCTTAGCGTTATGTAATTATGTTTGCATGTGTATCGCTCTAAATTGCATCTAACTCTCTTGTCTCTATAGATATGGAGAGAAAGAGGGGGATTCGGACATCACAGCTGTCAGCACTGTGGCAAGTCCTTCACAAGATCTGGACATTTAAAGATTCATCAGAGAGTTCACACTGGAGAGAAACCATACAGCTGTCAACAATGTGGGGCAGCTTTTAGAGACTTGGGTAAACTTAAAGTCCATCAACGCATTCATACTGGAGATAAACCATACAGCTGTGAACAATGTGTGGCAGCATTCACAACGTTGAGTAGTCTTAAAGTCCATCAACGCATTCACACTGGAGAGAAACCATACAGCTGTGAACAATGTGGGGAAGCTTTTATACAGTTGGGGCATCTTAAAGTCCATCAACGCATTCACACTGGAGAGAAACCATACAGCTGTAAACAATGTGGGGCAGCTTTTAGAGACTTGGGTAAACTTAAAGTCCATCAACGCATTCACACTGGAGATAAACCATACAGCTGTGAACAATGTGGGGCAGCTTTTACACAGTTGGGTCATCTTAATGTCCATCAACGCATTCACACTGGAGATAAACCATACAGCTGTCAACAATGTGGATCAACATTCACAGCATTGGGTAGTCTTAAAGCCCATCACCGCATTCACACTGGAGATAAACCGTACAGCTGTGAACAATGTGGAGCAGCTTTCACACATTCAAGTACCTTGAACTCCCACCAGCGTGTTCACACTGGAGAGAAGCCGTTCTGGTGTGAACAATGTGGGAAAACCTTTTCTCGTGGCTATCACCTTAAAAGACACCAACGCATTCACACTGCCTCCTTTTGAACATTTTCTAAAGCCAAGCTGTTGTTAGAGTGGAGAGAGGGAATAAATAGCGTGAGTCAAGACGCTGTTTACTACCCAGATAACAAAAGAGAGCAGTCACGAGCCCAAAGTAGCCGAGGTCCAGGACCACTTGCAGGCACTAACCTGCTTGAGAAATATGGAAGAAGAACAAAGTGTGGAATCTGTCAGAGCTCATAACATTGGGTAAAAAAGAGCATGTAAAGATGACAAGAGAAAATCAGTGCAGTGAAAAACACGATGAGTGTAACATGACAGTTGTTTTCCAAGGAATCAGATTGTGAGATATTCATGGTTGAAGCTTGTAGAAGAAAATGATTTACCAGTTTTAGTCTAATTTTATCATACCGTAAAACTTCAAATAATAGCCCGGGCTTCTATTTACCCAAATCGCCGAAATGCACCGGCTTGTATTTGAGACAGGCGTCTATAAGAGACGGGCCTTTAATTGATAATGCTTTGCCTGCATGCTGTGGATCCACGCACACACACTCACCTCCAGCTCTTCACTGACCTTCTTCCTCCCTCCACCTCGCAGTCTGGCCCTTTTGTCGTCTTCCTCGGACAGACGTCGCAGTTCTGCTTTATGTTTACGCCGTTCTCGCGCTCTCTCAGGATCAATCGAGAAATGTCTCGCCGCTGCTTCTCCCAAATTTTGTTCGGCAAATTTGACAACTGTCAGCTTAAATTTCAAATCATACTTTTTTCTTTTTGTCTCCATGGTGGTATTGAGAGAATTAAGAAAAACTGAAGACTAAAAGAAAGTTTGTTAACCTGTTTGTTATGTTGCCATAGCGATGAGTCGTTTATGAACGGTTGCCTCTGTCACGTGAAATCAAATCAAAACATAGAACAAACTATCTGACGGGTTTTAAAAGATCAAATACAACCCGACACGAAAAAAAAAATAAAAACAGACCAGGCCTCTATTTGAGACCGGCCTTTATTTACCCAAATCTGTTGTCACACCAGGCGTTTAGAAGAGACAGGCGTCTATTTGGGACTTGGCTATTATTTGAAGTTTTACGGTAATATCCTCTTTCTGTTCACTAGTTAGGTTGATCATATTTTACCAGATTTTTTTAAAAGACTTTTTATTGTTGTTGTGTAACTGAATGTTTTTAACAATATACATCCAGAGATGGAATTGGTTTTGGATATTTGACTGTTATCATTTATATTGTACTTTATTACTTCATGTATTCATGTGTTTTGTTGAAGAATATTGTGAGTTGGGTATATTTTTTTTAAATGTTTTCCTCTTATATAGTTGAAGCTGGTCATGTTGGTTCATACGTGTGTGGTCACTTGAAGAGTAATAATGTAGACTCACTGTAATCTGAACACTTGATATTACCAAGCAAACTGAATACTTTTTTTGACAAACTATATGATTACTTTTTGACTTTTTTTGACATACTATACTATGACTTTTTATTACGTTTTTAAACATACTATAATATGACTTTTTGACATACTATACCGTGACTTTTTATAAAAAGTTTTGACATACTATACTATGATTTTTTTTCAGTCCCTCCAGTATCGCACCAATTCACAGGAATTCAACCAATCACTGCGGATGTGGTGATTCTCGCAATTTTGACTAATCATCACAAATTTGACCAATAACCTGAAGTTTCCCATGACTTCAACCAATCCCAGCAGTCCCACGTGCCGTCAGTATGTGACTGAGAGCCAATGACCACGTGAGAGTCAGGCCCGTTTCACATAGGACGCGGCATGCGCTGCGCTCGTCGCTAGGTTGTCCTTTTCCCAAAATAACTTTGGTTGTGCTTGCCGCGGGCTCAGCGCAGAAGAGGCAGAGTTACGAAATTTACGTCATACATGCGACAATATTTAAATGCACGTCACGTCTGCGTCCGTCCGGTGTTGACATCAGATGTGCGTTACATGCGACATTGTGTATACATCTGTGATTTGGTGGCGAAGATGTTTCTTTCTGTCAACCAAAAGAAAGCCTTGGCACTTGCCCTGATTGAGAGGAGGAGAAGACGGAGGAAGGCAGCCGCAGCAAGAAGGGTGTGGGTGCACGAGACCCTCAGGTCCAGACAGCAGTTGGGGGAATTCGGCTGGTGAAGGAGCTCCGCACTTTGACCGGTTCCAGGGCTATTTTTGGCTCAACAGGCAGTCTGCTGACGAGAATTTCTAAATAAGATGGTGCATTTTAACACTACGTGTCGTTGAATTTTACATACATAAGAGGTCTGCAGTCATTGCAGTCGGGTATAATAAAGCTAAGATATGAGCCTAAATTCATACATCCATCATCCATTCATACTCTGGAAAACACTTTAATACATATGTAGTACAATTAATTCCTCCAAAACTGGAGTTTACGTACGCTTGTTAATGGGTAATTATTCTGTGTAAAGGCATATTACCTACTTCAATGAAAACAAACATGACGTGTCAATCAGTCCAAACATATTTTACATAATGTAAACATACAGATAGAAATATATCTTACAAGTACCTGTATGGAGCCATATACAGTATAATCAACTTGGTATTTGGTTTGTTGCAGCTCACAACAGTAGGCTACAGTTCTTATACATTGCTTTGGTGAATTTCTCAGATCAGTAATGTATATACTTAACATATATGGAATAGTGCTCATGTGCATTGTTCATTAGACTATACTGACAGAGTGAACTGTTAAAGGTCCAATATGTAATATTTGTACTGTAATAAATCCAAAAATGACACCAATGCCTCATCAGATATTAAGGAAACATGTTAAGCTGAAATACTATCTTTTCTGACAACAATGCTAAAGTCAGTATTTTGTCTTTTTGAAATTTACGATCCGTGACGGAATTTATGTTTATGTTTTGGTTTGTGTGTTGTTATCAACTGCCCAGTTTGACAGCCAGGCCGGGTTGCCAGATATACCTGTAAACAGGTAAACCAGCGCGCTGCAGCTGTAACGTTAGTACAGCCATGAATGCAACAAACAAATGAATGGGATCAACAGAGATAGATTATACCCGACATTAAAAAACAGCATGTTTCTAACAGTTGCTTGACCAGAGACATAACAAACCCTGGGTTAATATTGGAGATGTATTTGAAAGATGGAGACAGCTTAGAGCCCAAAAGGACGCTGAGTTGGCTAATTTCCTCCTGTACAGGTAAGCATTAGCTTCAGGCTAATTTATCACAGCTACTAGGGACGAGCACTTTGTGTCATTTCAACATTCATATAGCTACTTCCATTGAATTGTATAGCTAGAGTAGCCGCGTTGGTTACTCGCAAAAACAATTGAGACTCAGCCAGTAAAGTGATTCCGACTGGTCCTGGCTAATGCCACCATGCTAACCCTGCTAACTGCTAACGCTACCGGAGGACCAGGCAGGCGGGCCACGGCTGTTTACACCGTTTAGCCTGTTCAGCGGCCGTAGCCGACAACGGTGAGTTATTTGGAGCCAAGAGGGGGGGGCTGTAGCTAAGTCGGAAAGAGAGGAACTTGAGTTTGCAGTGTGTTTAGCGATTGTGTAATTCTAAGGCTAGTAAAGTGTGTATTTCAGTCGGGTGGAAAAGGAGTGCAAGGCAGTGGTGTTTTTAGCGGTTCCTATCATAATTCTAAGCCGAGGAAGTGTGTCTGGTTTTAGTGTGTGGAGAGGACGGTGAATTTCGTTGTATTTTTAGTGGTTCCTACTGTAGCTAATTCTAAGCCGAAAAAGTGTGTGTGTCAGTTGGGTACAGAGCTCAGTGTGAGCACGGGCTTTTATGACTGTCAGTATAGCCAGCATCTAACGTTAGCTACTCCGCTGTGCTGTGGAGTAATGTCTGGTTATGTGAGACAAGCGTCTAGCAACATTGTTGAATGCTCCGGTCTTAGCCTGGCAACCAACGTGAACTTCAAGTCTGGAGAGGAGGGGCGGGGGAGACGACGACTCTCCAGTATTTTGAATTTGTACTGCAGTAACTATTTTAAACACTATTTGTCAGTATTACATATTGGACCTTTAAATATGGATAACAAAACAAAGCAGTTTCACTATCTTGGTATAAACAATGGCATATATATGAACTTGACAGCTTTATTGTGTCATTGGTATAAATACTTGCTTTGGACACATAAACACAAGATTTGCATCCGAGGTCTCTGTACGACCTCGGACTTGTGTCGTACAGCTCTGGGAGATGCTGACGGCTAAAATCCACCTCTAGTCCATGTTACGTTTGTGGATCCACGTGCATTCTGTGTTGTTGTTTTTTTTTAAAGAATAGGGTGCTTGTGACATATGTCACAGCGCACCGCGGCTGCTCTTGCGCTTGCCATGGTCAAAGTTGAACCATGTTGAACTTTGACCGCGTTGCAAATGCGATGATGATTGGCTGGGAGGGCGGATGCCCTGCTCACTCTAACTCACTGCACGCTCTGACGACCACTAAACACAAGACAGCGACGATGGCGACAAGCCAGGGAAACTCAATCATATCATATATAATAGCGTTATAGAAAATAAAAAATAATGTTGCTCAGTAACTAATTACTTTTATAATGTGGTAACTGAGTTGAACTCAATTACTTTATGGGAGAAGCAATTTGTAACTGTAACTAATTACTTTTTTAAAGTAAGATGACCCCTAGTGAAGGAGTTTAAGTACCTTGGGGTCTTGTTTGCGAGTGAGGGGACAATGGAGCGGGAGATTGGTCGGAGAATCGGAGCAGCGGGGGCGGTATTAAATTCAGTTTATCGCACCGTTGTGACGAAAAGAGAGCTGAGCCAGAAGGCAAAGCTCTCGATCTACCGGTGAGTTTTCGTTCCTACCCTCACCTATGGTCATGAAGGCTGGGTCATGACCCAAAGAACGAGATCCAGGGTACAAGCGGCTGAAATGGGTTTCCTCAGGAGGGGGGCTGGCGTCTCCCTTAGAGATGATGAGAATGAGAAGCTCAGTCATCCGTGAGGAGCTCGGAGTAGAGCCGCTGCTCCTTCACGTCGAAAGGAGCCAGTTGAGGTGGTTCGGGCATCTGGTAAGGATGCCCCCTGGGCGCCTCCCTAGGGAGGTGGTCCAGTCACGTCCAGCTGGGAGGAGACCTCGGTGAAGACCCAGGACTAGGTGGAGGGATTACATCTCCAACCTGGCCTGGGAACGCCTCGGGATCCCCCAGTCAGAGCTGGTTACTGTGGCTCGGGAAAGGGAAGTTTGGGGTCCCCTGCTGGAGCTGCTCCCCCCGCAACCCGACACCAGATAAGAGGACGAAGATGGATGGAAGTAAGATGACCAACACTGGAGAGACGAGACGACACAATGACCTAAATTGAGGACCGCTACGCTCGTTATTGTAAGTGCAATGATAAGTTAAAGTCCAATAAGTAACGTTACTTTATCAAACCATGTGAATGTGTGTCCCAGGCCAGGATAGGAAATGAACTAACAATACAAAGATCTACAAGGCACTGACACATATCTTGACATTTGATTCATTCAATAAATTATTATTTTTTGTCTTAAATCCAGCAGCCATTTTCATATTATACCAACATTTACAGCATCCTGAGCCTTTTTGGTAAGGTTACTAGGAAATCTCAGCCCACAGTAATTGTATTCTCCCCAAAACAAGTTTCCTTTTTATTTTAGAACTATAAAAAAAAATGTCAACGTTTTTTTTGTGAAACTTTCACTGTCTCCCGCAACTTCATTGCAATAAACATACAAGACATCGCAACTTTTATCGCATTTTTTTACAAAAGCTCCTCAGGCATTTTGGACCTTAACTGCTTTTTTACTTTTTTTGACTTGAACACACTGATCAAGTTTCAGTCAGAGGGTCCTATCTTGCGCCAGGCGCTTCACGCCGTGACCTTACATTGTTAAAAATGCCATATTCTGCTCATTTTCAGGTTCATAATTGTATTTTAAGGTTGTACCAGAATATGTTTACATGGTTTAATATATTTTTGTTGTACTGCACATCTCTCTCTCTCACTGCTGCAGCTCCTCTTTTCACCTTGTGTTCAGGTCTCTGTTTTAGCTACAGAGTGAATCATCTTTTCTTCTGTACTATCTTTGATTCCACTCGCACATGCTCAGTAGCTCAGATGGTAGATCATGTCAGTTAGCTCCATAGACAGTAAAAGAAAGGTTGTTTCTCCAACTTTGGTCAGTTACAAGGCAGGATTAGCCGGGAGACTTCTTCTAAAGGAGGGTGCACTTGGAAGTACTTCTTTTGGAGATTATGGTGAACTTGTGTGTGTTGTAGCAGTGCTTTGCCATTGAGAACGAGCTAGCCTGCTAACGCTAGCGCTAGCATGCTAACGGTTGTGTTTAGTTACGTAAAAAGCTGTGCAGACTTTGAACAGCTCACCCAGAGACTAAAGGCAGGACACATTCAGAAACCGTATCTCACTCAGAACAACATGGATAGATTCTTTTTAAGGTTTGTATGCGTGTGGAAGGACCAGAGACACAAAATAACACCTCAAATCCCAGAAAAGTGATTTTTTTTCATAATATGGGCACTTTAAAATAGGGCTCAGAGAGTAAAAAGTAAAAAGTATGCTGTCAGAAAAAAATCATTCCGTTTGAGAAAACCAAAACCTATTCCGTGCTCAATAAATGTATTTCATGTCTTTTTCTGGTCACAGGTAGACGCTGCCGCGCTCCGGTCACGTCTCCCTCGCTCTCAACCTCTTCACTCTGCACGCTCAACTCTAGACACGCTCGCTCACATTTTCACAGCGATGTAAGTGTGCCACAAAACCAACCAATCGGAGAATCAAAGGTCAATTCTGATTGGCTGCCAGAAACAGCACTGTTAATACGTTATAACATAACGTACTGTAACATTACTGCTAACTGTCGCAGCTTAATGTAGCTATATTTGCAAGATCACACATCTAACGCTAAAATTGTCTACAATAAACATAATAAACAGTATACCACAACACATGTAACATAAGCTAGCTAGGTTATCACTTATTAGCCAGTGGTTAAACCACAGAGTACCCGTAACTTCTACACTCGTTGGTTAAACTGTGCCGCTGTTAGCTAGCTAAGGTTAGCTAAAGCTAGCTTGATAGCACGTCAAATTATGTTACAAATAAACGTTATAATTGGCGGTACAAAAATCATCACCGACTGCAAAATTAACCAAATATACACAAACAGGTGGCTTATATTTTATACAAGTACAGCAAAAAGATGAATGTTAAACTTACATCTGTGTTGTTCGGTCGGTCTCGCTGTCGCGTCTCCGGCCGCCATTATCCAAAGTTTTTCACTTTTTGTTAGCTCCGCCCCTTCTGCTACGTAGCCAAGATGGCGACCGTTGAGTGTGGAAAGTGTGCATCGATCCACACTCAACTTTCTTTTTTTTATTTTTTGGGGCTTTTCCCTTTATTTGAAAGTGGATAGCCATGAAAGGGGGGGAGAGATGGGGGATGACACGCAGCAAAGGGCCGCTGCAGGACTCAGCCAACATGGGGCGAACGCTCTTACTGGGTGAGCTAGAGGCCTCCCCCACACTCAACTTTCTGACCGTTATGAGTGACCATCTGGGTACTTGTAGTGTACTGCATTTACCACACTTCGACTAGTGACACGTTGAGTGTACTCAAATAGTTAGTGTAAGTTCAGAAGTGGGACACACCTCAGGACCAGGACCAGGACTAGGACCAGGACCAGGACAAGAGCAGAGGAGGAGCAGCAGAGCAAAACACACACACACACACACACACACACACACACACACGCACACAACACACACACACACACAAAAAACACACAAAAACACACACACCCAGAGGTAGTCTGCTGCTGTGTTCATTATTTCCAGCGCAGCCTACACATGTCTTATCACTCCCAGAGAGAACAAGGTCAACATGGCTTAAGGCCTTTCAGTAATATTCTAACAAGATATATTCTTCAACACACACACACACACACTCTAATGGCAAAATTTGATTTTAGCATGATTCTTTATATTCCTCTGGAAATTGTGTCCATCATTTTCCTTGTAGGAAAAGCAAGGCTTTTCGTTTATGGGCGAGTTTTGTTCAGGTGAAGAGAGCAGAGTTCACTGCCACATCTGTCACTACACACTCGGTCGTTTGTAGCGCCCATTTCACTCCGGAGTTAGCTAGCTATAGACCTGGAGATTTGTTGGAGTCTCGGATGGGATTTCTGAGTAAGGACCATGTGAGGCTGATTACCGACGCTGTTCCCTCAGTGCGCACCTAAATCTGGTGCGGGCAGGACTGGAGGACCAAGTGCTGCTAGCACTAGCAGAAATTCCATGCACCGAAAACGAGCTCTTAGCAGAGTAAGTCTTTAATTCTTTTAACTCTTAATTTGACTGATTTCGTAATGTCTTAGTCTAATCATTTCAGAATAGAGAAGTGATTCCGAGCATGTTGGGCAATCCACCATCTAATGAGATAGCTAGTAACATACATGTTAGCCTGGCTATTGCATTAGCAAACATTTGGTAGCTGATGATTTGATGACAGGAGTAGCTAAAATTGCGTCTGAAACCATTCCATCATCTGGATTAAAAATGCGCTGACTGCAAATTCCTAATATCAGGGCTTCAGTATAATCATACAGAGAGAGGGGGAGAGATTGAGCTTTAGAACAGGTTTTCGTAATTGTCTGCCTTCTGACATGTTGGCAGGCAGCTAGCTCCCGTTTCCCCCGCATTTATTAAGCTAGCTATGAGCTGTTGGCAGCCCCCACCCAATTTTTTTTTATCCCAGCTACTCTCTGGTAATTTACAAAGTTCAAATTGATTTATTAATCAATATACTGAAATCCCCTAGATTTTGCCACTTAAATGTTGACAGATATAGGCTCTCATTACTAATCTCCTTACATACAAATCAAATCCTAGGCCTACGTAATTGAAAATGCAATGTGTCTGAGCTTCTTTGAGTTTATTTCTAATTCATAAAATAATTGTTGTAGCTCCTTGGGACATTATAATGTTGACTGTGCAAACAAGCCACACTTGTACAGAAGAAAGCATTTGAAAGCCATTTATCCATGTCACAGGTGACTTGCCATGTTTGTGTCAAATGATCCAATTCTTAGTTTAGGTAGCTAATGTGTTTGAATAGAGGTTTTGACATGTCAGAGCTGCTTTAGTTATATTTCTTTTTTTATTATTCTTACTGATCCAGTTGGTAACTAAGCTATCCTATTTTTGTGAGTAATTTGGAACCTCTGTGTTTTTCAGATTTTGGCAGAGTGCAGCCAGTAATGAAGGGATAGATGCACCTAGCACTGTAGATATTGAAGAGACAGAGGGCTTCTCTCTACAGGATCCTGCACCATTAGTGCTTCATTGTGGGTCACAATGCAACATCAAATGTCTGCAACGTTCATCAGGTAGTGTAACTTGTACCTATCATTATATATGACACAAACATTTACAAATTACTTCTAATGGTAAGAAGAATACATTTCATACTGGACTGTATTAGGTTGTGCATGCATTCTTTAATCCTGCACTTTGCGCCAAAGCACACCGGCTTCTCTTTTCTTGGAATGTACAGCAGGTAAATGTTGATGAATGTGGCTACAGCTAATGCAGTCTAACACAGCAGCCTAAACCTCATTGAAGAAAGTTACAACAGCATCACATAGCCTACTGTCCGTGGAAAAAATCATGAAATCGAATCATCGCCTCTGGAAACATTTTACTAACCTCATGCTGGAATTTATTGTATTGCTGTTGTATCACACCACATTGGTTTAGTTGTGGTACCTAATGCTCAAGTGTACCTTTTTACTACAGACTTCTTAGCGGCCCTCCACTTCAATAACAATGGAGACAGAGACGTAGCCCGAACAAACAGTGGTGAGGCACGCTATGCAGTCCGTTACCCCCGGTTTCGTAAGGGTGGCTGGGTCGTTCGACCCATGAAGGAGAAACCATCATACGGTGAGCAGTTTCCTTCACTTTCTACAGATAATTTTGCAGGTGACTCAGTCAATGAATTAACAATTTTACTGAATGTGATCTCAATATTTGTTTCCCTCAAGAACAGAATATGCATCATAGAATATGCATCGGCCCTGATGGTCTCACTGAGAGAGGGATACATCAGGTCACCACAGGCCCTCAAAGAAGACAGCGCCATCCTGTCCTCAGCTGCACCTGCCCCTCTTTCCACGCATCACAAGATCGCCAAGGATGAGGCAGTCGGCCACCATCTTGAACGTCATTCACCTTTTAAGTCCTAGTTACCATTTTAATGTGTTTCTTTGTGCAAAGAGGTGAACGTGCTGACTTCCACTGTTATTTTGGTGAAATTAACTCAAAAGTAATGCAAAAGTAGTGTACATTTCAGAGACCGTAATATTGTAATGGAAGTAACTTTTCCCAACATT
Organism: Gymnocephalus cernua; assembly: GCA_023631565.1. Classification (NCBI taxonomy): domain Eukaryota; kingdom Metazoa; phylum Chordata; class Actinopteri; order Perciformes; family Percidae; genus Gymnocephalus; species Gymnocephalus cernua. Next base: position 474,100 of record CM042435.1, read on the forward strand.
GCTAATTACCATCAATTAAATTATGAATATATTTTATACAACAAGACACTTGGTGATTGTGTTAATTTTGTAAAAACAAAATATATGTATTGATTGCCTCCCATATGGGGTCATTGGAAGCCTCTATGTCCCTCCTTCCTCTGGAAACTGCCTCCTGATTGTGGCCACAACACAAGCTGGTATCGCCTTCCTGATCTCCCTGACCAGAAACCCGTAGGCCCATCGGACCACCTGCCTGTAGGCTGTGCTATCGGAATTGCCTAGAGTAATGATAGGGGTGCAGTGTTGATATTGATAATCCTGTTAACATAGTCAATACGAACAAGAGTGACTATAATATTCTATTCCATAAAGGTATGTATGTACATCTGAGTTTAAAAATCTGCTAAACCCTCAGCATCAATAATGCACATTAGATTAGATTATATTCTACTTTATTGTCATTGCAGAGTACAAGTACGACGACAGTGAAATGCAGTTTGCGTCCAACCAAAAGTGCAAAAAAAAGCTTAAATATAGCTATGTAATATGAACATGTACTGATATGTGCAATGTAGTAGCAGTAACATACTAGTAAGAGTTAGATATATGCAGTGTATTAACAGAATATATTATAAGAAAAACAGAATAAATATGGATATTCAGTGTGAACCATATAGACAGATATGTACAGAATGCAGTGTGGTAACAGTACCATTGTAGTGCATAAAGAGTAAGAATAAGTGTACTGTATGTGCAGGATGAATAGTATGAAGAGCAGTAGAAAATGGCTATATATAAGTGTAGTTATAGTATGTACATTCATTTTGACACAACGTGTATTTGTGTAGAAAACTGACGAACAGGTTGAGGCAGCAGGCATCAAAGCCGGGATGGAGCGTCAGGAAGGTAATCTCCGTGACCGGGACTAATCCCTCAACTAGTGCCCAGTAGGCATCCACCTCTCGACAACACATGCTGTCCACCGCCGCCGCCATAGCCTCGCAGTGTCCGCACAAGCACCTAGCCGAAAAAACGATTATGTGCTGATAGTGCTAACCCGCTTGGATGGACTGACATCTAAATGCATGTTTAATCATGAACAAGGTCGAAAAGTATGTTTGCTAAAGCAGATTTATTGTATAACACCAAGGTACTAGCCTAGATGAACCAGCGTTAGCCACCGTGCTACAGTAACTCACCAAGTCACTTGCCCTATTCGTCACTGGTTTTGTTGACACCACAACTCTACTTCTCTCCTCTGCCCACTGCTCCTCCCCCTGATCTCCCCCTGATCTCTCCCTGACCTCTATCTCGCCTAGCATGCTCATAATTATAGGCCTGTGGGCCATCATAGGCATGTTCGCCGACGTTGGAGAGCTCACTTCCGGTCAGTGATATATAGATGCGGAAGTTATTTTTTCACAATTTTATCTCAAATAATTGTTTATGGCAGTTATATACTCCTCCAGTTTTGAAAATCTAGTTTTTTATCATTAATATACACTATGCTGTATAGGAGTGTCCAACCTGCACATGGCTCTTCATGTTGACCAAACTGTGAGTGAGAAGACTATATGAGACATGCAGTAATACAGTCACAGATCTCCTCTTCAATACCCTGTCCGTGTCTGGCCCTTGGTGGGATCCTCTTTCTCCAGTGACTTTTCTATGTCTTTTGAATTGATTGATCCTTTATTGCTTTGGCAGCATACACTCTTAAAGTGTGCTTAGAACTTGATCTCTTTTCATGAGAATCAAGTATTATATCAGTCTTTATTTTAATCGTTTATATATTTTAATGTGTGTGATATCTGCTCTGTGTACTAAAAAGCTCACTGTGGTTTTAAGAAAAGAAAGGGGGGGGTTGTGGGAGAGAGAGAGACAGAGAGAGAGAGAGAGAGAGAGAGAGAGAGAGACAGAGAGAGAGAGAGAGAGAGAGAGAGAGAGAGACTCCAGGGTTAGGGGGGGGGGGGGCCCAGACTTCAGCCATTCAGTCCTGGAACCCGGAGAGTCAGCAGCAGTCTCAGCGGAGAGCTGCTGGATCTCAGAGACCAGGACCAGGACCAGAACAAGAGTGGAATGGAGGAGGAGCAGCAGAAGCCGGAGCAGCGGAGCAACAAGGTCCCCAGAAGACAAGCAGCAGGCTCGGCCTCTGATAGCAGCGGTGTTCAGGTCAGTGTTAGGACACAACAAGCACACTAAAGACACAAGATGGCCGACTCTGATGGGCTCTGCGTGCATTAGACACATGCTGGTCTCTGTGTGAAAAGGGGCCAGAGGCGTAGAAAGAGGTTTTTAAAAGTCTCGGTGTGTTGAGCTCTCAGGACGTTTGGAGCTTCTAACTGAATCTCTGTGTTAGTTTAGTTTCTAGTTGATATCTGCTTAGTTTGACATTTCCGCTCCGTTTATAGGAGGCTGGTTAAGTTACTGCTGATGAAGAGACACATTTCCTGATGCTCCTCTTCAAAATAAAAGCATGTATGCAACAAAGTAACCAGGGGCTTTTATTGTGAAGGATGTATAGGAAAAAGACAATCATGATGTCTTCTGAAATGTGTTCAGGGTGAGAGGGAGAGACAGGTGACGGGAGGCAACCAGTCACTCAGAGGAGAAAGGAATGTGGCCATAAGAAGAGGGGGTCGCCCCATCTGCTGGTTACACATCTCTTAACTAGGGGAGGGGTCACAGGGGAACTCTGTTTAGAGCTGAAGCAAAGGATCCTGCCCCAGCCCCCCAATAGGGAGGAGGTGACTCCCCAGAGTAGAGTAGAATATCAGCTGTCTGTACTAGGAAGTCTGGGCCATTCTGCTGAGCCCCAGGGTGAAGTATCCATGTGTGTGTCATGTAGTCTTTTTCTTTTATTATTCCACCTTTAATAAACCACCTTAAAGGAGAGAAGTTGATGGTCTTCAGTCCTAACTGACCAATTAGACCGCCTCAAATGTCTGCAGTAGTATTGTACATACTGGTGAATTAGGGGCGTTTGATGAAAGTAAAAATATAGTGATTGTACACCAGTGGCTGTGTTGTCAGGCAGCAGTGAGAGACAGAGGTCCAGACAGCCAGGGATAGAAGAGCAGGCAGCACACCAACAACTACACACACACTACTCAGTAGGACTACTCACCCAGGGTTCGAATTACGGGGGAGTTAAGGGGAGCTCGGCTCCCCTGAAAGCCTACTTTGAGACATTTAGGGGGAGCTCTAAAACACTCCCCATTTTTGTGTCACAGATAGAATTTGATTTTCTGTACATTAAGGTTCCTGAAATAAATAATAATAGTAAAATGTGTCAATGTTGTGTGTGTATTCGCTCATTACATTATTATTTCCGAACATCTGTCTCCACTAATAAATGCAATGCTGTGTCTCCTGTTGTGACCATCCATGCGTGGCGGCGCTGCACTCAAATCACTACGTTTACGTCACCATTTGAACTTCTCACTGAGTTGGTACATAGATATGGATTGAATGTTAGCCTAACTTCAAGTTCAAAACATACTTTATTCGTTGTTTTGGAACACTCTGTGGATACTAATAAGAATGTCAAAAAGGAAGCAACCAAACCTCGGTCAATTTGGATTTACAAAACAAACCAAGACCAGTGATGACAGCGCACCAGCTACAGCTAGCTTGCCGGTGTTACCGCCGCCGCTAAAAGTTGCTGCTAGTGCTAGTGACATCACCGAGGATAGCGAGACTTGGGCGCCAGGTAAGAATCATGGAATTACTTACTTGATCTGTGCGTTTGTGAGGATTGGCCCTAATCCTATTTAATATTGATGTATTTTTTTATGATTGTTATATGAGTTATTCTGTTTTTTATCTTGATTTGCATGATGTAAGCCTAAGCGCGGTTGATTCAGAACCGTGGACAGAGCTGTTTGCCCTAACACTGACAGCGTCTGACGCTTGTGTTTTGAAGTAAACCTATTGTTTTAAATGGCTGAACACACACCAAAAGCGTTAAAGTCAGTCAGGGAGGATCGAAAAATAGGGCTCCCCCGAAAGCCACTTTGTAATTCGAACCCTGTACTCACCACTTTGGGAAGTTACAGTTAACGCTCTCTCACAATCACAGTCTGCTTTATTGGCCAGGTTAGTTAAACAGACAAGGAATTAGACTCAAAGTACTCTCTTAACATGTAAAAATTTGAACAGAAAGGACAGTAAGAAATATTAGGCTTGTCAAAATAACGCCTTCATTTCCATTAATTAATCTGAGACAAAATAACGCGTTAAAAAAAATTAACACAGATTAATCTATTCCATAGTGACCTTTCACCCGGAGCCGTTCTAGCCACCATTCAACTGGAAAATGAAGGAGGGAGACGAGAGAATGCGTTGCCACAGGCAACAGAAACATCGCTGCACATGACGCTAGTTAACACTACACTCGACAGCAGGTAACATTAGCCTACCGCTAGCTAGCAGCTGGATTGAACACGGTTAAAATGCTAACAGCTAACGCTAAACGGTGTAAACTTTGACTGTATTTCACTCACTGTAGAGGATTCAGACAGCGAGCTGCAGCCGTTGTCAGAAAAACACAGACGGAGACGGTGCGTTCAATGAAACTGGTAACCTACAGCCTCGTGGTGCATTCAGAGTTATTGTAAAATACCATTTTCCTATCTGGTGGATGTTTTTTGTTGTTCAACAGCAAGTGAAATAACCCTATTGTTGAAGCACTTTTGAATTTATTTCCTGAGCATATTAGGCAATTTTGTTGATTGTTATGGTCAATTTTTGAACAATGAAAATAATAATAAAAAGACATTTTTAACTTTAAAGTCACTAATGCTGATTATTCATTGCTTAATTTGAATTGAAATATTTAAAATACATACATACACAAAATACTATACACAGAAAAAATGATGTATGCAATTAAATTAGATCAGTGCTTGAAGTGGGATTAAAAGGTGCCTCTCTCGCATTGGCAGATTATTATGACATTTGAGATTTCTATAGTGAAAAACAAAACTTGGAGATATTGCTGGTACAACAACAATTTATTGTCATGTATTAACAATATAAATGTATGGATTTATTTAAACAAGTTTACGTAAAAAAATCATGTTTTGATTGTAAACATACATGTGTCACAGTGAATCATTATTAACTATCTATGGATGACCTAACGACTAATTTACATATAGGCTCGTATCAATATTGTCTATTTTTTCCACAAATAAGCTGATTTATATTTGCTAATATGTTGGAGTCATATTAAGAGATTTAAATGATCAAAACTATTCATTTAACAATAATTTGGTGCTCAAACAGATGCAAAACAAACACTCTCTGTGTGTGTGTGTGTGTGTGTGTGTGTGTGTGTGTGTGTGTGTGTGTGTGTGTGTGTGTGTGTGTGTGTGTGTGTGTGTGTGTGTGTGTGTGTTAGGGCTGCGCGATATGAGGAAAATATGCGATAACATTGTTGAATATCGCAAGTAACATCGTTATTGCGATATTCAACAACGTTATAGCATATTTTATAAATATTTTATATATTTTAGCTTACTTTATATTTTATAAATAAATAGATATTAAAGTGGACTCAATCTGAAATTCTGCTGCTTTCATTATTATTAGTATTCTGCTAAAATACAACACATCGCTTGTTGAATTTAAAACAAATGAAATAATTTCTAACGTTCTTTTATTGAACAAATTGAACATTGAATTGACTATAAAGGCAGCACTAAAAAAGAATGACAGTTACATTTTAATGTAGTAATGTAGTAATGCAGTTTTCTACTAATATTTTCTTTCACCTAAAACAAAAAAAATCTGTTTTGCATCTATAGCGATGTGTTGCAGCCTTTTGTGCCGGTTGATATTGCGATGACGATAAAAAACGATATATTGTGCAGCCCTTGTGTGTGTGTGTGTGTGTGTGTGTGTGTGTGTGTGTGTGTGTGTGTGTGTGTGTGTGTGTGTGTGTGTGTGTGTGTGTGTGTGTGTGTGTGTGTGTCTCTGTGTGTGTGTGTGTGTGTGTGTGTGTGTGTGTGTGCTCCATCATGTTTTTCAGCCCAGTTTGTTATCATTAAAAACGAGCCAGCTGTTCGTGGAGCAAAAATCCATCATCTGGTCATCAAGCTCACGAACCGTACTACCTCCTGATGTTTCTGGTTGGACTTGGACCTCTGTTGACGTGTCTGGCTCTGGCACACGCCTTCTTTTAGTACCTTTCTGAAGCCAGGCGGCCAACATCACGACTCACAAACTAGACACTTATTTTTAGTTTCTAGGTTTCAGCAGTGAAACATCTGTTACGGTCAGGCTGACAGCTTTTCAAACTAGCGTCCGTGGAGAAGCTAACTTCTGATAGGCTGGGCCGACTGCTTGCCTTTACGTGATTCGTCAAGATCTAAAATGTAAACACGTAGTGCCCTCTGGGTAGTGTAGTTTATGTAACGTTAGGGTCATCTCTCTGATACTGACGCTTTCTCTGTCAGTGGTAGAGTACCGGCTGCATGCGAGAAGTAGCGGTACGCAAGAAAAAGAGCAGGTACTCTTAAGAGTAAAATGTAGAAGTGCCGGTACTGCGTACCGGTGAGTACCGGCCCACTTCGAGCACTGATTTAGATTAATTAATCAGTGAATATGTAATTGGCAGCGCTATGAAATATAAAGAAATACTATTACGTATACAGTACAACAACACAATATAATTCACAGATTTACAAGATATATACAATAATATTTGAAGAGAGGGAAGGAATAGTGCAATATAAGTATGGTCTGAGATTTAAGATTTAAATATAAATATAGTGCAAGGCAGTCCAGTGCAATGGTCATATATCAATAACAATATTGTAATTGTAAGATAAATATACATGAGGCAGATGAGCAGAACAGTGTTGATTGACTCTGTTCAGTGTAGGGGGGGACTATTTCGTAGCGTTTAAAGTTCCCATATTCTGCTCATTTTCAGGTTCATAATTGTATTTTAAGGTTGTACCAGAATATGTTTACATGGTTTAATATATTTTTGTTGTACAGCACATCTCTCTCTCACTGCTGCAGCTCCTCTTTTCACCTTGTGTTCAGGTCTCTGTTTTAGCTACAGAGTGAATCATCTTTTCTTCTGTACTATCTTTGATTCCACTCTGCACATGCTCAGTAGCTCAGATGGTAGATCACGTCAGTTAGCTCAGTGGTTCTCAAACGTTTTCGGTCATTCCCCACTTTGGACAAGGGGGAATTTTCAAGCCCCACCTGCCCCCATCGCCCCAACACAATGCTAATGAAATACACAAAAAGCTTAAAATGTTCCAATTTATTGAAGTAACAAGTTGTATCTAAATACAAACTAACTATCTACATCAAATAACAGCAAGTTTAAAAATAACGAAAATAAAAATGCAACTTCAACATAACTTGTATGAAATTAAAAAATAGAGAAAATAAAAGTGCAGCTGTGTGAAAATTTGTATCAAGTTCAAAAATAGAAAAGAAATATAAGTGCCACTTTGCAATCTGTCAAAAAAAGAAAAGAAGAGAAATCCATTTGGCAAGACAGGTCTATTTATCTATTTAAGTTGAATCTTGAAGGTGTGTGTGTGTGTGTGTGTGTGTGTGTGTGTGTGTGTGTGTGTGTGTGTGTGTGTGTGTGTGTGTGTGTGTGTGTGTGTGTGTGTGTGTGTGTGTGTGCGCAAGAACAATATCGATGGGCGCCAAAGTTTGTTTTTCCGCTACAATTAATATGCCGACGTCACATCAATCATTATTTTGCCACTTCGGTTCCAGGTTACATTTTTCTCGGGGTCTCATCTAATGTTCTTTTAATTTAGACTGCATGTAGGCTAGTAATGACTTTGTTTGTGGATGTTTTATTTTGAATATGATATTTGTTGTCATTTAGGAAAGGCATAAAGCAGACATTGCAACCTGCAAAAGTCATTTCAGGGAGGTTTGTTCCGGGTGTGTGGGGGGGGGGGGAATTCCTGTTACACTTGTAACAGGTCAGAATTTGATGGAAAATAGACATTGAAAAACTGTATATATCCAAAAACTTAAAAGACAGACAAACCAGTTAATTGAATTTATTTATTTTTTGAATGGCAATCTCTAATATAGCAAATGATCTATTTCATCTCTTTGGGCCTCCGTCTCCCTGTGTGTCTTTTGCTTTCCCGCTGATGCTAGTAGAGCCTCCGTGTGTTCCTTGGTCCCTTTTAAAAGAGCAAACACAAGAAAAACATGAATGCTATAACAACGTTTTACTTTTACATGGGTAACTACTCATACATTTTAGCCTTCGTTTAATGTTGCTAGTGAAGTTAACAAGGTGTAGATTTACCCATCCTGCAGCTACAACTAATAAACATACCGATTTCTAAACCTCTGCTAACGTTACGTATACAGTAACGGTGTATAAGAAGAGATAAAAATGCCAGTGGACATTAGCTAAACTTTACAAATACAAATGGCAAAAAAGACAGCGACCTAGCTAACAGCTTAATGTTAAATGATTATCATGGGTATATTTACATATGCTTAGCAGTAGTTAGCTAGCAGGCTAGGCAACAACGTTAGGTGCACTTCGTGGCTTTAAGAGCAGACACATTTAAAGACATTTCTTTTAAGAAAACTTACCAGAATGAAAATGCAGAGAACACACTCTCATCGACTGGGAGATGCAGAAGTAAAGTCGTTTCTTATAGCAGCCGCCCACCCAATAAATCCGACGTCTGGTCACATTGGAAACATGCTCTCCTTCATGCTTTTTCCAGGCATTCTAAAATAGTGAATTATCAAGAATCTAGAATAGTGAAAAACAGAATTGCAACAAAGACCTCCGCATAAACAATGAACATGAGCAGCCTAAAATGCCCTCATTCTCAATTAAGAACAGTTTTCTCTCACACGCGCTGCATTTATAGTCACGCAGGCACGCGCGCGCAGTCACTCTAGTCTAGTGCGCGGTCTTGCTCCAGATTCCGGTAGATTGGATCTAATTTGCGGGCGTCAAGGAGCCATTATCAATATGCGGGAGACTCCCGCAACTCCCGAGACAGTTGGAATGTCTGGATAAAGATATAAAGGCATAAAAAGGAAAATGTCCTCCCGTTTGGCGCGCCCCACCTGTCACGTCTCTATTCCCCACGAGTGGGGCGCGCCCCACACTTTGAGAACCACTGAGTTAGCTCCATAGACAGTAAAAGAAAGGTTGTTTCTCCAACTTTGGTCAGTTACAAGGCAGGATTAGCCGGGAGACTTCTTCTAAAGGAGGGCGCACATGGAAGTACTTCTTTTGGAGATTATGGTGAACTTGTGTGTGTTGTAGCAGTGCTTTGCCACTGAGAACGAGCTAGCATACTAACGCTAGCGCTAGCATGCTAACGATTGTGTTTAGCCCGTCGTTTCGGCTAGTTACGTAACAAGCTGTGCAGATTTTGAACAGCTCACCCAGAGACTGAAGGCAGGAATCATTCAGAAACTGTATCTCACTCAAAACAGCATGGATGGATTTTTTGCAAAGTTTGTATGCGCATTAAAGCACCAGAGACACAAAATAACACCCCAAATCCCAGAAAAAGTAATTTTTTCATAATATGGGCACTTTAACAGAGTGACTGCTTGAGGAAAGAAGCTGTCTTTGTGTCGGCTGGTTTTGGTGAGAAAGCAGCCAGATGACCTTCACAGACTGCGGTCAAGTCAGCCGTCAATTGAGAAGTCCTGGTCAAGTCAGCTGCTGAATGGATTTTCTTGTGCGTATAGTAGTGTACTTACGGTACGGGCCCTACAGGGGCTGAAGTCGGCCAAAATACATGTCGTAATCATTGTACTATTTTACTACAAGGGCTGTCAGACGATTCTTTTTTTTAATTACATTTAATTGCTGAATTTTTATAATTGTTTTATTACATGATTAAAATTCTATTATTTTGCATTTCAGAACTGTTTTTAAGTACATATTAACAATGGAAAGCAATTGTTACCAGTGTATCTTGATTGGTAATCAAATGAATGCAAATAGAGTTACTTTATCAAGATTTGTATGTGTTTATTATTTATTTATTTACTGTAAATAAAAGTAAAATATGTGAATGTAGTCAAACATTTGAATCGAGAGTCAATATAGTAATGTAAATGTAAATGGACTGTATTTATATAGTCTTAACGACTACACAAAGCGCTTTAACATAGTACAGGAACCATTCATAATTCACTCACATTGATACACTGTGGCCGAGGCTGCTGTACAAGGTGCCACCTGCTCATCAGATAAACATTCACACATTTACACTTCGATGCACAGCATAGGGGGCAACTCGGGGTTCAGTGTCTTGCCCAAGGACACTTCGACTTGGGACTGCAGGGTCGAACCACCAACCTTGTGGTGTTTGGATATAATATCATAGAAATGTCAATATTTGTATAAAGCATTTCAACTGTAGATATAAAATGTTGCCAGAAATCCAAAATCTGAAGTGTTTTGAGTAAAATTGAATGTTCTACCATGTAAAATACTTTATAAATATCAATAAATACTATCAATGCATCAGTATTGATATTATCAGAATAGTCCAGCAGGTCGAGAACAAGTCTTAGAGCTAATGTGATGGTTAGACATAAAACCTGTTTGTGTTTCACGTATTATCTCATGAAGACCTCTTTTTAACCGTGCTAGCTTGTGCCCAGTTGTCATAATGTATATAGGTTTGAAAGGTATATTTCCTCAAAAACGCTTTTTTAGATGTTGTTTGTTAAATAATACATTGACAAAATATAGTTAGAACTGATTACTTCTTAAATATGATTTTGTGGAATATCAAGAAGTTGTTGTTAAGGTGCATACGCTTACATGTGTTAGCATGTTAGCATATATAAGTATGTGTTAGGATGGATTGAAATGTTAGCATATGTAAACCTCTTAGCATATGTATGTATAATTTGCATTTGGATTGCTCCACCATTGCATCTAACTCTGTCTGTTTCTATAGAAACGGAGAGGAAGAGGGGGACTCGGACATCACAGCTGTCAGCACTGTGGCAAGTCCTTCACAAGATCTGGATATTTAAAGATTCATCAGAGAGTTCACACTGGAGAGAAACCATACAGCTGTGAACAATGTGGGTCAGCTTTTACACAGTTGGGTAATCTTAAAGTCCATCAACGCATTCATACTGGAGAGAAACCATACAGCTGTGAACAATGTGAGTCAGCTTTTACACAGTTAGGTCATCTTAAAGTCCATCAACTCATTCACACTGGAGAGAAACCATACAGCTGTGAACAATGTGGGGCAGCTTTTAGAGAGTTGGGTGGTCTTAAAGCCCATCAACGCATTCACACTGGAGATAAACCATACAGCTGTGAACAATGTGGGTCAGCATTCACACATTCATCTCACTTGAACTCCCACCGACGTGTTCACACTGGAGAGAAGCCGTTCTGGTGTGAAAAATGTGGGAAAACATTTTCTCATAGTGGTCACCTTAAAAGACACCAACGCATTCACACTGCCTCCTCTTGAACATGTTCTAAAGCCAAGCTGTTGTTAGAGTGGAGAGAGGGAACAAATAGCGTGAGTCAAGACGCGGTTTACTACCCAGATAACAAAAGAGAGCAGTCACGAGCCCAAAGTAGCCGAGGTCCAGGACCACTTGCAGGCACTAACCTGCTTGAGAAATATGGAAGAAGAACAAAGTGTGGAATCTGTCAGAGCTCATAACATTGGGTAAAAAGAGCATGTAAAGATGACAAGTGAAAATCAGTGCAGTGAAAAACACGATGAGTGTAACATGACAGTTGTTTTCCAAGGAATCAGATTGTGAGATATTCATGGTTGAAGTTTGTAGAAGAAAATGATTTACCAGTTTTAGTCTCATTTATCATAATATCCTCTTTCTGCTCACTGATGAAGTTGACGTTTTACCTGATTTTTTAAAACACTTGTTATTGTGTAACTGAATGTTATCAACAATATACATCCAGAGATGGAATTGTTTTTGGATATATGACCGTTATCATTTATATTTTACTTGATTACTTCATGTATTTTGTTGAAGAATATTGTGAGTTGGGTTTATTTTTTAAATGTTTTCCTCTTATATAGTTGAAGCTGGTCATGTTGGTTCATACGTGTGTGATTACTTGAAGAGTAGTAATGTAGACTCACTGTAATCTGAACACTTGATATTACCAAGAAAACTATGAATAAATACTTTTTTGACAAACTATAATATGACTTTTTATTACCTTCTACATAATCTACTATGATTTTTTTTAAATTTTCAACATACTATACTATGGCTTTTTTTTGACATACTATGACTTTTTCAGTCCCTCCAGGAATTCACGTAAATTCAACCAATCACTTGTTTGACCAATAACCTGAAGTTTTCCGCGACTTCAACCAATCCCAGCAGTCCCTCGTGCCGTCAGTATGTGACTGAAAGCCAATGACCAATCGAGAGTGAGAACGGCCGCGGGTTGATAATTTCCTTGTTTCTGATATGAAGACGAGACGTGTGTGACTGACTCCAACATCTAACATTTACCACCAAAACGTACAGCGGAGGACCATGCTAACATTTCAGACCATCCTGCCATCCTGTAGACATGAGAGATGCAGTGTTGGGAGTAACAGCGTTTAAGTGTAACGGCGTTACTAATGGCGCGTAAAGTGGCGCGTTACTACAACTTGGTTGAATGAAGTGCGAGGTGGCAGCTTTGGCTACACATGAGCTGCCTGGAGAGAGCAGGTGGGGGCGGGGGGGGGGGGGGGGGGGGGGGTGACGACACCATTGCAAATGTGATGATGATTGGCTGGGAGGGCGGATGCCCTGCTCACGCTGTCTTACTGCACGCTCTGACGACCACTAAACACAAGACAGCGACAATGGCAACGAGCCAGGGAAACTCAATCATATCATATATAATAGCGTTATAGAACATAAAAAATAATGTAACTAATTACTTTTACAATGTGGTAACTGAGTTCAACTCAATTACTTTATGGGAGAAGTAATTTGTAACTGTAACTAATTACTTTTTTAAAGGTCCAATATGTAATATTTGTACTGTAATACATCCAAAAATGACACCAATGCCTCATCAGATATTAAGGAAACATGTTAAGCTGAAATACTATCTTTTCTGACAACAATGCTAATGTCAGTATTTTTTCTTTTTGAAATTTACGATCCTTGACGGAATTTATGTTTATGTTTTGGTTTGTGTGTTGTTATCAACTGCCCAGTTTGACAGCCAGGCCGGGTTGCCAGATATACCTGTAAACAGGTAAACCAGCGCGCTGCACCTGTAACGTTAGTACAGCCATGAATGCACCAAACAAATGAATGGGATCAACAGAGATAGATTCTACCCGACATTAAAAAACGCCATGTTTCTAACAGTTGCTTGACCAAAGACGTAACAAACCCTGGGTTAATATTGGAGATGTATTTGAAAGATGGAGACAGCTTACAGCCCAAAAGGACGCTGAGTTGGCTAATTTCCTCCTGTACAGGTAAGCATTAGCTTCAGGCTAATTTATCACAGCTACTAGGAACGAGCACATGTCATTTCAACATTCGTGTAGCTACTTACATTGAATTGTATAGCTAGAGTAGCCGCATTAGTTACTCGCAAAAACAATTGAGACTCAGCCAGTAAAGTGAACCCGACTGGACCTGGATAACTGCTAACGTTACCGGAGGACCAGGCAGGCGGGCCACCGCTGTTTACACCATTTAGCCTGTTCAGCGGCCGTAGCCGACAAAGGTGAGTTATTTGGAGCCAAGAGGGGGGGCTGTAGCTAAGTCGGAAAGAGAGGAACTTGAGTTTGCAGTGTGTTTAGCGATTGTGTAATTCTAAGGCTAGTTAAGTGTGTATTTCCGACGGGTGGAAAAGGAGTGCAAGGCAGTGGTGTTTTTAGCGGTTCCTATCATAATTCTAAGCCGAGGAAGTGTGGCTGTTTGGCGTGTGGAGAGGACAGTGAGTTTGGTTGTGTTTTTAGCGGTTCCTACTGTAGCTAATTCTAAGCCGAAAAAGTGTGTGTGTCAGTTGGGTACAGAGCTCCGTGTGAGCATGGACTTTTATGACTGTCAATATAGCCAGCATCTAACGTTAGCTACTCCGCTGTGCTGTGGAGTAATGTCTGGTTATGTGAGACAAGCGTCTAGCAACATTGTTGAATGCTCCGGTCTTAGCCTGGCAACCAACGTGATCTTCGAGTCTGGGGAGGAGGGCCGGGGGAGATGACTCTCTCCAGTATTTTGAATTTGTACTGCAGTAACTATTTTAAACACTAGCTGTCAGTATTACATATTGAACCGTTAAAGTAAGATGACCCCAAGTGAAGGAGTTTAAGTACCTTGGGGTGAGAAGCTCAGTCATCCGTGAGGAGCTCGGAGTAGAGCCGCTGCTCCTTCACATCGAAAGGAGCCAGTTGAGGTGGTTCGGGCATCTGGTAAGGATGCCCCCTGAGCGCCTCCCTAGGGAGGTGGTCCAGGCACGTGCAGCTGGGAGGAGGCCTCGGGGAAGACCCAGGACTAGGTGGAGGGATTACATCTCCAACCTGGCCTGGGAACGCCTCGGGATCCCCCAGTCAGAGCTGGTTAATGTGGCTCGGGAAAGGGAAGTTTGGGGTCCCCTGCTGGAGCTGCTCCCCCCGCGACCCGACACCAGATAAGAGGACGAAGATGGATGGATGTAAGATGACCAACACTGAAGAGACGAGACGACACGATGACCTAAATTGAGGACAGCTACGCTCGTTATTGTAAGTGCAATGATAAGTTAAAGTCCAATAAGTAACGTTACTTTATCAAACCATATGAATGTGTCCCAGGCCAGGATAGGAAATGAACTAACAATACAAAGATCTACAAGGCACTGACACATTTCTTCACATTTGATTAATTCAATGAATTATTATTTTTTGTCTTAAATCCACCAGCCATTTTCATATTATACCAACATTTACAGCATCCTGAGCCTTTTTGGTAAGGTTACTAAGAAATCTCAGCCCACAGTAATTTTGTTCTCCCTTTTTATTTAAGAACTATAACAAAAACTCTGAACTTTTTTTGCAACTTTCACTGTCTACTGCAACTTCATGGCAATAAACATACAAGACATCGCAACTTTTATCGGATTTTTTTTACAAAAACTCCTGTGAAATCAGGCATTTTGGACCTCAACAATTTAAAAAAGGTCACGAAATCCTGGAGGAACTGCTTTTTTTACTTTTTTCAACATACCATGCTATGACTTTTTTGACTTTTTTCTTTAACATACTGATCAAGTTTCAGTCAGAGGGTTACTATCTTGCGCCCGGCATTAAGTGTCTTTGCTAGTTTCAGACCGACGCAGTTGTCAGTTTCCCGTCCAACGCCCGCGTCGTTTAAATAAGAAATGCACCTGCACCCATCTGTGGCCCATGGACGTGCTGGTCTTACAGGGAGGTGTGTTCAGGTGCATTCTGGGCGCAAAAGTGGACTTGGCACCGCCCCAAACACACCTGCACCAGGTGCTTCACGCCGTGACCTCAGATTGTTAAAATAGGGCTCAGAGAGTAAAAAGTATTAATGCTGTCGGAGCAGAAAGACACTCCCTCATTTCTCAGAAGTGAAGGATTCAAATCTAACTTGTTTCCTGCTGATTAAATCTGACTTCACTGAACATTTAAATCTGACTTCACTGAACATTTAAAGGCTCATTTAGGAGAAAAAGTCACAAATCACAGAATAATTAGTAAATTAATTAGTGAATATTCAGATCTACAAACAGTAAACACCAGTGTTGACGTATATTATGAATCCCCCAAATATAAAGAGTGAGTTTCTTCATCAAAGGTGTGTAACGTTGCAGACACTGACAGATGCTGCTACTGTCTGTGTTCATCACTTCCTCACACCTTTAAGTCCAAACCTAGAAATGTATGGCGTTATATATGTGTCTCATTCCTGAGCCAGTAATTGGATGTTTTGAGCACAGAGAACTATATTTTGCAAGCACATGACATTACATTTTGAACAGAAATGAACACTATTTCGTTTGATCAAACAAAAACCTATTCCGTGCTCAATAAATGTATTTCATGTCTTTCTCTGGTCACAGATAGACGCTGCTGCGCTCCGGTCACGTCTCCCTCGCTCTCAACCTCTTCACTCTGCATGCTCAACTCTAGACACGCTCGCTCACATTTTCACAGCGTTATAAGTGTGCCACAAAACCAACCAATCAGAGAATCAAAGGTCAATTCTGATTGGCTGCTCGTCTCCAATTAGATTGCAAGTAGCAGGAAACAAAACTCTAGGAGCAACAGTCTTTTTCAGTCACCACCTGTTGGTCAGAATACTGGTACAGCAAATACTGACTACAGTGGAGCTGTTCCACTAACGTTACTGGATTAAAACACATTTCAGTCAGGATTTTGCAGAGATGGGAGTAAGTCACACATGGGCAAGTCACAAGCAAGTCTCAAGTCTTAACCTTCAAGTCTCAAGCAAGTCCAAGTCATTTTGTGTGACAATCAAGCAAGACAAGTCAAGTCATAGCTTGGGTCAAGCAAGTCAAGTCATACAAAAGTTTCCATTTTTAAACAAGCTAAAGACAGTGGTTATAACTGCTGGAGTTTTATTTGCATTTTTTCCTACTCAATATTCAAAAGACATTGCGTCCAAGCCACATATATCTGAACAGTTTAAATGTATAAAGATTAAAAAATCACAGCCTAAAACTGATATTAGGCCAACAAAAAAAATCAACATACATATTTGTTCAATATGCCTCAAACATGACATCAAATCATGAAATTCATTCAAACAATTCAAGTATAATGGTTTCTAAGTCAAATAATATTCTTCAAACATGCCTCACTTTTATGGGACAGAAACAGATTTAACCTTTCCTTCTCTTAAAGAAAAAAACATATTCTTTAAGAGTAGCTGAATCCCACCACCTTTATATAATCTGGAGAGATTGAATAGTAGGCTATATGTTAATATTTGTCAGTGTATTTATGAGTTCATGTGTGCGTGTTTGAGAGAGAGAGAGAATGAAAAGTTATTAATATTGGTGAGTGAATGTGTGGATGTGGTGTGTGTGTGAGTGCAGTGTGTTGTGTGTGTATGTTTGCCTAGCTTTATTCACATACTTAATCTCCGCAAGTGTGTGTGTGTGTCTGCATGTGTGTGTGTGTGTGTGAGAGAGAGAGAGACAGAGAGAGAGAGAGGGCAGTTTGTTGTGTGTATGTATACAGTGTCCCTAGTTGTATTCGTTCTTACCGCCACCTTGGACAAAGGGGGGAGGGGGCGCTTATTCATGGCCCAAAACTGAAGGGAGTTCTGTTCATCACAAGCGTCCAAATAGTGGTTCAGCTGAATATGGGGACTGGAACCTGAATCTTTCCTGATTTGAAGTGTCTGATGAAATTCGCCGCGGTGGTGGTTGACATCGGAATTTTTTTGTACTGCAGACCTTGCAAACTGCCGTTCGTTTCTTCTTTGCCCTGGTCAGATGTGTAATCCTTATAGCCAAACTTTATTATTTTCGGTGCAGAGGAATCCATGACGTTAAGTAACAGCCGTAGCCAGTCTCGTTTACTGCAGGTCTGCCGCCGCGTGGCGCGTCACCATAACAACGGGCTCCCGCGCATGCAACAGCACTAACATCGTAACGTTAACTCCTCCTCAATATCAGAGGGGAAAATATATATTTATTAAACAGAAAATCAAGTCATTTCAAGTCATTTGACTCAAGTCTAAGTCAAGTCTCAGGTCATTAATATCAAGTCAAAGTCAAGTCGAGTCTTTTATGAATGTTTATCAAGCAAGTCTCAAGTCCTAAAATTTGCGACTCGAGTATAATTCGAGTCAAGTCATGTGACTCGAGTCCCCCATGTCTGGGAATTTGTATTATTGATTTATATCACAGATACAATATTGGTGTGTACTATAATGTGACTCATATCTCCTTGTGTGACTAACGTAGTTTGACTCATCCTTCACAGGCCATCTAGCTAGTTTAGCACACAGCAGCCGACATGTCATCTGAACCGGCCTCGCAGCGCTGTAGCTAAGCTAGGTCTCACAATGACAGAAAACACAGCATTTCCTGTTCTGTGCCACTGCAAATGAGTAACCCGGCTCTGTACTCCACCCCACTGATCTTTACAGTTAGTAGAGAAGATGTCTTTTGCTACAGCGGGCAGGACTCGGCCAAACATGTCACCATTTTCCTCATTGTCCACATTAAATGTTGTCAAAGGTCCAAACTCAACATGGTTCAAAGGACATGTTTCCCAATTGGATGATATGGACATATCATCCAATGTGATACTGTGATGTTCTTGAAGTTTTTAAGTGTGTTTTGCCTCAAATCTCATACTCCACATACTTTATGTATTATGGGTCCAATTTTTCAAACACAAAGATGGGTAACGTAACATAAAATGATGTTTAGGAATGAGGTTTCTACCTGGATACAAGTGTTTGAACAAGTCATGATGTTCCATTATGAAATGCTTCAAACACACAGTCATGCCTAGTGTACCAGATGGAGAGAATATGATGTTAATTATCTGCAGTAAGAGCAACAGCAGAGCCCAGTTCTGGTTTCCTTCTGGCACAAAGTCACCAAAAATCAAAGGAATGGTTCTTACCAGACAAAGAGTCTGAATAGAGTTGAGTCCGATATTATTGCCTATACTGTCCAAGCACCCACTACCTAAAATGGGGGCCAGGCCTATAGTGAGTAGTGAGAGATTTTCATTCTAGCAGTTCATCCGATGAGCAGCCCGAGGAAAGCTTTAAGTGAAAGCTTCTCAGCCAATCAGCAGCTTCTACCCCAGGTGTGGACTCTTAAGCCCGCCCACAGGCTGCATCGTCACCAGCTAGTGATCCAATGAAATGAATGACGTTGGCGCGCAAGCTGGTCAAGCAACTCAGTGAGACAGACGCAGACGGCAGCTATTAGCTAATATCAAACGCAAAGCAGAGACACACACACACACACACAGACACACGAACACACACGCACGCACACACACACACACATACACACGCACAGACACACACACACACAGACACACACACACACACACACAGACACACACATACACATACACACATACACACATACACACACACACACACACACACACACACACACACACACACACACACACACACACGAGAAATGTAATGTGTTTTTCTCTGCAGTAGCTGATTGATCTCCTAAATCAACCCCTGATAGTTTGTTTGTGCAGAGCCCCGTTATATGGCGCCTTATTTCATCTGAAATGGGGCTCCCAGTGGGTTCTTTACTGGGGGAAACGGTCCAAATGGCTCTTTGAGTGGTAAAGGTTGCCGACCCCTGGTCCACAGCAACGGGATCACTTAGTCCATTTCTTCACCTGGCTATGGTCTGGGTCTGTGGCGGACTCGTTGCTATGGTGACGCTTCGGTACACGGCCGCAGGACTCGGAGCGGAGCTGAAGAAAGAAAAGTTCACTTATTGTTATTACTACACATATGCAGGTTGATTTCATTATTTATACTCTATATTATATCATTTTTATTTTGTTTTTTTCCATTGTTTTTTGTAACAGTTTAATAATATATTTTGAATGTGTCTTCAGTGTTACAGTAAAATACATTTTTTTTGGTTTGTTTTTAAATATCTTGACCTTCGATTGGTTGCTGTTAACTTCCCGTCCAATCAGCTGTCGTTGTGAGGGCAGAGGGGCGGGCCCTCGGCGGTGAAGAGGACATCGACCGTTATCAGTGACGATTTAGAGAATCTGTTCTTTTCTCCGGTAAAAACTCACCTTCAGGGCCGGATTGGGACTCATTTTCAGCCCTGGAGTTTCATGCCTTAGACCGGCCCACTTTAGTTCAAGACTAAAGGCTTAATTCATATTACTTTTATTCTATTCTCTTTCAATCGTGAGCTTTGTATATTCACTATTGTTTGATTAAAAACATAATGGGTCACTAGTAACACTTGGGCATAGAAAGTTGTTATATTGTAACTAATGTGATCACTGCAAAAAAAAATGCTTTTCTTACTTAGTATTTTTGTCTCGTTTCCAGTCCAAATATCTAAAAGAAAATCTTACATCAAGATGCATTTACTAAACAAGTATGAAAAAACACCTCAAAATTAAGTGATTTTTGCTTAAAACAAGCTACATTATCTGTCAAAAATAATTGTTTTAGATTTAGCTTGTTTTAAGCAACAAGAAAAAAAACAAGATAAGATAAGATAATCACGTCACCATTAACCTGCAGGCTGCACTCTGCGAGAAAATATTAAATAAAAAAAGAGTGGGACTGCGATAAAATAATGAATAAAAAGAGCTGCTGTGAGTGCAGGCAGCCATAGGGACAGCATCCATATTTCAACCCAGTGCCATGACAACAACGGCCCTCGCGGCCAAAGAAATAGACCGGCCCACTGGGAATTTTCCCAGTGCTCCCGATTAGCCAATCCGGGCCTGCTCACCTTACTGGACCGCTGGTTACGTTCACTGAACCGGACCGAAGGTGTGTGTGTGTGTGTGTGTGTGTGTGTGTGTGTGTGTGTGTGTGTGTGTGTGTTAATATCGTTTTACATCCACACAGTTTGTAGACGTTGTGGTACCAACGGCTGTTAGCATCGTTAGCCCGTTAGCATCGTTAGCAGTTAGTGTAGCTAGCATCCAGAGCCAAGCTAAAGTCAGTGTGGAGTGCTAGCTTGTACGCTAACAGAGAAGCCAGTTAGTAGTTGTTATGTTTTAATAAAAGAGCTTTGACTTCAAACGGAACATTTAGCCCACTTTGTAAAAAATACAGAAATATGATTTTTAGTCCTGGACTAGTGGAAGATCTGGGCTCCGTTTCAGGAAGCAGGTTTAGTAGGGTTTAGGTTAGGGTTTATTTTAGTAACCTCAGAGTCAGTTACTATGGTAACTTAAGCTCAGAGTCAGTTACTATGGTAAGTGAGCCTGTGAACCTACAAACCAATCAACTATTAAGGGTATTCTCCTAATGTTAAAACTAAATATGAAGATGCTTGAGTGACATTTATATAATAAATAAGTCAGTGATTGGCTGGATCATCTTCATATCTCTGCGCAGTTTGTGGGACACACTCACACACAGACAGACACACACACAGAATACATAATGAAGTTAATATTCATCACATCGTGACATGTTATTATTAGGGGTGTCACGATTCTTGAAATCCTCGATTCAATAACATTTTCGATTCTAAGCTCACGATTCAATTCTCGATTTTTACTTCTTGTTTTTAAAGCACACGTTGCTATGCAGGTTGCTATGCCATTTTTAGACTAGACTTGTATGTAATATAATATTTTACCTTTGTTCGTAACGTACCACATTACATTGTCATTGTCATTTATTAACAACATAATGTAACAATAACATCTTCAGACAGTTGGAAACTTCACAATTTGTCAATAAAGTAAAAGAAAAAAAGTTTACCCACAATTTACGCACCACACAGAGTTTGATGTTAAAGCCCCCAATGTCGTCTTCCAGGCAGCGCTGCCTGAAAGGCACTGGGATTAGATTATCGTTGAAGACGACGGTCGCTGTGCTGCCTTGAAGACTACCGTAAAACTTCAAATAATAGCCCGGGCTTCTATTTACCCAAATCGCCGAAATGAACCGGTGTGTATTTGAGACAGGCGTCTATAAGAGACAGGCCTTTAATTGACGATGCTTTGCCCGCATGCTGTGGATCCACTCACACACGCTCACCTCCAGCTCTTCACTGACCTTCTTCCTCCCTCCACCTCGCAGTCTGGCCCTTTTGTCGTCTTCCTCGGACAGACGTCGCAGTTCTGCTTTATGTTTACGCCATTCTCGCACTCTCTCAGGATCAATCGAGAAATGTCTCGCCGCTGCTTCTCCCGAATTTTGTTCGGCAAATTTGACAACTGTCAGCTTAAATGTCAAATCATACTTTTTTCTTTTTGTCTCCATGGTGGTATTGAGAGAATTAAGAAAAACTGAAGACTAAAAGAAAGTTTGTTAACCTGTTTGTTATGTTGCCATAGCGATGAGTCGTTTATGAACAGTTGCGTCTGTCACGTGAAATTAAATCAAAACACAGAACAAACGATCTGACGGATTTTAAAAGATCAAATACAACCGGACACGAAAAATAAATAAAAACAGACCAGGCCTCTATTTGAGACCGGCCTTTATTTACCCAGATCTGTTGTCACACCAGGCGTTTAGAAGAGACAGGCGTCTATTTGGGACTCGGCTATTATTTGAAGTTTTACGGTAAGTTTAAAAAACCATCAAGCCAGAACAGCAGCTGAACACATACACACACACACACACACACAAGTGCGGACGGAGTGAAGTTACTCTAGGATAAATAGCTTTGAAATTATTTTTAAAACTGAAACACTGCCACGTCCCATTAGTTCTTCTAACCCGTGTATCATTATCTCTGCATGTTTCCTCCTTGGGTCTACCAAAGGAGCCCTCAGCAGACGTCAAGCTGGCGACCATAGCAGGAAAGAAGGCCGAGGAGGAGGAGGAGCAGCCTGCAGCAGCAGTGAAGGAGGAAGAGGAGCAGCCTGCAGCAGCAGCAGTGAAGGAGGAAGAGGAGTATGTGGTGGAGAAGGTCTTGGACCGCAGAGTGGTGAAGGGAAGAGTAGAGTTTCTGCTGAAATGGAAGGAGTTCTCAGAGTAAGTATGAGTCTATAATATTAATACTTTGTGTTCTTGGTCCTGAGATATATATTTAGTATGTTGTTCATTGACAAATTGCAACTAATCTACAACATAAATTTCGGCATTGTATTAGGGCCTCGAAGTTGAATGTTTGGTATTTTGACCCTAAGTTAATAGGAAAAAAGAAGAAGTTATGTTGTGTGGCAGAAAAAGCAGTATTATGGTTAGGAGTATTTTTTTCTGTGACATTGTATGATTTACAATTACGCTCAAACGTATCATCTGGGAGCGGTGTTTTGAAGAAAGTTACGAGGAACTAGAGGGTGAAAGGTTATATGACGCCACTGACGGGCGACTAGGAAGGAAAGGAAACGTGACGTGTCTGAAAATAAAATAACAGATTTCTCTGGGTTTCAAGTTTGGTGGAAACATTTGGGAGAGTGTAACTACACAACTCAAAAAAATATATAAGATAGGTATGGTCGTTTTTAGACATTTTAATGCAGAAATGTTACATATTGTACCTTTAATAGAAAAAAAGGAATAATATGAATTAGCAATTACAGTGAGAATGTATTGCCTAAAAACAAAGCCTGAGGAGATTTTCTTCTCACCTTTCCAGTGGGAATAACACATGGGAGCCGCAAGACAACCTGGACCCTGAACTTATCACCGACTACATGCAGAAACACAAGGAGGAGGAGGAGAAGGAGGAGGGCAAGAGGAAAGTAGTCAGTAAGGCCTCAGGAGACTCAGAGGAGCGAGGGAGCAAGAGGAAGAAGGAGGAGGTGAGTGAAGGAAAGAGGTTACTCCAGACTGAAGAGTCCCAGAAATCTAATCTCAATATTAATGAATGCACACAGAGGCTTTCACAAATGTCTTTTAGGATTTATATATACATGACTCTCGACATTACAATATGCTCATGCACATACATACATGCAAAATAGAAGGGCTGCAATGGATCATCAAACTCACGGTATGGTTTGGATCACGGTTTTGAGCAGTGGTCAGTAAATGTATATTTTTAGGCTGCTTACACATGCAGGCGGTCTGCTATCGTCTGCCGTGCTTTCTCTCGCTGTTTCATTACAGCGGCCGTGTTTCTTCACAAATAATGTTTCACTTCATCAAACTTCCATAAGAAGCTGCTGCTCACTCTGTGTAAAGTATGCACAACAAGTATTCTCCATCAGCAAATCTGTTATCGACCTCGCGGTCTGTTGACTCGACTTGACTCGACCTCCTCTAAATAGTCTCAGGAAGGAACTTGTTTAGGTGGAACATTTTCACCCTGATAGAAGAAAAGACATCTGCATGTTGACAGTGAGCAGGGCTCACACACACACACACACACACACACACACACACACACACACACACACACACACACACACACACACACACACAGAACAGACACACTCACACACACACACACAGAACAGACACACTCACACACACACACGCACATACACACACGCACACGTACACACACGCACGCACACACACACACACACACACACACACACACACACACACACACACACACACACACACACACACACACACACAGAATATTACAATATTACATAATTAGGTTAATATTTATCACACTAAACTGTTTGTCACACACACTTGACATGTTATTGGTATTCCAATATAGGGCTGCAACTAACAATCATTTTAATAATCGATTAATCTGTCAATTATTTTTTCAATTAATCAATGAATAGGACAAAAACAAAACAGCATTCTCTCAAAAACGCTTTTTTAGATGTTTGTCAAATAATACATTGATAAAATACAGTTACAACTGATTACTTTTTAAATATGATTTTTTTAGAATATCAACAAGTTGTTGTAAAGGTGCATGAGCTTACATATGTTAGCATGTTAGCATATATAAGCATGTGTTAGCATGGATTGGCATGTTAGCATATGTAAACATCTTAGCATTACATTAGCATTACAAGTTTGCATGTGTATCGCTCCACCATTACATCTAACTCTCTTGTCTGTTTCTATAGAAACGGAGAGGAAGAGGGGGACTCGGACATCACAGCTGTCAGCACTGTGGCAAGTCCTTCACAACATCTGGACATTTAAAGATTCATCAGAGAGTTCACACTGGAGAGAAACCATACAGCTGTGAACAATGTGGGGCAGCTTTTACACAGATGGGTAGTCTTAAAATCCATCAACGCATTCACACTGGAGATAAACCATACAGCTGTGAACAATGTGGGACAGCTTTTACACAGTTGGGTAGTCTTAAAGTCCATCAACGCATTCACACTGGAGATAAACCGTACAGCTGTGATGAATGTGGGGCAGCATTCACAACATTGGGTAGTCTTAAAGTCCATCAACGCATTCACAATGGCGATAAACCATACAGCTGTGAACAATGTGGGTCAGCATTCACAACATTGTGTAATCTTAAAGTCCATCAACGCATTCACACTGGAGATAAACCATACAGCTGTGAACAATGTGGGAAAACTTTTTCTCTGAGTGGTAACCTTAAAAGACACCAACGCATTCACACTGCCTCCTCTTGAACATTTTCTAAAGCCAAGCTGTTGTTATTAACAATATACATCCAGAGATGGAATTATTTATGGATATATGACTGTTTTCATTTATATTTTACTTGATTACTTCATGTATTCATGTGTTTTATTGAAGAATATTGTGAGCTGGGTTTATTTTTTAAATGTTTTCCTCTTATATAGTTGAAGCTGGTCATGTTGGTTCATACGTGTGTGATCACTTGAAGAGTATTAATGTAGACTCACTGTAATCTGACCACTTGATATCCATCCATCCATACATCATCGTCCGCTTATCCGTGGTCGGGTCGCGGGGGGAGCAGCTCCAGCAGGGGACCCCAAACTTCCCTTTCCCGAGCCACATTAACCAGCTCTGACTGGGGGATCCCAAGGCGTTCCCAGGCCAGGTTGGAGATGTAATCCCTCCACCTAGTCCTGGGTCTTCCCCGAGGCCTCCTTCCAGCTGGACGTGCCTGGAACACCTCCCTAGGGAGGCGCCCAGGGGTCATCCTTACCAGATGCCCGAACCACCTCAACTGGCTCCTTTCGACGTGAAGGAGCAGCGGCTCTACTCCGAGCTCCTCACGGATGACTGAGCTTCTCACCCTATCTCTAAGGGAGACGCCAGCCACCCTCCTGAGGAAACCCATTTCGGCCGCTTGTACCCTGGATCTCGTTCTTTCGGTCATGACCCAACCTTCATGACCATAGGTGAGGGTAGGAACGAAAACTGACCGGTAGATCGAGAGCTTTGCCTTCTGGCTCAGCTCTCTTTTTGTCACAATGGTGCGATAAACTGAATGTAATACCGCCCCCGCTGCGCCGATTCTCCGACCAATCTCCCGCTTCATTGTACCCTCACTCACGAACAAGACCCCAAGGTACTTAAACTCCTTCACTTGGGGTAAGGACTCATTCCCTACCTGGAGAAGGCATTCCATCGGTTTCCTGCTGAGAACCATGGCCTCAGATTTAGAGGTGCTGATCCTCATCCCAGCCGCTTCACACTCGGCTGCAAACCGATCCAGTGAGTGCTGAAGGTCACAGGCCGATGATGCCATCAGGACCACATCATCTGCAAAGAGCAGCGATGAGATCCCCAGCCCACCGAACTGCAACCCCTCCCTACCACGACTACGCCTCGATATCCTGTCCATAAATACTACGAACAGGATTAGTGACAAATTGCAGCCCTGGCGGAGGCCAACCCTCACCTGGAACGTGTCCGACTTAGTGCCGAGAACCCGGACACAGCTCTCGCTTTGGTCATACAGAGATTGGATGGCCCTGAGAAGGGACCCCCTCACCGCATACTCCCACAGCACCTCCCACAAAGTCTCCCGGGGGACCCGGTCATATGCCTTCTACAGATCCACAAAACACATGTAGACTGGATGGGCATACTCCCAGGCTCCCTCCAGGATCCTTGCTAGAGTAAAGAGCTGATCCGTTGTTCCACGACCAGGACAGAATCCGCATTGTTTCTCTTCAACCTGAGGTTTGACTATCGGCCGAACCCTCCTTTCCAGCACCTTGGAGTAGACTTTACCAGGGAGGCTGAGAAGTGTGATACCCCTGTAATTGGTACACACCCTCTGGTCCCCCTTTTTGAACAGGGGAACCACCACCCCGGTCTGCCACTCCTTTGGCACTGTCCCAGACTTCCACGCAATGTTGAGTAGGCGTGTCAACCAAGACAGCCCCTCCACACCCAGAGCTTTCAGCATTTCTGGACGGATCTCATCAATCCCTGGGGCTTTGCCACTGTGGAGTTGTTTGACTACCTCAGTGACCTCCACCAGGGAAATTGACGACAATCCCCCGTCATCCTCCTGCTCTGCCTCTAACAAAGAGGGTGCATCAGCTGGATTTAGGAGTTCCTCAAAGTGCTCCTTCCACCGCCCTATTACCTCCTCAGTTGAGGTCAACAACGTCCCACCCTTACTGTACACAGCTTGGATGGTTCCCCGCTTCCCCCTTCTGAGGTGGCGGACGGTTTTCCAGAAGCGCCTTGGTGCCGACCGAAAGTCCTTCTCCATGTCTTCTCCGAACTTCTCCCTTCTTTGCCTCTTTCACGGCAGAGGCTGCAGTCCTTCGGGCCCTTCGGTACCTTGCAACTGCCTCCGGAGTCCTCACCCTGGGCAACTCCGGAGAAGAAAAGAGTCCAACCCCTCTCCAGGAGAACGTTTCCAGAACCGAGACAGAACCTCCGGGCAGGGTCTCTCTATCCCTTCCTCGTTTTTTCATTGGGTTTATTTTTTAAATGTTTTCCTCTTATATAGTTGAAGCTGGTCATGTTGTTTCATACGTGTGTGATCACTTGAAGAGTAGTAATGTAGACTCACTGTAATCTGACCACTTGATATTACCAAGAAAACTATGAATAAATAATTTTTTGACAAACTATATGATTACTTTTGTATTTAAAAAAGGTGACAAACTTTACTTTTACTTTTTGTGACTTTTAGACATTTCATGGACGTTTTATGACTACATGCACTTTTTATGGCTCTTCGTGGCATATTACACGTTGACCTTTTCCCGTTAGCATGTGTTAGCATATGTATCTCTCTGCTATGACTCTGTCTGATTCTATAGAAACGGAGAGGAAGAGGGAAGACTTGGGCTGTTTCTCAGTCTCCAGAATGGACTTGTGTTCTTGGGGAGAACGTTCTTGCTGGTTGTTCTTGGAAGAATGTAAATATAAATGTAAATGGACTGTATTTATATAGCGCTTTTCTAGCTTTCCTGCTTGCTGAGAGAGGTCAACACCCCCTACTTTCACAATGAAATGGACTAGTCCGTAACAGTGCGCCGCGGCGCGAAAGATAAACACAAAGTGACAGGAGAACTGGGAAGTTCACAGAGACGGAGCAAGACGAGTCTAAACCTTTCTTTATGTCAATTGTCTAAACATGAAAATGAAACAAAGTTACCCAAGCAGCTCAAACAAAAGAAGAGAAAAGACATGTTTTTGGCAGTAGCAGGACCTTCATCAGCTCCGTGGTCGATGATGATGATGATGATGATGACGGTGGTGTCGGTGTCGGCAGCAGTGTCCCAGTGAGGAGGAGACTCAGGAGGAGAGGGACAGAGATGAGGGAGGGAGGTTGTAACCTGCAGTAAGAACAACTCCCCTTAAAACACTTTGGCCCTCGATAAAACTGAGTGGTGACAAACTGCTGATGATAACACTACAACAATAAAAGAAGTAGCCATGTTTTACTCTGATTACATTAGTAGTCTAGATACACTACAACAATAAAAGAAGTAGCCATGTTTTACTCTGATTACATTAGTAGTCTAGATACACTACAACAATAAAAGAAGTAGCCATGTTTTACTCTGATTACATTAGTAGTCTAGATAAACTACAACAATAAAAGAAGTAGCCATGTTTTACTCTGATTACATTAGTAGTCTAGATACACTACAACAATAAAAGAAGTAGCCATGTTTTACTCTGATTACATTAGTAGTCTAGATACACTACAACAATAAAAGAAGTAGCCATGTTTTACTCTATGATTACATTAGTAGTCTAGATAAACTACAACAATAAAAGAAGTAGCCATGTTTTACTCTGATTACATTAGTAGTCTAGATAAACTACAACAATAAAAGAAGTAGGCATGTTTTACTCTGATTACATTAGTAGTCTAGATAAACTACAACAATAAAAGAAGTAGGCATGTTTTACTCTGATTACATTAGTAGTCTAGATACACTACAACAATAAAAGAAGTAGCCATGTTTTACTCTATGATTACATTAGTAGTCTAGATAAACTACAACAATAAAAGAAGTAGCCATGTTTTACTCTATGATTACATTAGTAGTCTAGATAAACTACAACAATAAAAGAAGTAGCCATGTTTTACTCTATGATTACATTAGTAGTCTAGATAAACTACAACAATAAAAGAAGTAGCCATGTTTTACTCTATGATTACATTAGTAGTCTAGATAAACTACAACAATAAAAGAAGTAGCCATGTTTTACTCTATGATTACATTAGTAGTCTAGATAAACTACAACAATAAAAGAAGTAGCCATGTTTTACTCTATGATTACATTAGTAGTCTAGATAAACTACAACAATAAAAGAAGTAGCCATGTTTTACTCTATGATTACATTAGTAGTCTAGATAAACGTTCCACATCATGCAAACTTTAACGAGAATTGTAGCTTTTCTAACTGCATTGGCAGACAAACACTCACGGTAGACGTCTTCAGATTATAGCACAGGGCCTCTATGATAAAAAAGTATATATATGTATAGCTCTTGTATGATTAATTAGGAGTATATAGTTTTATTGTATTAATAAATGTCACTTTGTTGAAGTATTTAATGTGTCAACTCTCACTGATTCTTGCTTACTCATCACATGGCTTTAGTAGTTTTAAGGAGTAGTAGTTGGTATACATATTCAGGGGTACAGCTTTATCAATACTAGTTAAACAGTTGTACAGTTTTTTTTTTTTGAACAATATATTTATTAAATTTTCAGTTTACATATCACATCGGATTACATAATGAATAATAATCATGTAAAACACAAACATTTTTCACCCTGTTATCCCTCCCACTATCCCTCCCCAGAAAGAAAAAGAAAAAAAAAAAAAAAAAAAAAAAAAAAAGGGATGTGTTTCTTTTAAAGATACATAGATCAGGTAAGAGGATTTTAACAGTTCTATTCAGAGGATCATGATGTTACTCTATTCCCTCAAAGCTTGTTCTTGTTGCAGCAGGTTACCAACATTAACATTGTGTCTTAAAAAGTTAGTGAAAGGTCTCCAGACATCTTCAAAAGTATTTTGTTTATTTTTGACAATGTATGTTATCTTTTCCATTGACATATTTGATGCCATTTCTTTAACCCACATCCCAATTCTTGGCACATTGATATTTTTCCAATTAAGAGCAATTGTACGTTTAGCTTGTAAAATACACATGTCTATGAATCTGACCTCTCTGCTCAGTACGGAAGGGCTGGTAGGATATATACCTAGGATAAAAAGCTTAGGATCCAGTGGTAGTTTCTTTGATAATATTTGGTCAATCATATCAATAATACCTTGCCAAAAGGGTTTCACTTTCATACATTCCCATATACAGTGGTACAAAGTACCTCTTGCCTCGTTACACTTTATACAGGTATCTGGAATATTATCGTTAAACTTGTGCAACTTGGCAGGAGTTATGTGTGTACGCATCAGCCATTTATACTGTATGAGTTTCAAGCTAGTATTGACTGTCTGCACCTGAGCCTTCTTACATGCCTCATTCCAATCTTCTAGGGATATTTCGTCATCTATATCTTCTTTCCATGATCTTAATCTTGATTCTGAGGATTCGTCAGACCCAGACACAAACAAGTCATACAGAGATGAGATTGAACCTTTATCATAGCAATGTCCTATAATTGCTGCCTCTAGTGGGGAAATGTCCGGTATGTCTAATGAATGATTTTGAGATGAGGATATAAAACTTCTAAGTTGAAGATATTTGAAAAAATGGGTCTTTGGAATGTCATATTTGGCTGATATTACTGCAAAGGACATAAGTATTTCATCTTCACTGTACATATCTTGCACTTTTCTTAATCCCTTTTCAGCCCATATCCGAAATCCTGCATCACATTTCCCTGGTTTAAAATTAGCATTACCCCGAATAGGACTGAAACGTGACAAGGGGGAATTCAAATTCAAATATTTACATGAGTTAAACCAAATATTGATCATGTTCAATACAATAGGATTATCTGTGTTTTTTCTTAGGTATCTGTGGTCTGCTGAATGCAGGTATAGGTGCAATGGTATTTTTGGTGTAATAGAACAAGCTTCCAAATTCATCCAAGCAGGAGGGCTTTCAGATGAAAAATAAAACATAATTGTACGCAGCTGAGCTGCCCAGTAATACCATTGAATGTTTGGACATTTAAGGCCTCCTCGGTCAAATGGTAGGTATAATAAAGATAGACGTAGTCTGGGACGTTTACTTTGCCAAATAAAGTTGGTAAACAATTTTTTAATTCTACTAAACAAAGATGAGGGAGGAGGTAGGGGAATATTCTGGAACAGATAAAGAAATTTAGGGAGTATATTCATTTTTAGAATATTTATCCTGCCGATCATTGAGATGGGTAAAGATGTCCAACGTTCTATTGATGAGGTAGTATCTTCCAGAATTGGGTCATAATTTATCTGGGCAATCTTATTCACCTTGGGGACAATTTTTATACCCAGATATGTAAACTTATCTGTTGAGGTGAAGGTAGAAGCATAACTCGGGCAATTTTCCCTCTCTGATTCGTTAAGCAACATTATGGATGATTTTGAATGATTAACTTTGTATCCAGATATTTTTCCAAAAGTTTCAATGAGATCTAGGAGTGCAGGGACAGATCTGTTCAGGTTTTTCAGAAACAAAATGACGTCATCTGCAAATAGTGCTATTTTATGTTCCAGGTGATTTTCTCGGATTCCATAAATGTTACTATGCATTCTCACCGCTATGGCAAAAGGTTCTATTGCAAGGATAAACAATAAAGGTGATAGAGGACTTCCTTGTGGGCACCCTCTAGAGATATTAAAAGGTTGTGAGACCACATTATTGGTCAAAACTTCTGCGGTGAGTTCCGTACAAAGCATTCTAACCCATTTACAAAATGTATTCCCAAAGCCAAAGCGAGTGAGCACCTCAAATAAGAAGTGCCATTCGACGCGGTCAAAGGCCTTCTCTGCATCAAGAGAAATTAAAGCCGTGTCTTTTGCCCCTCTCTGAATATGTAAGATATTGAGCACTCGTCTGACATTATGAAAGCCCTGTCTACCTTGAATAAAACCATTTTGGTCCTCTCCCACCACCAGAGGTAGCAGGCCCTCCAATCTTCTTGAAAGAACTTTGCTGAGTATTTTTGTATCTGAGTTGAGAAGGCTGATTGGACGCATGTTTTCACATTTTGTGTTTGGTTTCCCTGGTTTTGGAAGTAAAGTTATTAGGGCTCTCCTCATGGTTGTGGGGAGAAGACCATTCCTGAAAGACTCCTGGAACATCTCTAATAGGGGTGAAATTAATTTAGACTGAAATTTTTTATAAATATCTATAGGTATGCCATCTGGACCTGCCGCTTTTCCAGCCTGCATACAGCTAATTGCTTCTACGATTTCTACTTTTGTTAATTCTCCATCTAATGCACTACTTTCATTTTCTGGAATTTTAGGGATATTAAGGTTGTTTAGGAATTGTATTTGCTTATCGAGATTACAAGTACCCTCAGAGCTATACAGCTTCTCATAGTATACCCTGAAGGCCTCATTAATTTCTTTAGGGTCTACTATGGTTCTACAATTTGGATCTTCAATGCAGTTAATAGACCTTTCTGTTTGTTGTTGTTTAATGCGCCATGCTAAAAGTTTCCCAGGTTTTTCCCCTTGGTCATAAAAGGATTGTTTTAGTCTCATTAAATTAACTGCTGCTTTGTTAGCTGACAATTCATTGTACCTTGCTCTAAGTAAAAGTAATTGTACATGTATGTCGTTAGAATTAGGTTTCTTATTGTAGAGATCTAATTCAAGTTCTTTAATTTTCTCATCTAATGTCTATTTCTAATTGTGTACTCCTTTTTTTTGAGCTGGTAAAGCTAATTATTTGACCCCTAAGAAAGGCCTTAAATGCCTCCCATCTTATGCTAGCAGAAGTTTGAGAAGTGTTACATACAAAGTACATGTCAATTTGTTTATCTAAAAAATCTATAAATGTTGGGTCTGAAAGCCATCCTGGTTGGAGACGCCATTTCGGGGGATCACTCACAAGTTTAGTATCTGTATAAGTGAGTGAAATAGCTGCATGGTCAGATATTACTATGCTACTATACTGACAGTCGTCAATTTTTGAAAAAAGTAGTGCTGAAACCAAAAAATAATCTATACGTGAGTGAGTTTTATAAGTTCTGGAATAACAGGAATATTCTACTGCATTGGGTTTACCATGTCTCCATATATCCAACAAGTTTAATTCTTTCATAAAATGGCTTATTGTCTTCCTCGATCTAGTGTGAGTATTATCCAAGCTTGATGATCTGTCTCTTACTGGGTCTAATGTGCAATTAAAGTCACCAGCTATTATGTGTTGCCCAGAGAGATTTGAAACAGTCAGAAACAAATTATTATAGAATTTGGGGTCATCTTCATTTGGGCCATACACATTTATCAGATTTATATTTTCAAATAATAACATACCCTGAATTATGATATATCTACCAGCAGGGTCCTTAATTATATTTTTTATTTGTATTGGGACAGATTTATGAATTAATATCATCACCCCTCTAGCATGGGTGGTATAAGACGCTGACAACACCTGACCCTGCCATCTTTGTTTTATTTTAGAAATATCCTCACCCAGTATATGGGTTTCTTGCAAAAAAATTATTTTTGATTGCAAGAACTTTATCCTATTCATCACTTGTTTAACCTTTGTAATATTATTTAGACCCCTACAGTTCCATGAGGTACATTTCACCTTCAAACTACTAGACATTAGTTATATAAAGTATCTTTGAGAATCATTTTGATAAAATACAACCCATTGGTAGCAACACATCCATAAAAAAATATATAATAATAAAAAAAAACAAAAAAAACCCACATACCTTATACCAACCGCTTATGACCGAGACGGGTCCACGCAGTCGTCTATCTCTCGCTTTTAATTATTTCTTTCTCTTTAGCTCTCTCTGCTTATAAACTATCTACTAACCAACCAATACAATTATTGTAGTGAACAATGCAACATTTATTAACATAACCATTAAAGGGTTATTTATATATTGGAACGATTACGCGGCACATCCCAAATAATAACATACCTGAGGCCTGCGCTGAAGGGTGGACACAACTAGGCCTGTATATATATATATACATATACACATATATATATATACACACATACACACATACATACATACACATACATACATACATACATACACACACACATACATACATATATATATACATATACACACACATACACATACATACACATACACATTACCTTTGGCCATGCAAAGTATATGATGAGTTGAACGTCCCATATGTGTCATTATCATGGAAATAAACATATTTTGGCCATGAGAATGTAAAAGAAAACGAAACAGTTATATTTGACGGAAAAAAGTTAAGGAAAAAAAAAATTGTCACGTTGTTAGACACATTTTCCTGATAGAGTAGCATCTGCTATAGGCTCGCCTTGATCCATCAGAGAGACTGGACAAATTGGACTACTTCAGCCGGCGTTTGGAAAGTGTAGGATCTGTCCCCATGTGTCAGCAGGAGCCGTGCTGGAAAGATGATTCTGTGCTTATGAATACCCTTGTCTCGCAGCTTCTTTCGCACGTCATCATAGTCGCGCTGCATCTTGTGAACACCAGCGGAGAGGTCTGGATGAAAACGGACTTGCTCGTTATTGTAGAGGACATTCCCTTTGATCCTGGCTGCCTTTAATACTCGCTCCTTGTCTTTGAAATTCAAGAACTTCATAATCAGCGTCCTCGGACGCGAGTCGTTATTTGACAGAGTGCCGATTCTGTGAGCCCGCTCGATTACCAATGTCTCCCGCGATTCCATTCCCAAAGCCTCTGGTATCCACTTCTCAAGAAAAGTAACCGTGTCCAGGCCCTCTGCTTTCTCCGGTAGCCCCACCAGTCTGACATTGTTACGTCGGCTTCTGCATTCCAAGTCTTCCACTTTGTTTGAAAGCGTTTTAACGGTGCTTTCCAACGTGCTTACTTTGAATATTAGCCCATTAACATTGTCTTCAGCATCGGAAATACGTTTTTCCGCGTGCGCTAGCAGTTGTACAGTTTTATTCCCAACTTGTATATATTTTATTTCATCTATCTATCTATCGATAGATCAAACTATCGTGGTCTGTCTATTGTGCTATAGTGTAATGCATAGATTCTCTTTAGTGTGTCCTCACATTTGTGTGATGAAGGACCTCATCCTTAAACACCTGGGGCCTCATGTATAAACGTTGTGTACGCACGAAAAGCTTGCGTACGCTGGTTGTCACGGACACTTTGTGATGTATAAAAAAAAACTTGACGTGAGAATGTGCGGGCCGTCCGCAAAGTCTTGTCTGGCTCTGTAACGTGGCGAATTCTAAGTTAAAAGTGTTGAAAATCACCAAACATTACAAAATAAAGTTTCCACTTCACTTACTGGCATATGTCTGTGACGTTGTCTATGAAAAAACATATTTATATTCGCTGACACTCCATAAAAGTTTGATCATTTATATGGCAAACGCTGTGTCGGGGGGGCAAACTCGTGATGCGTAATTGATCCTGTGGATGATTTGTAATCTATTAAGTGAACAAGGTGTTCCCGGTCCACCAAACACTGGGCCGTCTTGACTGTCTTGATTCTGCACATATTTCTGTTACTGTAGTCATATTTACTATTTCATTATTTCATCCATGTGTGGTGCAGCGGATCCGTGCGCACTGTCACCTGCCGTGGAGACGCTGGCCTCGCTAACCTCTCCTCCTCTGAGTCGGATCTCTCTCGCGCTCTAGCCTACTAACACTTAAAATAAATAACATTACATCGGTGGGTTCAAACTGCTTATTGTGCGTCACTTGGACTGACACTGAGATGCATGTTGTTCTGTAACTGGTGTGGCGCTGCCTCTATTCTCTTGATTTCCACTTCGACATTAGACATTGTTTATTAAAATGTCTGCCATTCACCGCCTGGTCAACATTTGCCACTCTGGGCATTTTCTTTTATTGCTTATCCGAGATGACAAACCTCCAGACAGAAAAACATTTCTCGGCTCCATCTCCGCGATCAGCACCTCAACCTCACAGTCGGTGAAGTTTTTTCCCGTCTGCAGCGGGATAACCCGTTGTGATTGGACGAAGAATGACGTCAGGGGCGCATTTATAGTAATTTCCATATTCATTTATGGGAGGAGGCAAGGCGGGGTCGGTGGCTCGTTCATGTGCGCTCCATGTCATGTTGATTGTGATGTATAAAGGAAAGATGCGAAGGACCTGGCGTACATTTTATACATCTGAATATTTCTGTGCGTAGGTACTTTTCAAGTTGTTGGTCGTACGACATCTCCTGGTATGAAAGCTGCGCAATCTTTTATACATGATGCCCCTGGAGGTCAACAAAAACCACGCCAGACTACTGTTGGTGGACTTGTCGCCAGCCTTTAACACCATTCAGGAACCATTGGAGAACATGTCTGGATGGTAGACACTGGACACTGTGGAAGGCTTTTTTGTATTTTTATGTTTTACTCTGTGTTTGTTATTGTGATATGGACCCCTCTGGGTCTGAAATAATGGTTATAGATCACCAATGAAAACCTCCGGGAAAGAGCTCACTTTCTGTGGCTTGACAGGAAGTAAAAAATGTGCTCTGATAGTTGCCACCTTTAAACATTTCAGCATATTTATCACATGAAGCATAGTGTTACATTGATAATCCTAACATGTTGTAATACAGGTGTGACTGATTGGAGCAGGTTCTCCTCCAAATCCCAAAAAGAATTCCAGACAGTGTACTCAGTGCTGACCGGCTCCCCGTGCTGTTGTCCAAACGAGAGCTGCATGCTGGGTATTTATTCTGTCTAACGTGCTTTGAAACTGGACGGCTGTTTGAGTTGTCACTTTTTGACAAAGAAGACAAAAACTAATCTAGAGACTGTATGATGGGGAAACGTGAGTATGCTTTTGTTCTATACCTACAGGTCACGTTGGAAGAGGAAGGCGGGGTGAGCTTTTCTGCCAACTAAGGGCAGGATTTCCTGAAGAGGGATAACGAGGATCGGCACACACAAGAATGAAAAAAATAATAAAAATAAAAACATGTTACACTCTTTTCCAAGACTCCTTAAAATTCCAGGAAAAACCAGCATAGACCAGCACATGTTGTTAACCAGCATAGACCAGCACATGTTGTTAACCAGCATAGACCAGCACATGTTGTTAACCAGCATAGACCAGCACATGTTGTGTTTTATGCTGGTGATCAGCTGGTGAGGGGATCCTAGTCACCAGCTGATCACCAGCTGATCACCAGCTGATTGAAGATGTTATTGTTCACCAGCCTGGACAACCACATTTAATTTTTAGTGTGATGATAAGGCAGAGCACATGAAAATAATATAATATACAATTGTAATATTTTAACAATAGTATTTTTATTTAATAAATAGCCTAAGTATAATAACAGAAACAACATGAATATTCAATAAAAAGCAAACATGTTGAGGTTTAATGTTCATTTAATAAATAAATAAAAACATATCTGTTAAATATTTAACAATAAAAACAACTCTGATGATTTCATTTAAAAAATAACAATAATAAATAATTAAATATTTGACAAAAGCAATAACAAATCTCAAGTTATACATTACATTACATGTCATTTAGCTGACGCTTTTATCCAAAGCGACTTACAATTGCTACATATGTCAGAGGTCACACGCCTCTGGAGCAACTAGGGGTTAAGTGTCTCGCTCAGGGACACATTGGTTGATGTATCACAGTGGGAATTGAACCCTGATCTCCCACACCAAAGGCATGTGTCATATCCACTGCGCAATCACCACCCCTTTTATATAGTATATAGTATATAGTATATAGTTATATATCAATATATTAATTTAATAAATAATGGGGGGGGGGGGGGGGGGATCCCCACCCTGGATTTCTGCCAACAATAACGAGCATCTGCACTCACAAGACTACAAAAATAAACATGTTACATTCTTTTTTATTTTCATATTCTGTATTGTTTTCACACTTCACTGGGAAATTGCTGCAAATACAACCAGCAAGGTGAGAGGGCATGAGACGGGAGGCTCCAGGCTGCAGCCATAGAATCAATGGATGTTTAGTGTATCTATAGTCTGCATTTATTATATAGACAGATATATATATACTTTAAAGTATTTTATTCTTCAGCATGATAGTCTGCATTTATCTCATACTGATATTTTTAAAGTATTTCATTCATTCGTATGATTGCCGTTACTGTTTAGTTAAAAGAAAAAACACCCCAAACACCAAAGTAGGAAGGAGAGAGAGCGGACCGGAAGCGAGCTTTTACTTTGAAAAGTAGAAGCTATGAGACGGGAGGCTCCAGGCTGCGGCCATAGTTAATCAGCAGTCGCAGCGGAGAGCTGCTGGATCTCAGAGACCAGGACCAGGACCAGAACAAGAGCGGAATGGAGGAGGAGCAGCAGAAGCCGGAGCAGCGGAGCAACAAGGTCCCCAGAAGACAAGCAGCAGGCTCGGCCTCTGATAGCAGCGGTGT
Source organism: Gymnocephalus cernua (assembly GCA_023631565.1). Classification (NCBI taxonomy): domain Eukaryota; kingdom Metazoa; phylum Chordata; class Actinopteri; order Perciformes; family Percidae; genus Gymnocephalus; species Gymnocephalus cernua. The sequence continues at coordinate 512,648 of CM042435.1, forward strand.
TCAGGTCAGTGTTAGGACACAACAAGCACACTAAAGACACAAGATGGCCGACTCTGATGGGCTCCGCGTGCATTAGACACATGCTGGTCTCTGTGTGAAAAGGGGCCAGAGGCGTAGAAAGAGGTTTTTAAAAGTCTCGGTGTGTTGAGCTCTCAGGACGTTTGGAGCTTCTAACTGAATCTCTGTGTTAGTTTAGTTTCTAGTTGATATCTGCTTAGTTTGACATTTCCGCTCCGTTTATAGGAGGCTGGTTAAGTTACTGCTGATGAAGACACACATTTCCTGATGCTCCTCTTCAAAATAAAAGCATGTATGTAACAAAGTAACCAGGGGCTTTTATTGTGAAGGGTGTATAGGAAGTTAAAGCGTGTTACTGCTGTGTGAACACAGCGCTATGAAGATAGATATGACAATGCTGGACTAATAAATACCAAAGTAGACAACATGAGAGCAGGAGTGTGTGTAGTAGTATTCAGGGATGTAGTGGAGGCTAAACACACGTAAACACCGTTTACGCACCTCCCAAAAATCGGAAATAGCGTTTACCCACCTCCAAAGTGCGTTTATCCACCTCTAAATTGTGTTTATCCACCTCTAAATAGCCTATAGTTCCTAAGGCCATTTTAAATTAAGCTTATGTCGTTTTAGTTTCATATTTTTCATTATTAGTTTCATAGATTGTTAAACCTAAGACGAAGTCTTTAATATTGCGCTGCTTACTGTCAGTGTTGACCAGTCTCTTGCGGTATTTGGTGTTTAAAGCCCACAACGTTGCCTTCCAGGCAGCGATGCAAAGTGGTCTGAATGCTAGTGTAGACCTTTTGTGATGATAACACCAACATTTCACCAGAGAGTTAACAGGTGTGATTAGATGGCTGTGTGAACACAAAGATCTTTTGTTATTCTAACCAGCCATCTAACATAAACATGTCTATATGCAGAGTAGCGTGCTGTAGTTGTGTAAAACATGTCTATATGCAGAGTAGCGTGCTGTAGTTGTGTAAAACATGTCTATATGCAGAGTAGCGTGCTGTAGTTGTGTAAAACATGTCTATATGCAGAGTAGCGAGCTGTAGTTGTGTAAAACATGTCTATATGCAGAGTAGCGTGCTGTAGTTGTGTAAAACATGTCTATATGCAGAGTAGCGTGCTGTAGTTGTGTAAAACATGTCTATATGCAGAGTAGCGTGCTGTAGTTGTGTAAAACATGTCTATATGCAGAGTAGCGTGCTGTAGTTGTGTAAAACATGTCTATTTGCAGAGTAGCGTGCTGTCGTGTAAAACATGTCTATATACAGAGTAGCGTGCTGTAGTTGTGTAAAACATGTCTATATACAGAGTAGCGTGCTGTAGTTGTGTAAAACATGTCTATATACAGAGTAGCGTGCTGTAGTTGTGTAAAACATGTCTATATGCAGAGTAGCGTGCTGTAGTTGTGTAAAACATGTCTATATGCAGAGTAGCGTGCTGTAGTTGTGTAAAACATGTCTATATACAGAGTAGCGTGCTGTAGTTGTGTAAAACATGTCTATTTGCAGAGTAGCGTGCTGTAGTTGTGTAAAACATGTCTATATGCAGAGTAGCGTGCTGTAGTTGTGTAAAACATGTCTATATGCAGAGTAGCGTGCTGTAGTTGTGTAAAACATGTCTATATACAGAGTAGCGTGCTGTAGTTGTGTAAAACATGTCTATATACAGAGTAGCGTGCTGTAGTTGTGTAAAACATGTCTATATACAGAGTAGCGTGCTGTAGTTGTGTAAAACATGTCTATATGCAGAGTAGCGTGCTGTAGTTGTGTAAAACATGGCGGTTGAGCTTCAATCCAGCTGTCTCGATGCACTGCATGACTTTCTCCAAGTGCCGGTCATGTTGGTCCACTGTGGCTCCATGGATGAGGATATCATCCATGAAGACATCAACTTCCTCTAACCCTTGCAGAGTCTTAATCATCTTCCTGTAAATAAATGTGGGCGCGCTAGTTATTCCAAATGGTAGCCTCTTGAGACTAAAGGTGTGTCCCAAATCACGCTCTTCCCTTAGTGCACTCAGAGAAGTGCACTTTGTGCACTATGTACTAACTTGCATAGTGCGTAAAATTTGACGGGGGAGTGTTGTCTCAAATCGCGCACTGCCTCATGTACTTAACGGAAGTGACGATCACAACATCTCAGTCCTCCTCCTTCTTCTTCTGCGAAATTGTGAATTGTACCCAGGGCAGAGCATTCCCACCACCTATACTATTGTCACTTGCGAAAAATACATTTCTGCTTTGTTTATCAAAATTAATGTGATTGTTTTTATTGTTGCTTGTATTTTACCTGTTTTATGCAACCATAAACATACCGGTTTTATGATATTCATACTTTTGCTCTTAGTTCATTGTAAGAAACCAAAAATGGCCATTTTGAGTTATTTTAGCAAAATTGGAGCAATTAAAATGGTGTCCAACTGACATATAACGTTAACATGGAAAATAGTCATATTATATGTTTATATAAGGGTGTTTATTGCAATAGCTATTAATTACAGTGACAATACAAGAATGAAAGCAGAGGCAACCCAATAGACATTTCAATAGATCATATTGTTCTATTCATTCATTTCACGTATGCTTGCTACAGTCATGCAACGCTAAACATATCACATACCATTAAATACATTCAATAACATGTTATTTTAAAAGACGGTGCCATTGCTGGGCCTGTACTTTGATGGGGAAAGTGATATGAGGGGGGACTTCAGACTCTCCAGGGGATCCTGTAACGGTACATCCTCGGCACGGCGTGTGACCACGGCTGGGGACCCGTCATCGAGGCCCTTTCTCTTTTGGCTAGCCAGCGGTACCTCTTATCTTGGTTTAGCCAGAGTCTTTGCTCTGCCCCGGGTCACTGTGCACCGTGCTGTCCACAAGACCAGCAGGGAAATCCTCTTTCTCCTCCCCCAGGCCGTTCGCCTTCCAGCAGAGGACTTCCCTCAAGTTGGCAGCGTTGACGGCTGCCACGTCCGTGTCCCTAACGATTATATAAGTCAGATCAGGACAGAAACAGCGCTGTTAATACGTTATAACATAGCATACATAAACGTATTGTAGCATTACTGCTAACGCTCGCAGCTTAGCTAATGTATATTGTATACACATGTATACAAGATCACACATATAACGCTAAAATGTCTACAGTGAGTACGATAGTTAAACAGAGTAAACAACAGTATACCACAACACATGTAACGCTAGCTAGGTTATCACGTATTAGCCAGTGGTTAAACCAAAGAGTACCGGTAACTTCTATACTCGTTGGTTAAACTGTGCCGCTGTTAGCTAGCTAAGGTTAGCTAAAGCTAGTTTGATAGCACGTCAAATTACGGTACATATAAACGTTATAATTCGCGGTACAAAAATCATCACCGACTGAAAAATTAACCACATATACATAAACAGGTGGCTTATATTTTATACAAGTACAGCAAAAAGATGAATGTTCAACTTACATTTGTGTTGTTCGGTCGGTCTCGCTGTCGCGTAGAAGGCCGCCATTATCCAGTTTTTCAGTTTTTGTTAGCTCCGCCCCTTCTGCTACGTAGCCAAGATGGCGACCGTTGAGTGTGGAAAGTGTGCATCGATCCACACTCAACTTTTTGACCGTTTTGAGTGCACCATCCGGGTACTTGCAGTGCAATGCATTTACCACACTTCAACGAGTGACACTTTGAGTGCACTCAAATAGTTAGTGTAAGTACAGAAGTGCGCGGTTTGGGACACACCTTAAACCTGCCTAATGGTGTAATAAAAGTAGTGACAGCTGTCTGGGTGGAGTGGTGTTTGTAAAAACCCACTAGCAGCATCGAGTGATGAAAAGACTGTGGCCCCACTTAGTTTAGCTGTGATTTTGTCTGTGGTAGGCAGGATGTATTCTTCTTAATACATTAATGGCGAGCTTAAAGCGGTCGCGTGCTGTTGTTTCACACTTCCTCTGAGACGAGCAGGCACAACAGTGGTTTCTGTGCCCTGATGACTGACTGACAGGCTGAAATTCTAAAGATACCCAGCTTGCCGGTGCGGCCGTAAGGGGGAAAAAAATAATAGCTGGGAACTTGCATAACCAATCATTGAACTTCCACCTACCAATGAAACAAGTTCTAGCCAATCGGATGCAAAGTAGGGCGGGTCTTTACTGAAAAGAAAGAGTGCAGTGTGGTCTCCGTGGTAACACAGCTAAAACAATTGGGGCAAAGTTTATTCACTGCTGCTCAGTGACCTCACTCACTGCTCTCCTATTCCTGTTCTCTCTACTCCAACGTCCAATCTCCAATTCTGTTACATGTGTTGCATGTGGATTCTCGCTCCGGGCAGTTTTCATCTTTGTTTTGTTGCACTTTCCCGCACTTCCCTTTTCCACCATTCCCTCGTCATGGTGTGTGAATGTAAAGGAAGGGAAACCATTCTCTGACTCTCTTCCCTTGGCATATATCAGGCTGCTCACCTGCACCGCGCCATCTTCTCTGTTAAGTTTTGTAGCAGTTCTGAATCTTACAAAACGCTGCTTCCAATCCGGCCATTCTCCTGGCTTGTCCAATGAAAAGTTTGTTGGAGGATTGAATTTTGCCATGACTCTTCACCAGTCGTTTGCTTCCGACACCATGTCAATTTAGAGTGAAGATTTGATTGGTCAATTTGAAATAACTCTCCCTCTGTGGATGTATAGCTGGACCACCAATCACAGAGCTGAAAGCATAACATCTTCTTCCTAGCAACAGCAGAGGCAGCAAAAGATGGACAATTAATTTAACCTTATACCCTTCAAACCTGCCTGGTCAGTTTGTGTTGAAATGTATATTTCCCCAAAAACACTTTTGTAGATGTCAAACATGTCAAATAATACATTGATAAAAATATAATTATAGCTGATGACTTTTTAAATATGATTTTGTAGAATATCAACAAGTTGTTGTAAAGGTGCATAAGCTTACATATGTTAGCATGTTAGCATATATAAGCATGTGTTAGCATGGATTGGCATGTTAGCATATGTAAACATCTTAGCATTATGTAATTATGTTTGCATGTGTATCGCTCCACCATTACATCTAACTCTCTTGTCTGTTTCTATAGAAACGGAGAGGAAAAGGGGGACTCGGACATCACAGCTGTCAGCACTGTGGCAAGTCCTTCACAAGATCTGATAGTTTAAAGATTCATCAGAGAGTTCACACTGGAGAGAAACCATACAACTGTGAACAATGTGGGGCAGCTTTTACAACGTCTGGTAATCTTAAAGTCCATCAACGCATTCACACTAGAGATAAACCATACAGTTGTGAACAATGTGGAGCAGCATTCACAACATTGGGTCATCTTAAAGTCCATCAACGCGTTCATACTGGAGATAAACCATACAGCTGTGAACAATGTGGAGCAGCATTCACAACATTGGGTCATCTCAAAGTCCATCAACGCATTCACACTGGAGATAAACCATACAGCTGTGAACAATGTGGAGCAGCTTTCACACGTTCAAGTGCCTTAAACTCCCACCGACGTGTTCACACTGGAGAGAAGCCGTTCTGGTGTGAACAATGTGGGAAAACGTTTTCTCACAGTGGTAGCCTTAAAGTCCATCAACACATTCACACTGGAGATAAACCATACAGCTGTGAACAATGCGGAGCAGCTTTCAACCATTCATCTCACTTGAACTCCCACCGACGTGTTCATACTGGAGAGAAGCCTTTCTGGTGTGAACAATGTGGGAAAACTTTTTCTCACACTGGTAGCCTTAAAGTCCATCAACACATTCACACTGGAGATAAACCATACAGCTGTGAACAATGTGGGGCAGCTTTTGCACAGTTGGGTGCCTTAAACTCCCACCGACGTGTTCACACAGGAGAGAAGCCGTTCTGGTGTGAACAATGTGGGAAAACTTTTTCTCAGAGTAGTAACCTTAAAAGACACCAACGCATTCACACTGCCTCCTCTTGAACATGTTCTAAAGCCAAGCTGTTGTTAGAGTGGAGAGAGGGAACAAATAGCGTGAGTCAAGACGCTGTTTACTACCCAGATAACAAGAGAGCAGTCACGAACCCAAACTAGCCGAGGTGAAAATCAGTGCAGTGAAAAACACGAGTTTAACATGACAGTTGTTTTCCAAGGAATCAGATTGTGAGATATTCATGGTTGAAGCTTGTAGAAGAAAATGATTTACCAGTTTTAGTCTCATTTTATCCTAATATCCTCTTTTTGTTCACTAGTTAGGTTGATCATATTTTACCAGATTTTTTTTTTTAAAAGACTTTTTATTGTTGTTTTGTAACGGAATGTTTTTAACAATATACATTCAGAGATGGAATTGTTTTTGGATATTTGACTGTTATCATTTATATTTTACTTTATTACTTCATGTATTCATGTGTTTTGTTGAAGAATATTGTGAGTTGGGTTTATTTTTTAACTGTTTTTTGTCTTATATTGTTGAAGCTGGTCATGTTGGTTCATACATGTGTGATCACTTGAAGAGTAGTAATGTAGGCTTACTGTAATCTGAACACTTTATATTACCAAGAAAACTATGAATAAATACTTTTTTGTCAAACTATACGATTGCTTTTTGACTTTTTTTGACATGCTATACTGTGACTTTTTTATGGCTTTTTTAAAAACGTTTTCAACATACTATACTATAACTTTATGTTTCTCAACATACTATAATATGACTTTTTGACATACTATACCATGACCTTTTATAAAAGGTTTTGACATACTATACTATGATTTTTTTCAGTCCCTCCAGGATCGCGCCAATTCACAGGAATTCAACCAATCACTGCGGATGTGGTGGTTCTCGCAATTTTGACCAATAACCTGAAGTTTCCCGCGACTTCAACCAATCCCAGTAGTCCCTTGTGCCGTCAGTATGTGACTGAGAGCCAATGACCAATCGAGAGTGAGAACGGCCGCAGGTTGATCATTTCCTTGTTTCTGATATGAAGACGAGACGTGTGTGTGACTGACTCCAACATCTAACATTTACCACCAAAACGTACAGCGGAGGACCGTGCTAAACATTTTAGACCGTCCTGCCAACCTGTAGACATGAGAGACGCAGTGTTGGGAGTAACGGCGTTTAAGTATAATGACGTTACTAACGGCGTTGTTTTTTCAGTAACGGAGTAATCTAAATAATTACTTTTCCCATCGTTGCAACGCCATTATCGTTACTGAGAATGTAAAGTGGAGCGTTACTACAACTTGGTTGAATGAAGTGCGAGGTGTCAGGCTTTGGCTACACATCAGCTGCCTGGAGAGAGCAGGTGGGGGGGGTGTGACACTGTTGCAAATGTGATGATGATTGGCTGGGAGAGCGGATGCCCTGCTCACGCTGTCTCACTGCACGCTCTGACGACCACTAAACACAAGACAGCGACAATAACGACGAGCCAGGGAAATTCAATCATATTATATATAATAGCGTTATAGAGCATGAAAAATAATGTTGCTCATTAACTAATTACTTTTACAATGTGGTAACTGAGTTAAACTCAATTACTTTATGGGAGAAGCAATTTGTAACTGTAACTAATTACTTTTTTAAAGTAAGATGACCCCAAGTGAAGGAGTTTAAGTACCTTGGGGTCTTGTTCGTGAGTGAGGGGACAATGGAGCGGGAGATTGGCCGGAGAATCGTCGCAGCGAGGGCGGTATTACATTCAGTTTATCGCACCGTTGTGACGAAAAGAGATCTGAGACAGAAGGCAAAGCTCTCGATCTACCGGTCAGTTTTCGTTCCTACCCTCACCTATGGTCATGAAGGCTGGGTCATGACCGAAAGAACGAGATCCAGGGTACAAGCGGCCGAGATGGGTTTCCTCAGGAGGGGGGCTGGCGTCTCCCTTAGAGATAGGGTGAGAAGCTCAGTCATCCGTGAGGAGCTAGCAGTAGAGCCGCTGCTCCTCCACGTCGAAAGGAGCCAGTTGAGGTGGTTCGGGCATCTGGTAAGGATGCCCCCTGGGCGCCTCCCTAGGGAGGTGTTCCAGGCACGTCCAGCTGGGAGGAGACCTCGGGGAAGACCCAGGACTAGGTGGAGGGATTACATCTCCAACCTGGCCTGGGAACGCCTCGGGATCCCCCAGTCAGAGCTGGTCAATGTGGCTCGGGAAAGGGAAGTTTGGGGTCCCCTGCTGGAGCTGCCCCCCCCCCGCGACCCGACACCAGATAAGAGGGCGAAGATGGATGGAAGTAAGATGACCAACACTGGAGAGCCGAGACGACACGGTGACCTAAATTGCGGACAGCTACGCTCGTTACTGTAAGTGCAATGACAAGTTAAAGTCCAATAAGTAACGTTACTTTATCAAACTGTATGAATGTGTAGTCCCAGGCCAGGATAGGAAATGAACTAACAATACAAAGATCTACAAGGCACCGACACATTTCTTCACATTTGATTAATGCAAAGAATTATTATTTTTTAAATCCACCAGCCATTTTCATATTATACCAACATTTACAGCATCCTGAGCCTTTTTGGTAAGGTTACTGAGAAATCTCAGCCCACAGTAATTTTGTTCTCCCTTTTTATTTAAGAACTATAACAAAAACTCTGAACTTTTTTTGCAACTTTCAACTTTATTGCAACTTCATGGCAATAAACATACAAGACATCGCAACTTTTATCGCATTGTTTTACAAAAACTCCTGCGAAATCAGGCATTTTGGACCTCAACAATTTAAAAAAGGTCGCAAAATCCTGGAGGAACTGCTTTTTTTGCTTTTTTCAACATACCATACTATGACTTTTTTGACTTTTCTTTAACATACTGATCAAGTTTCAGTCAGTGGGTTAGTATCTTGCGCCCGGCATTAAGTGTCTTTGCTAGTTTCAGACTGACGCAGTTGTCAGTTTCCCGTCCAACACCCGCATCGTTTAAATAAGAAATGCACCTGCACCCATCTGTGGCCCATGGACGTGCTGGTCTTACAGGGAGGTGTGTTCAGGTGCATTCTGGACGTGCTGGTCTTACAGAGAGATGTGTTCAGGTGCATTCTGGGCGTGCTGGTCTTACAGGGAGGTGTGTTCAGGTGCATTATGCTGGTCTTACAGGGAGGTGTGTTCAGGTGCATTCTGGGCGCACAAGTGGATTTGGCCACGCCCTAAACACACCTGCACCAGGCGCTTCACGCCGTGACCTCAGATGGTTAAAATAGGGCTCAGAGAGTAAAAAGTATTAATGCTGTCGGAGCAGAAAGACACTCCCTCATTTCTCAGAAGTGAAGGATTCAAATCTAACTTGTTTCCTGCTGATTAAATCTGACTTCACTGAACATTTAAATCTGACTTCACTGAACATATAAAGGCTCATTTAGGAGAAAAAGTCACACATCACAGAATAATTAGTGAATTAATTAGTGAATATTCAGATCTACAAACAGTAAACACCAGTGTTGACGCATATTATGAATCCCCCAAATATAAAGAGCGAGTTTCTTCATCAAAGGTGTGTAACGTTGCAGACACTGACAGATGCTGCTACTGTCTGTGTTCATCACTTCCTCACACCTTTAAGTCCAAACCTAGAAATGTAGGGCGTTATATATGTGTCTCATTCCTGAGCCAGTAATTGGATGTTTTGAGCACAGAGAACTATATTTTGCAAGCACATGACATGACATTTTGAACAGAAATGAACACTCGTAAAAAATTATTTTGTTTGAGCAAACAAAAACCTATTCCGTGCTCAATAAATGTATTTCATGTCTTTCTCTGGTCACAGGTAGACGCTGCTGCGCTCCGGTCACGTCTCCCTCGCTCTCAACCTCTTCACTCTGCACGCTCAACTCTAGACACGCTCACTTACATTTTCACAGCGTTATAAGTGTGCCACAAAACCAACCAATCGGAGAATCAAAGGTCAATTCTGATTGGCTGCTCGTCTCCAATTAGATCGCAAGTAGCAGGAAACAAAAATCTAGGAGCAACAGTCTTTTTCAGTCACCACCTGTTGGTCAGAATACTGGTACAGCAAATACTGACTACCACGGGTTGAATTGGGATTTATTATGTGGGGGAGGGGGGGCGGCTTTTTTAAAAAAAAAAAAAGAAACCATTAAATGGCACTTTCTGGAGAGTTTTGTGCAAAGAAATGGAGAAATCGAGTCTTACATGATATGTGCAAAACTGCAGGGTTAAGAGCCGATACTTTGCATTATTGTAGTATAACCAGGTATTTACATTACTTTACCAAGTTTGTTGGAGGATTGAATTTTGCCATGACTCTTCACCAGTCGTTTGCTTCTCACACCATGTCAATTTAGAGTGAAGATTTGATTGGTCAGTTTGAAATAACTCTCCCTCTGTAGATGTAGAGCTGGACCACCAATCACAGAGCTGAAAGGGGCCGTGGTTGATTCTGAATCAAACTGCTGTTTACTGACACTGTGATGTAATTTTTGTCCTTTTTTCAGATCATTAATCCACATCATGTATCAAGTAAGCAAGTCTTTAGTATAATAAGCCTAATTTGAGAATCTTTTTAATATCTCGTTTGGCTCTCAACGAAGGCGGTCGCATTTTCTCTCCTCTCCTCTCCCACACCTCCCCTGCTTGCTCCTCTTGTCTCATCTAACTCTTTGAGAGACTCTCTCAGCACTGCTCTCCAAACCCTAAAAACATGGATTTGATCAACTGGTCTCTCAACGCAATTGACACCATCTTCTCGACGAGGAGCTTGGGTTCGGGGGAACCTGCTCGCCCTGCCGGAACGTTTGCTGCTGGCTACACGATGGACGCGTGGGAGAAGTGACGGGTCGTGTGTCTGGCGGCTCATTCCGGGGAGGACGTTGAGGATATCTACCTATTCGGAACCATGATAACAGGCCCTTGCTGACCGGATTAGGCGTTGCCCTGGTTTATCGATAAATTTGACAAGACTATGACAGCTGTTCAAAGCCCCAAAAAGCTGCCTGGAATGATTGAAGCGGTGGGCAGAGCGGTCAGTGTTTGAAGCTGGGACTATTAACCGCACTATGGATAACAACATGGAGATGAACTGCAATTTGGATTTTATCTTGGATAGATCACCGCTTTTACAAAGACAGATTGACCAGAAATTGACTAACAGAGTGGCTGTGTAAAGGAATGCAGCTACTCGCACCGAGACAAAATAACTCCAACCTTATCAACTTCCGGCCCCTTATCCAGCACTGGCCTCGGCCAAGGCCGCTGCTGGAACAAAAACATCCCCCTCAAAGAGCACTGCAGAGAGACACTCTTGCGTTCCTCCCCAACTTCCCTCAGACACCTGCTGACTGTTGACTCTGCTTGGGACCTATTCAAGGTTGTCTCCATGGCAACCTGCTGTGTTAACGCTATGACATCCTGCGGACTGAGGCCCCAATGGGTGCCAGGCTAAGCAACTCTCACCAGGCCCCCCTCCCCCCTAATAGCCCCGTCCCACGCCTTCGCCGGTTTTTTACCCCCCAGTCTGACTAGCGGGTCTGTGACCAGCGCCATCTGTCGGCTGCAGGACCGGATGGCTGCTTGCCTGTGCTGGGTTACCTCCACCCCCCATTCCCCTCCCCCGTTGCAAGTCATGTGTTGAATCGTGTTGTATGTGCTTATTGCCGAGGTTTGTTTTTTCCTGTTCCCACACTGTACTCTGTACTGTACTGAGCGTAGTTTGGGAGTCGCTTTTTTCTCCTCCCCTTTCCTCATGTTATGCTGTATTTTCCTTACTTGTAATGTGGTTTCTGTAGCACTTTGAGATTCTTTTATGAAAAGTGCTTTACAAAAAAATTGTATTATTATTATTATTATTATTATCTGTTTCTGAATCGGCACACCACTGCACTCACAATGACATCACGCTGGTCAAAGAGGCGCAAATGTAGGTCAATGCTTGAGGCCACAGAGTCAGAGATACTACAGCAGTTTGAGGAGACCTTTAATAATACAAATATGCAAGGCAGCACTGACACAGCATTGGAACACGTCGAGTGGCCAAGGGAAGTAGTAGATCCAACTGTTTCAACCTGTAGCCACGCAGTTGTAGAGCAGCTACCAGTTATAGGGAACTATGAGTCTAGTTCAGAATTCAGTGAGACCCGTGAGTCAATAGACACAGCTGATGATGTTGATTCAGATGATACTGAAACTCCAACTACAGAGTTTTTGATGACGAGTCTGAGATTTTGGGCCTCTACATTTTCTAACTGCACTTTTGAACATTTTGAGCGTTTCATCCAGAATTGCCTAAAGATGCTCAGACAGTTCTGAAGACGCAAGGTAAAGTAATAACTAGGAAGATGGAGGATGGGGGATACTATCACTTTGGCCTAGCCAATGGGCTTATGTCGAGGCTTAAATCTTTGACTCTACCTGCCAACTTGAACACACTTAAGTTGCAGATCAATATAGATGGATTACCACTATTCAGAAGCAGTAGACTTCACTTCTGGCCAATTCTTGCTATGGTACATGTGGATTACACCAGATCTCCCTTCCTTGTTGGCCTGTTCTGTGGCCTTAGCGAGCCTAAAAGTGCATCTGAATTCTTGGGCCCATTTATTAAGGACCTTAATGACAATTTGAAGAGAGGTATAATTTATGAAGGGCAGCAGCTAATGGTAAAAGTGTGCTCATTCATTTGTGATGCCCCTGCACGAGCCTTTATTAAACACAAAGGGTCACGATGGTTACTCTGGTTGTGATAAATGCTTTCAAGTGGGTGATTGGCAGGGCAAAATGACCTTTCCTGATGTCAATGCTAAATTAAGAACAAACACAGACTTCGCCTCCATGACTGATGAGGACCACCACTTGAGTCGCCCTAGTTGTGAAAATGGTGACAATGTTCCCATTAGACTACATGCATTTATGTTGTCTTGGGGTAACCAGGAAGCCTCTGTATATTTGGATGAAGGGCAAATGTCTTGCAACCAGGTTGGGCAGTAAAACAATTGGGGAGATTTCTGTGAAGTTGAAGGCACTGGAACCTTCCACTCCAACTGAGTTCAGTCACAAACCCAGAGAGCTCTCAGACATTGATAGGTGAAAGCAACTGAAGTCCAGTATTTGATGCTATACGCTGGCCCTGTAGTGCTGAGAGATACGATTCCCCTGGAGATGTTTAACAACTTCATGTTGTTTCCTGATGCTATGCATCTCCTTTTATCTCCTGGGACACCAGAGAAAATGGTGGACTGTGCTCATGAATTGCTAATTTCATTTGTGAGTCACTTTGGGCAGCTATATGGCAGAACTGAAATAACTTACAATGTCCACCAGCTGACACACCTGGCAGCAGAATATCATCTCTATGGTCATTTGCCTTTACAGCAAATAGTTAAAAGGCTTTCTGAAAGAGACCCTCAGACATCGCAAATCAACAAAGGCCACAAATTCATGCACAGGATTCGAATTACAAAGTGGCTTTCGGGGGAGCCCTATTTTCCGATCCTCCCTGACTGACTTTAACACTTTTGGTGCGTGTTCGGCCATTTAAAACAATAGGTTTACTTCAAAACGCAAGCGTCAGACGCTGTCAGCGTTACAGCTCTGTCCACGGTTCTGAATCAACCGCGCTTAGGCTTACATCATGCAAATCATGATAAAAACAGAATAACTCATATAACAATCATACAAAAATACATCAATATTAAATAGGATTAGGGCCAATCCTCACAAACGCACAGATCAAGTAAGTAATTCCATGATTCTTACCTGGCGCCCAAGTCTCGCTATCCTCGGTGCTGTCACTAACACTAGCAGCAACTTTTAGCGGCGGCGGTAACACCGGCAAGCTAGCTGTAGCTGGTGCGCTGTCATCACTCGTCTTGGTTTGTTTTGTAAATCCAAATTGACCGAGGTTTGGTTGCTTCCTTTTTGACATTCTTATTAGTAACCTCAGAGTGTTCCAAAACAACAAATAAAGTATGTTTTGAACTTGAAGTTAGGCTAACATTCAATACCATATCTATGTACCAACTCAGTGAGAAGTTCAAATGGTGACGTAAACGTAGTGATTTGAGTGCAGCGCCGCCACGCATGGATGGTCACAACAGGAGACACAGCATTGCATTTATTAGTGGAGACAGATGTTAGGAAATAATAATGTAATGAGCGAATACACACACAACATTGACACATTTTACTATTATTATTTATTTCAGGAACCTTAATGTACAGAAAATCAAATTCTATCTGTGACACAAAAATGGAGAGTGTTTTAGAGCTCCCCCTAAATGTCTCAAAGTAGGCTTTCAGGGGAGCCCAGGTCCTTTTCAGGGGAGCCGAGCTCCCCTTAGCTCCCCCGTAATTCGAACCCTGTTCATGCACCTCCATCATGATGGCCCATTGGTGTCTCATATAGATCATGGGGAGCAGTAAAGAAAGGTTGTAACTAAACATTTCACCTTAGCATGTAGGTTTGGGGATAACTGCATCCAGATAGTTGATGACATCGCTCTTGTTGACAACAGAGTCAATGTAGCTCAGGAAACATAGTGATTTTATGGAAATTTACAAGGAAGGAGTCATATGTCCAATAAACCTTTGAATCAGCCAACATTGACTGTTACAAAGTGTGGGACTGAAGCAGCAGTCTTGGTGTTGTAAAGCTCCAAATAATTAAATATATATATATATATATATAAATGTGGGAAATCAGCTGATTTGTGCATGTTAGTTGCATCACGTGGTCATGTGACCCGTTGCCAATCAGGAAGTGATAAAAAGCTGACCAGTGTCAATCATTAGCTCCCTTACCTCTTGCTGAGCGCACCGTGTGGAGTCTCTTGTCGTGCAGGTATGAAATGTTTGGCTGTGGTGATTCAGGCAGCAATCGTGAGTAGGCCTACAGCTTAAGGTTGATTTATGATTCTGGTCCCAAAAGGGTGATAGCCAGACGCAAGTTCCCGTCCTTCACAGAGGGAACTGGAGCAAATTGACGGTAATTTCTATTGGCTGTTTTAGCCGTATGTGGTTGAAATTAATGGTTAGGCTAAATGTTATCCTTCTGTGTGCTTGTGCCACCCCTTGCCGTGCGCTACTTTATAGGGCGTTCTTCAACCTGTAGTTCTTTACAGTTCAGTTAATTTGTATGTTTCAGTTTACCACTGACGTGACGGCTAATGAGCTGCTGTGGCTGTAGAGTTCTGGGAAAATACCTGGGAAATTCCTTCCTCCTGCATTAATGGTGCTATAGGAGTTTGTTGTGTCTTTGCAAGTAGGCTAATATTTTACTTCATATTTTATATTCTGTGCTAATAATTATTAGTTATTTTGTGACGGGTCACTAATGTGTTTTGTTTGTTTTCTTAAAGGAGGACCAGTCCAGTCACTGTTTTCTACGGTTATTTTTTACCATTTTGTTTCTTTTGTTTTATTTTGTGATTTCATTTACAAGTGGCCTGATTTAGGAGATACTGCTGATGGAAGTCCTAACAACGGTTGCTCTCCTCGCTTTGTATATATTCACAGCTTGATCCTGTACAAGGCTGGGTCCGTGTCGACACACTGCTTCCCCGTGGTGAGACTGTACTGGGTGACACTCTGTTGCGGTGTGTATGTAGCCTTGACACTGTATATTTTACTTGTGACTTGCATGATATTTTTTAGTGAATCTTGCATGATATGCTGTGGATATAAGTGTGTAGTGCATGTCCTTGTTGGTGTTGGGCCTTCGGTCTCCTCTTTCTGTCTCCCACAGTCGCCCCCGGAGTGGTGTGTGTGTGCTGACCCGACCTTCCTGTCTGAGGAGAGTAAGACCAAATTGTACCTTCCATCTAATTTATTATCTTACTACTCTGCGCCGTTATTTTAATTGGGTTTGTTTTTAAACTTCTTTTGTAATAAAATTAAGAACTATTTTTGTACCATATTTGTCTCCTGTGCATTGTTCCTGTTCGGAGAAAATCAGTCGGTCACACAACTCACTAATTAACCTATTAATGGTTTAAAGGGTTCCTCCTGACCCTCAACAGGAGGTGGCGTTGTCGAGTCTAAAGGTTTATGTGCTCCGGCACTACATATATATATACTTTTCCCCTGATAGGAGAGTTCATTGCCATTCCCCTCATACATACAAAGTAAATCATTTTCGTAAAATCAGTTGATAAGATCAGTTGATGTGTTAATAACCAACCATTATCTTTACCATGAACAAATAGTATGAAGCAGTGGTGAACAACAAGTTGAGCCACACATATGGCTTCAGGGGGAGAAGGGTTTCTGGCCTCCATACGCTCCAAAAGAGTCGGGCTGCCATCAGGAGGAGGGATGAACCGACAGGAGAATGGCAGACTTATGAGCCTGTCAGGGTCCTCATGAGCCCAGGGGGGTATTTTAAATCTGGTTGACATTTCATCATAGCCCTTTGTCTCAGGATTTCATAACAACTCTGTGTCTGCAGATACCTTTGAGGAAGCAGAGAGGTGCCTGGAAAGGTCTTTGAAGCAGCAAGGAGACACTACCGACATTCAGAGGAGTGCCAACAGCCTCCGAAAAGGAGGAAGAAGTAATAATGAATTTCCAAATTCATAGTGCAAAGTTGCTGAATTGTATGTGCACATGGCCATCATCAGAAATATATGTGTTGCTGTAACATCGGAATAGTTTAGAAATGTTGAATATCACAGTAACTGCAGATGAACAAATGTAAATAAGGCGGTGTATTTAGTTTGTCCATGTTCACTTCTAGACACAATCTACAACAACTCGGATGACTCTGATGGAGATGGCCGACCTCGGAGGAAATATCCCCGAGCTCCCAGAATGTTGTTCCCAGGTATTTATTTATATATTACGGTGCCTGTGCTGTTTGTCACACAGACACACACACACACACACACAGAGACACAGACAGAGAGACAGGCACACACACACACAATAACCAGCAAAAAGCCCAGATAAAAAAGGGGGAACAAAAAAGCACAAAAGTACTGTATCTAATCCATGTGATATTCAGGGTTAGGCCACATGTTTTCATCAACATCACATCTGATATCATCCAAGGTGATGCACCTGGGATTACACCGCTTGGCATGTCGGATCCACCCTTGGCAATCATGAACTGTGATATCCAGCATCCATGGCTTCAAGGAGGGACATCTGGTCATGTGGCTGATGGTCATAAACCTTCCACCTTCATGCAGAAAAGAACTCCTCTATGGGGTTGAGGAAAGGTGAATAGGGTGGAAGGAAGAGACTTACCAGTCTTGGGTGGTCTTCAAACCATGATGTTATTGCTTGCGAATGGTGGAAAGAAACATTGTCCCAGAAAATTACAAAGGTCCTCATGTTTTCACCCTCCTGATCCTGCTCTGGTGCCAGGCGCTGGTGGAGATCATTGAGAAAGGCGAGGAGGCGCTCGGTATTATAGGGTCCAACCTGACATTTATGAAGGAGTAATCCTGCATTTGCCATTGCTGCACACATGGTAATGTTTGCCCCTCTCTGTCCTGGCAAATCAACTGTGGCCCTCTTTTCAATTATATTTCGTCCACGTCGACGCCTTTTGGACAGTTTGAATCCTGCCTCATCTATGTAAATGAATTCATGAGGGGCCTGGTTGGCCTCCAATTCCATAACTCTCTGAAACAAAGTTTATGTATATCATGTCATTATTGTATATCATACTGTACTGTAAACTATTATGTAGGTTATCTACTTGCAAAGTGCAAAGCTTATAGAAGTGGACATTGAGTTGAATATACACTATACCTGTACATATTGTCGTTGTAGCTCCTTGACTCTCTCACTGTTCCTCTCAAAGGGAACAGTGTAGAGCTGCTTCATCCACTCTGTGTTTAGACTATGTCCGCGTAATGGTTGTGAGGCTGATGCTTTCAATATTGTTAAATATCTCATGGTCCTCCACAATTCAAGCTTGAATTTCGCTCAGTTTTATTGCATTATTTGCAACAACCATTTCTACAATGGCAAGCTCTTGATCATTATTGAGGAGCTTTCTTCGTCCCCCAGAGGGTGGAAGACGTTGCATTCTTTAGAGGAACAAAAGAAATTCAACATATGCATTACTATATGACCTTATTGACATGTCAAGTGAGAATAGAAACAATCCATGTAAAATGCAATACTTACCTGTTGGTTTGTTGAAAGATGCGTATAATGGAGGCAACCGTTGACCGCCTCAACTTGGGTTGCACTCTTTCACCAGCCTCTCTTAGTGAAAGACCGTGGTTGATTACATGGTAAATGATAGTGGCACGAATTTCATCACTGACTACTGTTCTTGCAGCCCTTGGAATGCCACCACCACGCATTCTTACACCTCTACCTGGCCCTCTCCTTGGGCCTGCTCTTCTCCCCAGCCCTGCTCCTCTCACTGCACCTCTCACTGCTCCCCTCACTGCTCCCCTCACTGCACCTCCTTCTGCTCCTCTCACTGCCCCTCTCACTGCACCTCCTTCTGCTCCTCTCACTGCTCCTCTCACTGCTCCTCTCACTGAACCTGCACCTCCTTCTGCACCTCTCCCTCCATCTCTCACTGGGCCTGGTCTTCTCCCTGGGCCCCTTCCTCTTCCTCTTCCTCGTCCAGACATTACAGTGTTTGTGGACCACCGACCCTGGAGATATAGCGCGTTAAAAGACAAAAGAAAAAGAAATAAATACAATAAAAACGATTGTTTGATTACTTATTTTTAATGCGTGGGGTGTGATGTGTGCTAGAAAGTCTGGGCAGAAGACTAGTCTGCCATAGTTTCTATATTTTGCTCATAGCCCATCCTGGCTGTCAATAAGCAGGATTATAACAGCCTAATACTGTTTTAATATATTCATTTATCCATTTCTAGATTAAACCTGTGCTATAGGCTACTAAAATACCATTGAAGTTTGGTTGATATGCTGGATTTCAACATTGTTTCAATATAATCGAAATACCATAGAAATCCTGTTGATCTCCAGGTATGACTTAAACGTTGTTTCAATCATAATGGGGGGTGCAACGAGCAGTGGCGGATCTAGAAAATTTTACATGGGGTGGCAAAGGGGTAGCGAGAGATCTTGGCAGGGTGGCAGGGTGAGACTGTACATGTTCCCCCATATGTTAAACGCACTGCTATGCCCTACTATACCCTACAACACCCTGCTATGCCCTGAACTGCTACAACTATTATTTCTAGTCATAGTTCCATTATCTTTATTGTGACTATCATTGCCACCGTTTATCATACCAACTGCTATAATTATTATGAATCATAATTCTCCATATCTGTATATCTATATCAGTGTCTCTGTGTCCCAACCGGCAGCAGCAGATCACCCCCCACCAAGAGCCTGGGTCTGTCTAGGCTCAGGTTTCTGCCCAAGAGGAAGTTTTTCCTCGCCACTGTTGCACCAAATGTTTGCTCTTGGGGGAATTGTTGGGTCTTTGTAAATTATAGAGTGTGGTCTAGACCTACTCTATCTGTAAAGTGTATTGAGAAGAGTGAACTCTTGTTACGATTTGATACTACAAATAAAATTGAATTTAGCTGAAATTGAATTAAATGGCTTGATCATATTTAGTGATACAGACAAATAGAACAGAACATAATGTCTTATTTTATCAGTAATTATGATCAAACAAATGCTATGATAGAGAAACTGTAAAACATCATTACATATATATGTAATGATATATATATATATATATATATATGTATGTGTGTGTGTAAATCTTCCCTATAACGTATACAACCAAATGGAAATAGTCCAAAATTGAAAACATGTCATGTCACTGAGTGACTGTACTGCAATTTATATGGAAGGAGAATAAAAACATACCATATGGTCCAGGGTAACTGCAGGCCTCTTCCTCCCTGTCATCTTCCTCTGCCTCCTCCTGATCACTCCCTGCCTCTGTCCCTCTCTCTGAATCTGCACCCTCCTCTTCATCCCTCACAGTCAATTCTTCCTTTCCCTCTTTCACTTATTTCTGCATCTCCTTCTGTGGTCTTCTCCTGCTCTGACCCGCCTGGTCTCTCCAGTTTACTGCCTTCTCCTTCTTCATTTGCCTCCTCTTCCTCCTGTGCACTACTCAGAATTTTCTTGGCTGGCAATATCCCCACTTTTAGGCTTCAGCTAATCTCTCCAGCTACTCTGGCCTGCAAAAGTCAAGATGTGAAAAGCTCTGGTTATCCTTGTATTGCATCACACTGTAGGGCCCTGTCGCTAATAAGTAGACAAACAAACATAACATCAGAAGAGATTTACTACATGCACACAACAGTTGTGTTTAGACTAGCCTTCTTATTCCCATTGCATTTGTTGTTTTCCCAGTTTGACAGTAAAGGATGTCACCTGGTTTAATGTGTGCAGCCTTATTGCCATGATATGTGAGAGGAAGTGGATTGTATAGTACTCCTTAACTAATGACATACAAATGATCGGTGTCAGCAGGGCTGTGTAGTGTGTTGTAACGTAACGCCACCGAAACGGCGACCCTCTGTAAATGTTATGAATTCAAACATGCCAGTTTGTGATATTTGGTATTATACTGTTCTTGTCTTTAGTAAAATCAAAACTACAATAATCAAAGGTCTGGTATTTGGAACAAAGCAAATCGCTTCAAAATCGGTTAAATATTTAGTGAGAAATGATGATTTTAATAGTAGATAAACCTCCTGCCTCCACAGACACACATGCTTTAGGAGGCGGGCTACTCCGATATCGCGAGAACACGAAGGCTCCGCGGGATTTGTAGTGTCCACAAGCCGGAGCGTCAGCAGCAGTCTCAGCGGGGAGCTGCAGGATCTCAGAGACCAGGACCAGGACCAGAACAAGAGCGGAATGGAGGAGGAGCAGCAGAAGCCGGAGCAGCGGAGCAACAAGGTCCCCAGAAGACAAGCAGCAGGCTCGGCCTCTGATAGCAGCGGTGTTCAGGTCAGTGTTAGGACACAACAAGCACACTAAAGACACAAGATGGCCGACTCTGATGGGCTCTGCGTGCATTAGACACATGCTGGTCTCTGTGTGAAAAGGGGCCAGAGGCGTAGAAAGAGGTTTTTAAAAGTCTCGGTGTGTTGAGCTCTCAGGACGTTTGGAGCTTCTAACTGAATCTCTGTGTTAGTTTAGTTTCTAGTTGATATCTGCTTAGTTTGACATTTCCGCTCCGTTTATAGGAGGCTGGTTAAGTTACTGCTGATGAAGAGACACAATTCCTGATGCTCCTCTTCACAATAAAAGCATGTATGTAACAAAGTAACCAGGGGCTTTTATTGTGAAGGGTGTATAGGAAGTTAAAGCGTGTTACTGCTGTGTGAACACAGCGCTATGAAGATAGATATGACAATGCTGGACTAATAAATACCAAAGTAGACGACATGAGAGCAGGAGTGTGTGTAGTAGTATTGTACATATTGGTGAATTAGGGACGTTTGATGAAAGTAAAAATAAAGTTAGTAGTCTCTTCCCACCAAGTAGTTCCAGGATCGTAGTTCTAGGATCAGTCCACTTCTAAACAGTTCTAACTACTCTCCCCCATTTGCATTCATACTGGCCAAGTGGCCACAGGAACTGGTAGGGGGGGGGTGAGACAAAGTAGTCTGGATGCTAGTGTAGACCTTTTGTGATGATAACACCAACATTTCACCAGAGAGTTAACAGGTGTGATTAGATGGCTGTGTGAACACAAAGATCTTTTGTTATTCTAACCTGCTGCTGCTCTTTTTAATCAGGCAGCTAGGCCTACCTTCATGTGGGCATGTACACATAACTGGACTAACCCACTTTTCTATTACGTCTTTATGTATATCAAAGTAAAACACAACACAGCAAACTTTAGAGTGCAAAGGCTGAGATTTAATATTTTAATATAAATATAGTGCAAGGCAGTTCATATATTAATAACCATATCAATCAATCAAAATTTATTTATAAAGCACTTTAAAATCCAAAAAGGACACAAAGTGCTAAACAGTAAAACAAAAAATACATAAAAGCCCAAGATACAAAGTCACATGACCTATATAATACAAATATGAAACAAAAACAAACCATACAATGAACAATCCGATCAATAGAACCAAGCATGAATTGTCAGTTTTAGTTTCCAAAGGCCAAAGAATAAAGGTGGTTTTAAGAAGAGACAGACAGTGAAGATGCCGTCTAATGTTCAGAGGTAAATCGTTCCACAGTTTAGGAGCTGCTACAGAAAAAGCTCGGCCCCCCGTTTAGCTCGCGCTTTGTTTTAGGCCCAATTAGGAGCAGTTGATCGGCTGACCTGAGAGACCGGGGGGGTCTATAGGGGTGTAGCAGCTCAGAGATGTAAGGAGGGGCGAGGCCATTTTGGCATTTAAAAGCAAATAAAAGAATCTTAAAATGGATCCTTTGATGTACAGGCAGCCAGTGCAACGACCATAAAATGGGGGAAATGTGCTCATATTTACGTGTTCCAGTTAAAAGACGTGCCGCAGCGTTTTGCTCCAACTGGAGACGAGCAGTAGAGGATCCACTGACCCCCACGTACAGTGCATTACAGTAATCCAGCCGAGTGGTGACAAAGGCCTGGATTACTGTCTCAAAGTGCTGCCTGGAAAGGAACGGCTTCATTTTGGACAATTGCCTCACATGAAAAAAAAACTTGTTTTAACGATATATTTAACGAACAAAATATTGCAATTGTAAGATTGAAATGTACACGAGGTGAGCAGAACAGTGTTGATTGACTTTGTTCAGGCCAATACTGAGTCAGGAGAAAGAATAAAGAATGCAGACATCACCGTCATGGTCCGATGACATCATTCACGTATTAAGTAGCCATGCTGGGGGGGGGGGGGGGGGGGGCTGGTTTGTCTCGGCAGCAGCTACGTTTCTAAAGATTAGTAGCAAACTAATAAACAGTTAGACTCCAAACAGACAGCTTTTGTTTTAAACTGTGTCTAAAACATGTCTATATACAGAGTAGCGTGCTGTAGTTGTGTAAAACATGTCTATATGCAGAGTAGCGTGCTGTAGTTGTGTAAACGCGTCTATATGCAGAGTAGCGTGCTGTAGTTGTGTAAAACATGTCTATATACAGAGTAGCGTGCTGTAGTTGTGTAAAACATGTCTATTTGCAGAGTAGCGTGCTGTAGTTGTGTAAAACATGTCTATATGCAGAGTAGCGTGCTGTAGTTGTGTAAACGCGTCTATATGCAGAGTAGCGTGCTGTAGATTTGAAAATACCAAGGGTAGGAGCTGACCTACAGCTTATCGGTAGTTTGTTCCAGATATATGGAGCATGGAAACTGAAAGCAACTTCCCCCTTTTTTGTTCTGACCCTGGGGATGGCAATCAGACCCAACTCTGATGATCTAAGAGGTCTCTGTGGTTCGTAGTTTACCAGAAGATCTGAAAGGTGTTTTGGCCCTAAACCATGTAGTAATTTATAGACCAGTAGAAGTATTTTGAAGTCTATTCTTTGGTGTACAGGAAGCCAGTGTAAGGACATCAGAACAGGAGAGATGTGACCCTTGATATGTTCTTGAGGTGGTAAAAAGCTGACTTTGTTACTGTCTTAATGTGGCTGCTAAAATTCAGGTCGGAGTCCATTATTACGCCGAGATTTCTGGCTTTGTTTGTTGCTTTTAACTAGGGCTGAAACGATTCATCGAGTTACTCGAGTAATTCGATTACAAAAATTCCTCGAGGCAAAAATTCTGCCTCAAAACCTCGTTAAATTCCTATGACGCGCACTATACACGCAGGGATCTGATTGGTCCACACGGACCGTTGTTCAGGAAGCACACCACTAGCGCACGATACATTTTGAATTTAGTTGGCGCGATGGCGGAGAGTAAAGACGTCCAGAAACGGCAGAGAATGTCTAAAGTTTGGGAAGAGAACAAGGTGCAATGTGTCTACTGACCTGGCAGACCACAGCAGTACGACTTCAATGATTCAGCATCTGAACCGAAAACATCCGCTCCACGCCGTTTCACCGAGCGTCGCTGAAACAAGGTAACGTAGCCTAAGCAGCCGCTGATTTTAATCACATACTGTATTTGTAGCGATGTCGTGATGGTTTGACTAGATATGATGTTTAGCTTTGATGTTTTCACACACAGGTTGCTAGGTTACCATAGCAAATAGGCTCACCCCAGAAATTCTATATTATTTGTTGGTAGCCTAATGGTAAATGCTGCAGGTGTAGAAATCTACATAAAACAGATATTTCCTTTGATGTCAGGTCTAGATTACAGCATCAAACTTAATTAAATGAAATTGCCAAATGTTGGAGTTGGAATAAATACCTCTGTTCTTTTGAGAAATAAAAGCCAAATGCTTGATCATTTTACAGCCACATCATTTTCGTTATACATTATTTGTTTTGGTTGTTTCAAAACGCAAAAAAAAAAAAATCTGATTAATCTATTAATCGATTGATTAATTTCTAGAGTAAACAGTGTAACTAGTCAACAGTGGGCCAGTGGCCAGTCAGTACATAAGTGTTGTTCTAGGAGGTAGTGGAGGTGGTGGAGAGGGAGGAGAGGCAGACAGACTATCAGAGAAGTCTCTCTCTCCTCTTCCCTTTAGTGAAGCATTGTAGAGTTGTACGGCCCTGGGGACAAATGACTTCCTCAGTCTGTCAGCTGGGCATGGCAGTGTGTGTAGTAGGACTGCACGACAAATCGTTACAAAGTTGCGTTCTCGATTCACCCCTGTTCACGATTTAATTTTTAAATAACTTTGATTTTGTTTCTCCTTTTTAATTAATTTATTGCAAGCCTTTGACATTTACACGAACATGTTTTAATTAAACATGTTCAAGGAGTTCAGATAGAGCCTGTATCAGGGCCATATTTAGTTCAGATAGAGCCTGTATCAGGGCCATATTTAGTTCAGATGGAGCCTGTATCGGGGTCATATTTAGTTCAGATGGAGCCTGTATCGGGGTCATATTTAGTTCAGATGGAGCCTGTATCGGGGTCATATTTAGTTCAGATGGAGCCTGTATCGGGGTCATATTTAGTCCAGATGGAGCCTGTATCGGGGTCATATTTAGTCCAGATGGAGCCTGTATCGGGGTCATATTTAGTCCAGATAGAGCCTGTATCGGGCCATATTTAGTCCAGATAGAGCCTGTATCGGGGCCATATTTAGTTCAGATGAAGCCTGTATCAGGGTCAGGGTGGGAAATTAACTTTTTTGCCCACCAGCCACAGTGGCTGGTGGATGCCCAATTTTACCAGCCACTTCTATTTTTTACCAGCCACTTTTTACGGAATTCAAGTTTATAAAAGAAAGTGCACTAGCATATTTTGAATTGCTTCAGTGCAGTATTTTTTTATTTTTAGTAATACATATTTTGTTAATATAGTCAAATAAAAACTGATGTGAAAAAAAGCCTGCGAGGCCATGGTAAAATTGTGTTTTGGTCAGTTTGGTCACATTCTGATCGTAACATAACATGAAGAGAAAATTTTTGTGAAGTGAATATTTTCACTTTCTAACTGAAGTAATGCTATATATTTTTACATGCATTAGTGTGCACAAACTCCTAAAACACATGTAAACTGCATAATGATAACTGGTTCTTTAACTAGAAGAAGATCTCAGGCTAGGAGGCAGGTCACTGAGGAGTGATGGGTAATGTCTGTGATTACTGAAACGTTGTAGTATGCAGTGTCCTGATTGGTGGAAAAAGCTTGTAGAAAGAAAGGCTGTTGTCAGGTAAAAATAAAAGAGGCTGAAGAGAAAAGTTGACGTGGAAAAGCCCAGCTTAATGATGAATGGACTGATAAGCAGGCCACGCATTCGTTTTGTATGCTTCATTTGCAATGAAATGATGCTGTTGCAAAATAATACAACCAGCATCATCATTAAGAATAAAAGAAGATTGCGAAATTCACGTGCATATTAAGTAGCCTCATGCATGTATTTGTCTATTAATGCAATTTTTTTAAAGATAAACAGACTACAAACGGACAGCTCTTGTTTTTGTTTATAAAAAGAAATTGGCTATTTGCAGAGTAGAGCTGTGTTTGGTAAAACAGCGCGGTGGACCAGAGCAGATTGAAATATCGCTACCTACATGTTTATGCCGTCTATACAGGTGAGTGTATTGATAAGTATTGACTTTTGAAGGTTTTATTGTAGCCTACTTACAGTAACGAGACTAGCGTTAGTTCCCGGGGCCAGCGGTCGTTGGTAATCCTCTCTGTATCGTTCCCAGTCAGGTAGTGCTTGTTGTAACGCACACACCTCTCAGCTCAGCTGTGTGTGTGGAGCGAGGGCATCGCTGTACGACACCGGAGCTCGAGCCCTACTCGCTTTCCCGTGCGCATCGCGGTGACTTCGCAATGCGGTCACCATAGGCCGGAACTCATCTCACGGCTCCGTGGACGTCAACGTGGGTCACTCGAGCTTCATTTCACCACGACATCGGCAGATCAACTACGCCGAGGTGAGCGGTTTCTCGCTCCGGTGCTTGGGTAGGAATGGCATGTTCGTTTTAAGTAGGCATAGTAGCCTAA
Organism: Gymnocephalus cernua; assembly: GCA_023631565.1. Classification (NCBI taxonomy): domain Eukaryota; kingdom Metazoa; phylum Chordata; class Actinopteri; order Perciformes; family Percidae; genus Gymnocephalus; species Gymnocephalus cernua. The sequence continues at coordinate 539,101 of CM042435.1, forward strand.
CAAATACAATTATGTTTTATAATCCACCTGCCACTGTGGCTGGTATTGTTCCTTAATACATTAATACATTAATGGCGAAAAATGTATTGTTAGGAACCAGTATCAAAACTGAGGTATCGAGATTGGCACCAGATCGAAGAAATTTTAACGACACGAACGCGAGGGGGAAAAAATAATAATAATTGGGAACTTGCATAACGGATATCTGGCATATGACTATTTTAGAAAAATAGATTAAAAACTCATATGAGATTGGTTTTTGATGTGCTGGGCTTAACCAATCATTGACCAATGAAACGAGTTCTAGCCAATCAGATGCAAAGTAGGGCGGGTCTTTGCTGAAAAGCGAGAGTGCAGTGTGGTCTCCGTGGTAACACAGCTAAAACAATTGAGGTAAAGTTGATTCACTGCTGCTCAGTGACCTCACTCACTGCTCTCCTATTCCTGCTCTCTCTACTCCAACGTCCAATCTACAATTCTGTTACATGTGTTGCATGTGGATTCTCGCGCTGGGCAGTTTTCATCTTTGTTTTGTTGCACTTTCCCGCACTTCCCTTTTCCACCATTCCCTCGTCATGGTGTGTGAATGTAAAGGAAGGGAAACCATTCTCTGACTCTCTTCCCTTGGCATATATCAGGCTGCTCACCTGCACCGCGCCATCTTCTCTGTTAAGTTTTGTAGCAGTTCTGAATCTTACAAAACGCTGCTTCCAATCCGGCCATTCTCCTGGCTTGTCCAATGAAAAGTTTGTTGGAGGATTGAATTTTGCCATGACTCTTCACCAGTCGTTTGCTTCTGACACCATGTAAATTTAGAGTGAAGATTTGATTGGTCAATTTGAAATAACTCTCCCTCTGTAGATGTAGAGCTGGACCACCAATCACAGAGCTGAAAGCATAACATCTTCTTCCTAGCAACAGCAGAGGCTGCAAAAGATGGACAATTAATTTAACCCTTTACATTCCAACACAAACCGACCAGGCAGGTTTGAAGGGTATATTTCTTCAAAAACGTTTTTTAGATGTTGTTTATCAAATAATACATTGATAAAATATAATTACAGCTGATGACTTTTTAAATATGATTTTGTAGAATATCAACAAGTTGTTGTAAAGGTGCATACACTTACATATGTTAGCATGTTAGCATATATAAGCGTGTGTTAGCATTAGGGGTGTAACGGTACGTGTATTCGTACCGGACTGTTTCGGTACAGGGCTTCCGGTACAGTGCACACGTGTACCGAACGGGTTTTTAAGTGTGGAACATTGGTGAGTTTCGTGTTTCCACACGAACATATTAAGTGGCGTAAGTCTCCGCGTTCAGTGCAAATCCCGCCCTGCAGCTGATTCTAAAGTTTGTATTGGTCATGTCTATATGTCAGTCACTGTACAGATTGCCTACACCAATCACTGATCTCTAAACCTACCCGCCGTCACTGTAACCTCAACCAATGAAATCGACTGCAGGGCGGGATTTGGCCACACCGCGCTTTAGCCTTTAGCCCAGCCTCTCGTTAGCTAGCGTCACGGCCAATGCAGACCAGTCCATAGACAGTACAAGCCAGATGAAGAGCCGCCCGCATCATTAAGGTCTCCTGTTTGGGAACAACTCGTCAGCGGACAAAGACTAGCTAGTCGATAAGACGGCAGCAGTGTGCCGACGTTGCTCAGTAATGATCGGGTATGTTTCTGACAACACTTCAAACTTGTTAACGCACTTGAAAAGGCATCACGCAAGTGTGACCATCACTACTACAAGGAAAAAAAACGACCGTAATTCTACCGCAGCTTCCGGCATTTAAACAGACCCATTGGTGTTTCCATAGCAGCTGATCTACGACCATACTCGGTGGCTGAGAACACTGATGAAGGTGAAACTGACTTAGTGGAGAACTTTGCAGCAGTATTTTATCTATTCTTTTTATTTTAGATATATTTTATTTATTATATTTTATTACAAAGTGTTTAAAAAAACTGTAAAAAAATCGTTAAAAAGTTTATAGTAAACAACCTGCGGTTTAATGTTTGCATTTCTTTCCCTTACTGTACCGAAAATTAACCGAACCGTGACTTTAAAACCGAGGTACGTACCGAACCGTGATTTTTACGTACCGTTACACCCCTAGTTAGCATGGATTGGCATGTTAGCATATGTAAACATCTTAGCATTATGTAATTATGTTTGCATGTGTATCGCTCCACCAATGCATCTAACTCCCTTGTCTGTTTCTATAGGAACGGAGAGGAAGAGGGGGACTCGGACATCACAGCTGTCAGCACTGTGGCAAGTCCTTCACAACATCTGGACGTTTAAAGATTCATCAACGCATTCACACTGGAGAGAAACCATACAGCTGTGAACAATGTGGGGCAGCTTTTAGAGAGTTGGGTCAACTTAAAATCCATCAACGCATTCACACTGGAGAGAAACCATACAGCTGTGAACAATGTGGGGCAGCTTTCACAACGTCGACTAATCTTAAAGTCCATCAACGCATTCACACTGGAGATAAACCATACAGCTGTGAACAATGCGGGGCAGATTTTTTACAATTATCTCAATTGAACTCCCACCGACGTGTTCACACTGGAGAGAAGCCGTTCTGGTGTGAACAATGTGGGAAAACCTTTGCTCATAGTATTAGCCTTAAAGCCCATCAACGCATTCACACTGGAGATAAACCATACAGCTGTGAACAATGCGGAGCAGCTTTCACACATTCATCTCACTTGAACTCCCACCGACGTGTTCACACTGGAGAGAAGCCGTTCTGGTGTGAACAATGTGGGAAAACTTTTTCTCGTAGTAGTAACCTTAATGTCCACCAACGCATTCACACTGGAGAGAAGCCGTTCTGGTGTGAACAATGTGGGAAAACTTTTTCTCAGAGTAGTAGCCTTAAAGTGCACCAACGCATTCACACTGGAGAGAAGCCATTCTGGTGTGAACAATGTGGGAAAACCTTTTCTCATAGTGGTAACCTTACAAAACACCAACACATTCACACTGCCTCCTCTTGAACATGTTCTAAAGCCAAGCTGTTGTTAGAGTGGAGAGAGGGAACAAATAGCGTGAGTCAAGACGCGGTTTACTACCCAGATAACAAAAGAGAGCAGTCACGAGCCCAAAGTAGCCGAGGTCCAGGACCACTTGCAGGCACTAACCTGCTTGAGAAATATGGAAGAAGAACAAAGTGTGGAATCTGTCAGAGCTCATAACATTGGGTAAAAAGAGCATGTAAAGATGACAAGTGAAAATCAGTGCAGTGAAAAACACGATGAGTGTAACATAACAGTTGTTTTCCAAGGAATCAGATTGTGAGATATTCATGGTTGAAGCTTGTAGAAGAAAATGATTTACCAGTTTTAGTCTCATTTTATCATAATATCCTCTTTCTGTTCACTGATTAAGTTGATATTATTTTACCTGATTTTTTTTTTAAGACACTTAATTGTTTTTGTATTGTGTAACTGAATGTTTTTAACAATATACATCCAGAGATGGAATTGTTTTTGGATATATTACTGTTATCATTTATATTTTACTTTATTACTTCATGTATTCATGTGTTTTGTTGAAGAATATTGTGAGTTGGGTTTATTTTTTAAATGTTTTCCTCTTATATAGTTGAAGCTGGTCATGTTGGTTCATACGTGTGTGATCACGTGAAGAGTAGTAATGTAGACTCACTGTAATCTGAACACTTGATATTACCAAGGAAACTATGAATAAATACTTTTTTGACAAACTATAATATGACTTTTTATTACCTTTTTTCTACATAACCTACTATGATTTTTTTTTTAACTTTTTCAACATACTATACTATGGTTTTTTTCGACCTCCAGGATCGTGCCAATTCAAGTAAATTCAACCAATCGCTGCGGATGTGGTGCGACTCGCAATTTTGACCAGTCAACGCAACTTTTCGGCAAATTTGACCAATAACCTGAAGTTTCCCGCGACTTCAACCAATCCCAGCAGTCCCTCGTGCCGTCAGTATGGGACTGAGAGCCAACGACCAAGTGAGAGTGAGAACAGCCGCGGGTTGATCATTTCCTTGTTTCTGATATGAAGACGAGACGTGTGTGACTGACTCCAACATCTAACATTTACCACCAAAACGTACAGCGGAGGACCGTGCTAACATTTCAGACCGTCCTGCCATCCTGTAGACATGAGAGATGCAGTGTTGGGAGTAACGGCGTTTAAGTGTAACGGCGTTATGTTTTCAGTAACGGAGTAATCAAATGAATTACTTTTCCCATCGTTGCAACGCCGTTATCGTTACTGAGAATGTAAAGTGGCGCGTTACTACAACTTGGTTGAATGAAGCGCGAGGTGTCAGGTATTGGCTACACATCAGCTGCCTGGAGAGAGCAGGTGGGGGGGGGGCACACCGTTGCAAATGTGATGATGATGATTGGCTGGGAGGGCGGATGCCCTGCTCACGCTGTCTCACTGCACGCTCTGATGACCACTAAACACAAGACGGCGACAATGGCGACAAGCCAGGGAAACTCAGTCATATCATATATAATAGTGTTATAGAACATAAAAAATAATGTTGCTCAGTAACTAATTACTTTTACAATGTGGTAACTGAGTTCAACTCAATTACTTTATGGGAGAAGCAATTTGTAACTAATTACTTTTTTAAAGTAAGATGACCCCGAGTGAAGGAGTTTATGTACCTTGGGGTTTTGTTCCCGAGTGAGGGGACAATGGAGCGGGAGATTGGTCGGAGAATCGGAGCAGCGGGGGCGGTATTACATTCAGTTTATCGCACCGTTGTGACGAAAAGAGAGCTGAGCCAGAAGGCAAAGCTCTCGATCTACCGGTCAGTTTTCATTCCTACCCTCACCTTTGGTCATGAAGGCTGGATCATGCCCGAAAGAACGAGATCCAGGGTACAAGCGGCCAAAATGGGTTTCCTCAGGAGGGGGGCTGGCGTCTCCCTTAGAGATGATGAGGGTGAGAAGCTCAGTCATCCGTGAGGAGCTCGGAGTAGAGCCGCTGCTCCTTCACGTCGAAAGGAGCCAGTTGAGGTGGTTCGGGCATCTGGTAAGGATGCCCCCTGGGCGCCTCCCTAGGGAGGTGTTCCAGGCACGTCCAGCTGGGAGGAGACCTCGGGGAAGAACCAGGACTAGGTGGAGGGATTATATCTCCAACCTGGCCTGGGAACGCCTCGGGATCCTCCATTCAGAGCTGGTTAATGTGGCTCGGGAAAGGAAAGTTTGGGGTCCCCTGCTGGAGCTGCTCCCCCCGCGACCCGACACCAGATAAGAGGACGAAGATGGATGGAAGTAAGATGACCAACACTGGAGAGACAAGATGACACAATGACCTAAATTGAGGACAGCTACGCTCGTTACTGTAACCCCGGATTTCCACAGGCTGCGTAACTGCTGCGGAACGTCTCCGCTGCGGAACGGCTCCGTGGTCCGCCGTCCGTCAATACCCACCGGATCCGGAGTTGTTGCGGAACGGCTGCGGCCAGGACTGACAGCTGTAGTCCCGCTAGATCTCGCGAATTCACGCAGAATAGAACCACAAAACCACCAACAGTTTGTTTCTATTCCGAGGAGTAGAGAGGAAACAACTCCGTGCCGTGTTTTCAAGGTGTAGTGAAGCACGGTGTATTTTATTTTGAAAGTTAACCGGATGTTTTATTTTGTTTCTGTCCTCGACTTCCTGTCCCGCACTATCTGCCGTGTGCTGAATTGCTGCGGAGCTCTCCGGCGTCCGGCAAAAATAGAAGCTCTGCGCATCTGATCTGCAGGACTGCGACCGCCGGAGCTGTGCCGGAGTCGGAACGCAGACGTTATGCAGCTGGTGGAAATACACACGTTGACTTTAATGGAAACCGATTGACTCCGCCGACGTTCCGGAGCCGTTCCGCAGCAGTTCCGCAGCCTGTGGAAATCCTGGGTAAGTGCAATGATAAGTTAAAGTCCAATAAGTAACGTTACTTTATCAAACCGTATGAATGTGTGTCCCAGGCCAGGATAGGAAATGAACTAACAATACAAAGATACAAGGCACTGACACATCTTCACATTTAATTCATTCAATAAATTATTATTTTTTGTCTTAAATCCACCAGCCATTTTCATATTATACCAACATTTACAGCATCCTGAGCTTTTTTGGTAAGGTTACTAAGAAATCTCAGCCCACAGTAATTTTGTTCTCCCTTTTTATTTAAAGTGCCCATATTATGAAAAAGTCATTTTTGTTTTGGATTTGGGGTGTTATTTTGTGTCTCTGGTCCTTCCACACACATACAAACTTTGAAAAAAATCTATCCATGTTGTTTTGAGTGAGATACGGTTTCTGAATGATTCCTGCCTTCAGTCTCCAGGTGAACTGTTCCAAATCTGCACAGCTTTTTACGTCACTAGCAGAAACGACGGGCTAAACACAACCATTAGCATGCTAGCACTAGCGTTAGCATGCTAGCTCGTTCTCAATGGCAAAGCACTGCTACAACACACACAAGTTCACCATAGTCTCGTAAAGGAGTACTTCCATGTGCGCCCTCCTTTAGAAGAAGTCTCCCGGCTAATCCTGCCTTGTAACTGACCAAAGTTGGAGAAACAACCTTTCTTTTACTGTCTATGGAGCTAACTGACATGATCTACCATCTGAGCTACTGAACATGTGCGAGTGGAATCAAAGATGGTACAGAAGAAAAGATGATTCACTCTGTAGCTAAAACAGAGACCTGAACACAGGGTGAAAAGAGGAGCTGCAGCAGTGAGAGAGAGATGTGCAGTACAACAACAATATATTAAACCATGTAAACATATTCTGGTACAACCTTAAAATACAGATATGAACCTGAAAATGAGCATAATATGGCATCTTTAATGTTCATACAGAACAAACATGAGTGGACAAAAACTAACCTGGCAACAAGTCTTTCAGCAACAGGGCAATTCAAAGTGCGTTACATGAAGACAATTGAAATACAAGAATAAAAGTTACAGTGCAGTATAAGAAATTAAACATTAAAGAGCAGTTAAAAACAGTTAAAGATGTAAAAGCAGATAAAATAAGCAACAAAAGTATACGAAATGGATAGTTATTTAACGAAAGGCAACATCAAAAGGAAAGGTCTTCAGCCTTGATTTAAAAGAACTGAGAGTTGCAGCGGACCTGCAAATCTCTGGAAGTTGGTTCCAAATATGTGGAGCATAGAAACTAAATGCTGCTTCTCCCTGTTTAGTTCTGACCCTGGGGACAGAAAGCAGACCTGTCCCAGACCACCTGAGAGGTCTGGGTGGTTCGTAGTTTACTAGCAGACCTGTCCCAGACCACCTGAGAGGTCTGGGTGGTTCGTAGTTTACTAGCAGGTCAGAAATGTATTTTGGACCTAAACCGTTTAATGATTTATAAACCAGCAAAAGTATTTTGAAATCAACTCCCTGAGGCACAGGAAGCCAGTGTAAAGACTTCAGCACTGGAGTGATGTGATCCACTTTCTTGGTCTTAGTGAGGACTTGAGCAGCAACGTTCTGAATCAGCTGCAGCTGTCTGATTGATTTTTTAGGGAGACCTGTAAAGACACCGTTACAGTAGTCAAGTCTACTGAAGATAAAAGCATGGACAAGTTTTTCCAAGTCCTGCTGAGACATAAGTCCCTTTACCCTTGATATATTCTTAAGGTGGTAATAGGATGACTTTGTAATTGTCTTAATGTGGCTGTTGAAATTCAGGTCTGAGTCCATAATTACACCAAGATTTCTGGGTTTGTCTGTTGTTTTCAACATTGTCGTTTGAAGCTGAGCGCTGACTTTTAATCGTTCCTCTTTTGCTCCAAAAACAACCACCTCAGTTTTTTCTTCATTTAATTTAAGAAAGTTCTGGCACATCCAGTCGTTAATTTGTTCAATGCACTTAGTGTTTGTATAGGACTATAGTCTCCTGGCGATAAGGTTATGTAAATCCGTGTGTCGTCCGCATAACTGTGGTAATTAATTTTGTTGTTTTCCATAATCTGAGCCAGTGGAAGCATGTAGATGTTAAACAGAGGAGGCCACAGAACGGAGCCTTGGGGAACTCTGCACGTCATATTTGTATGCTCAGATGTATAATTACCTATAGATACAAAGTAGGTCCTATTCTTTAAATAGGATTTAAACCAGTTTCGGACTGAGCCAGAAAGGCCAACCCAGTTTTCCAGTCGGTGTAATAATATGTCATGGTCGACCGTGTCAAATGCAGCACTGAGATCAAGTAATACTAAGACTGCAGTTTTGCCACTCTGTGTTTAAGTGGATGTCATTAAATACTTTAACAAGAGCTGTCTCAGTGCTGTGGTGTGGTCGAAAAACCTGACTGGAAGGCATCAAAACCATTGTTTAGTGACAAGAAAAGGTTGAGTTATTGAAAAAACGCTTTTTCAATGATTTTACTTAAGAATGGAAGGTTAGATATCGGCCTATAGTTGCTCAGTAGTGCCGTGTCTAGGTTGTTCTTTTTTAAAAGTGGCTTGATGACTGCAGTTTTCAGGGCCTTTGGGAAGATACCTGAGAGTAGAAACATGTTTACAATCTGTAAAAGATCAGAAGACATACAATTTGAAACATTTTCGAAAAGGCCTGTTGGTAGAATATCAAGGCATCAGGAGGAGGTTTTCAGATGTTGTATAATGTCCTTCAGGTTTTTATGGTTGATCATATGAAATTGTGTGATATTGGAATTTGTTTTGCCTGGACAGTGTGGCAACACATATCCCTTACTTGATATGGAGGCACTGCTAGACACAGTTAGTCTAATTTTCTGAATTTTGTCTTCGAAAAAGGAGGCAAAATCATTGCAGGCCTTGGTAGATAAAAGTTCAGATGCTACTGGTACTGGAGGGTTTGTTAACCTATCAACAGTAGCAAACGGAGCACGTGAATTATTATTGTTTCTGGCGATAATGTCAGAGAAGGACCACCTAGCATTCCTCAGTTCCAAATTATAAATGTGAAGTCTTTCTTTATAGGTGTTACAGTGGACCTGGAGATTAGTTTTTCTCCACCTGCGTTCAGCTTTTCGACACTCTGTTTTTTCTGTTCTTACCCGTATGACATTTCTCCATAGATATCTTTTCTTACAAGAGACAGCTTTGACCTTAATGGGAGCAATGGCATCAATAACATTTGTAATTTTAAAATTGAAATTATCTACAAGCTCATTGACTGAGACCCCAGAGGGTGGGTGTGGAGGAGAAAAGCTGAATGAATGTTTCACTGGTGTTTTCAGTGATGTACCGTTTTCTGATTACCTTAGTTTGGACACTTTTGGGCACCGAGATAGTGCCGTTAAAGAAAACACATGAATGATCAGAGAGAGCAACGTCAGTCACCACAACCTTGGAAATGTTCAAACCCTTGGAGATAATCAAGTCCAGAGTGTGCCCCTTATTGTGCATGGGTTCCGTCACATGCTGAGTCAGTCCATAGTTCTCAAAAACACAACACAGTTCTTTGGTCCCTCTATCCTGCAGGTTGTCCACATGAATGTTAAAATCACCAGCAATAATTACACAGTCAAAGTTAATACAGATTATAGACAGCAGTTCAGTAAAGTCATCGATAAAGCTGCACAGTATTTCGGTGGTCTGTAGATATTTAGAAATATAGCACGAGGGGAGCACCTTAGATGAAGAGTCACATATTCAAAAAAAGCAAAATTTCCATAAGATATTTGAGTACAATGGAATGAGTCATTATACAAAATGGCTACTCCACCTCCTTTTTTATTCACTCTATGCTCATTCATAAAACTGAAGTTAGGGGGAGCTGACTCAATGAGAACAGCACCACTGTTATTATGGTCCAACCATGTTTCAGTTAAAGACATGAAATCAAGATTGTGCTTAATAATAAAATCATTGATTAAAAATGATTTTCCTGCCAAAGACCTGACGTTTAGTAAGGCTAGTGTTAGTGTGTTAAAATATTTATCCATCTCAATTTTTGGTATAGGTGTTGTCTGATGAGGAATGAATGCTAAATTTGCAAGGTTTGCTGATAAGTGCAAAGTGAAAAAGTGAGTGGAGAGAGCGATGGCATGGGCGGGGTGTATGGATCCTCAAAGGCACGTACGACGGCCTTACGTAAACATATCCTAGAATGTTTGACAACTAGGAGGACCAATAGTCTTGATGATCCAAAATTCTGTTTTCACGTATTATTGCGCTGTCAACTCTTTCAAGCCTGAAGCTTTTAATAGAGCAACATTTCAAACAACTGTTTCCAGATGCAAATATTATACCTAAACAGCATTACTTGCTGCATCTTCCTTCTCAGATTAAGGCACTTGGTCCTACAGTGAGGCATATGTGTATGCACTTTGAGTCAAAGCATTGTTTTTTTAAGCAGCGGGCTTTGAAAAGTAGTTTGAAGAATATCTGTAAGTCTCTTGTGAAGCACAACCAACGTTATGAATGTAGTCAGAATGTGCATGAGAAACATCCAATGTGTTCAAGTGAAGTTGACATGGGCCCAGCCTCTGAGGTGAAACATGTTCACTATGTAGAAGGAAAGATTAAAGACTTCTTAGGAATAGAGCACGTTGAACATACATAGGTCCGGTACAGTGGATTATGCAACATGGAAATAATAAGCATACATGTGGAAAATCTTTGGTTATTTCTAATGTCATCAATGATACTCCAGAGTTTGCACTTGTGAACAACATTAATATTTTAAATGCGTCTGTGTATTGTTTTGAATGCGAACCTCTCTCTACAGTTGGGGGGGGGAATGATCATTCTTTAGCTTACAAGGTAGAAGTTCCCGACCTAGCTCGAGACAATATTTCCATGGATGCCGAAAAGCTTGTTGATTATACACCATACTACTATCTAAACTTCAATAACAGCAAGTACATTCCACTGAAGTATGATCTCACAGACATCATCAAACATCATTTGTGAGTCTATGTTGAGTATGGGTATTTGGGCTGATCAGATTATAATCAGATTATGTTGAGAGAATCATAGACTGGTTTATGTTAACGTTTGGTAAGGATGCTGTTTTGAAACCATTTTTAAACATTTTTTTCAAATGCCACAAACTTTTATAAAACAACCAAGATTCAATGGAAGTAATCATTAATCTGATGCAAAGAACATGGATGCAAGAATGTTTATGTTGTATGTGTTCCATACAACGTACATGTATCAAAGTTATTTTGAGGCAATTTGGTTAAGAAACCCATATTTCTGATATAAAAAACTTTGAAAACAGGTCAAATTTGACCAGAGGACAACAGGAGCATTGACAAACACTGTAATTGATGAGAACATTTATTTTTCCTTATTACTTTTTGAATAATGTGGTGCAGTATTTGCAGAGTGCAACAGAACATATCACATGGACATGGTTTGATGGAAATGTAAGAACAATAGCCATGCTGTAGTTGGACACGACCTGCAGTTTTCAATAAAGCAGATTTGTTGTCTCAATTCAAGTTAATTCTATTTCTTGAAACAAGACAATTCATCTTTTACAAATAACACAGCAGCTTAAAAACCTTATGACTTATCAAAAAAGCTTGTTTCATCTGAGATATGTCTCAAAACAAGATGTTTTCAAGTCAGTTTCACTTAAAATATTCAAGATGCACTGTCTAAAAACAAGCTCCTTTGTCTCACATCTGGCTCTGTAGGTGATTTTGTCTTATATTAAGTGTGATGAGATATTTTGACTAGAAATTAGAAAAATATACTTTGTGAGATTTTGAGTTTTTGCAGTGTGCCATTCTGCCTGGGATGTCTGGGTGATGTGGTGGTGATGGTTGGCGAGGCCGTGGTCGGGTCTGGTCCTCCTACACGGTCAATGAGCTCCTGGAGCCAGTCGTAGGACTCTGGGGGTTGTGGCTCAGGCTGGATTTTGTTCGCTGGCTCAACACCGATTAATGCTGATGGAGAATGACGAAGAAACACAAAAACAGATCTGATCAGTAGTAGGGTTGGGCAACGTTTTGATTTTAACAATTGTGATTCCAATTCCGATTCTTCCTTTCGATTCCGGTTCTTATCGATTCTCGATTCTGATTCGTTGAGGGGTGGAGTGGAAACCGGGACATTTTTTTTTTATCTTGATTCAATGATGATTTACACTTATATCGGCTTTTCCAATGTAAAATCAAGACACACTTCAGAGCGCCGCTGAATGGCTGAAACACATCAAGCGCCTGGAAGTCTGGCGGCCTCTACGGAAACCAAATTAAACCAATTTCACCAAATGATTCCAATAAAAGACATTTTTTATATATATATTTTGTGCATTCCAGGGGGAGGACGACATTTCTACTAGAACGCCGGATAGAATCTCGTCTCTGGCAGAGTCAAGTTTTATAACATGCAGCAAAAAAGTGTTTGTGTAGTCCACGTTAACTTGAATTTTGTCAGACCTGTGAAATGCAATTAATACATTAGTTTAAAAAAAACTTCCCTAGTCTGATTATATATTTAGACCAGCGGCGTCAAACTCAACTTCACTAACGGTCACGCCAGAAAATAAGAACCACGTCGAGGGCCAGACATGTCGAGTTTATTGACATGCTTTTAGACATTATTTAGGAGAAAAGTCAAATATATTTGACTATATTATTGACTTTTTGTCTTATAAAGTCTTCTCAATTACAGTTTGGTCGACATAAATTCCTAAAATAGTCAGCAAAGAAGTTCCTTAGCCATCATAAAATAAAAAAATGCCGAAAAAGATCGAAGAAAGTTAAAAACGTTGGCAAAAGTGACAAAAACTTTTTTTAAAGCGTCAAAACGTTGAAGATGTATTGGGATCCTAAATTGATAAGTGGGATCAAAGTCTGGTGAGGCCAGATTTGGCCGGCGGGCCTCGAGTTTGACACATGCGACTTAGACTATCCATACATAGGTTATTTATAGCTTCATTGATTATATATTTTTCATACTTTATTATTTTTTGTTTTGTGTTACCTTGAAGAATAAATGTTAAATGTTTATTTTTTCGGCTGCTTTGACAGCATCAGGGTGACGTTTGAGGCTGTTTAAAGTTCCCTATGACTATATGACTAATAGAGCACCATGGTTAGCAAAATATATCATATTAGACAGTCCCTCCAGAAAAACATGATTATGTGATAGCATAATTCAATGCATAATCAGCCAATTTTTTCAAACACGCCACACTTTTGCCACATAAATTGCAGATTTTCATAATCTCCTGCATTTTTGTTGCAAAAAAGTCACATATATCTCAGCAGAAAGTTGAAAATGTTGCGCTTCACACAAGAGCAGCCATTTTCCCCTGTTGCCATGGGACCGTTATTAAGTGATGTAATTTCACCCACCTGAGAACACAGTGTTGGGGTAATCACTTTGTTTTCTCTTTTTCATCAAACCGCAGTTTTTGCAAGTTCCCGCAATTTTTGCAAGTTCCCGCAATTTTTGCAAGGTCCCGCAATTTCATCACATAAAATTCCATTAATATCCCATATATTCCATCGCATTTTTTAAGAAAACGTGCCCCATAATCAAAGATTTTTGTCTGCAACAATCAAAAAATATCGGTGTTTTTCTGGAGCAACTGATAGCGTACCATATTACCATCAAATACGCCCAACCCTACAATAAAAATGGGAATTGTTCATTTTTTAAACAATTCCAAGTTGGAAGCGGTTCTCGATGCCCAATCCTGGTCGGTATGGTCAATGTGTTTGGGAGTGGACTCACTTTGCTGGGGAACGAACTGGATGAGGTTACTTTTCACTCTGACAGGAAGAGGGTCATAGTGACATTGTCTCGGTGGAGCACGTCTGAAAAAACAAGGAATAACACATCAGAATAAAATATGGTTGCACATAAGGGAGGCCAGAACCCACATACAACACGCCGCCTTCACATTGGCACTTGAAATCAGCGCCGTAATACGCAACACGCCCCCAGCAGCCGTCGTACTCCAACCAGTGAAAGCGTCGGAATAGTACAAATCAGGAGTAGAAAAAAATGGCATTAACTGCCCTAATAACGCTAGCTAGGAAATCATGAAAATAAAAAAATTACATGACAACATATCATTATGAAATCATTATTTATTTTATTAAAAGTTAAGAATTCAGATTTGTTTATCATTACCATAGCAACGCTAACTTCCGCTCAAAATGTCGGATAGGAACCGTCCATTGCTTGTCGCAAGAGTTTAATTTTTTGAACACATCCGGATGATTTTTTCCTCACCACACTTGTTCAGACCCGGATCGGACCCATTCACATGCGGTCTGTGAATCTCCACAGGAAATGAACGACTTCTGGTCGTTTTGAAGTCGTGTCGGAGCTGATTTCAACTGCCAATGGGAAGGCAGCGTTAGACTTCCAGTCTTTCATTTTGTATTTAACTTTCAGCTCAAGTCACATCAGTGGCGAGTAGGGTTGGCTACCGAGACTCAGTGCCAGTAGGGCCCCGGTTCTGATGTAAACGGTAATAACGAGACCGAATAAGAACGAAGATTTCGGTGCCTGACTTTCCACTACACTCGACAGCAGGTAAGGTTAGCCTAGCGTTAGCTAGCAGCGTGATTAAACACGTTAACATGCTGACAGGTGACGTTAAACAGTGTAAAGTGTGACTGTATATCAACAGTCTACTCTGCAGCGCAGCAGCTGCTGATGTCGGAAAACACAGACGGTGCATTCACTGACACTGGTAACCTACAGCCTCGCGGTGCATTCACTGACACTGGTAACCTACAGCATCGCGGTGCATTCAAAGTTATTGTAAAATACCCTTTTCCCATCTGGTTGTTGTTTTTCTCGTTCAACAGCAATTTACTGGTGAAATAAGTTATTATGTATTATAACTTATAGTTATTACATTACTATTAAATCATTCAATTTTGACCCAATGGCCTTAGTAATAAACAGTGTGTTCCTAAATGTCGCCAACTGTTGTTTAGTACACTTCTTTTTTCCTTTTTTTTTTACTTTCTTAAAAAGTAGCGGTTCAGGCACCATTTAGCTACCAGCACCGTTTTAAAAGTACCGCTTTAGCACCAGTATCAGAAAAACCCAAACTAACCCAACCCTAGTGGTGAGGAACAGTTCAATGATCTGAACGGCTGGGAAACTAATGAGGTGACCCAACCATCCACTGCTGAGAGAAATGAGGAGAGAGCCAAGAGCTGTCCAAGGCGATGTCAGAGACGGGAGATTTAGGATGGCAGGCCTTTTACACTACTGCCAACGCTGCTGCATTTCCCTTCTTTACCCAAACAGAGACAGGCGGAATAACCTCCACATTCAGCAGAAAGTACTCCCACAGCACCAGAAAACACAGATCTAAGCTCACCCCCAGGCCAAGAATGATCGTGATGCTGCACATCCCTCAGGCTCCCAGAGAAGAACGACATGCCTGGGTTTGACATTAGGAACAGATGTGTGTCTTACATATCCCTGTCCAAGAAACAGAGAGCAGTAACTGTACATACTCTCCACACAGGGAGCAGTAACTCTACATACTCTCCACACAGGGAGCAGTAACTGTACATACTCTCCACACAGGGAGCAGTAACTGTACATACTCTCCACACAGGGAGCAGTAACTGTACATACTCTCCACACAGGGAGCAGTAACTGTACATACTCTCCACACAAGGACCAGTAACTGTACATACTGTCCACACAGGGAGCAGTAACTGTACATACTCTCCACACAGGGAACAGTAACTGTACATACTCTCCACACAGGGAGCAGTAACTGTACATACTCTCCACACAGGAAGCAGTAACTGTACATACTCTCCACACAGGAAGCAGTAACTGTACATACTCTCCACACAGGGAGCAGTAACTGTACATACTCTCCACACAGGGAGCAGTAACTGCATATACTCTCCACACAGGGAGCAGTAACTGTACATACTCTCCACACAGAGAGCAGTAACTGTACATACTCTCCACACAGGGAGCAGTAACTGTACATACTGTCCACACAGGGAGCAGTAACTGTACATACTCTCCACACAGGGAGCAGTAACTGTACATACTCTCCACACAGGGAGCAGTAACTGTACATACTCTCCACACAGGGAGCAGTAACTGTACATACTCTCCACACAGGGAGCAGTAACTGTACATACTCTCCACACAGGGAGCAGTAACTGTACATACTCTCCACACAGAGAGCAGTAACTGTACATACTCTCCACACAGAGAGCAGTAACTGTACATACTCTCCACACAGGGAGCAGTAACTGTACATACTCTCCACACAGAGAGCAGTAACTGTACATACTCTCCACACAGGGAGCAGTAACTGTACATACTCTCCACACAGAGAGCAGTAACTGTACATACTCTCCACACAGGGAGCAGTAACTGTACATACTCTCCACACAGAGAGCAGTAACTGTACATACTCTCCACACAGGGAGCAGTAACTGTACATACTCTCCACACAGGGAGCAGTAACTGTACATACTCTCCACACAGGGAGCAGTAACTGTACATACTCTCCACACAAGGACCAGTAACTGTACATACTGTCCACACAGGGAGCAGTAACTGTACATACTCTCCACACAGGGAGCAGTAACTGTACATACTCTCCACACAGGGAGCAGTAACTGTACATACTCTCCACACAGGAAGCAGTAACTGTACATACTCTCCACACAGGAAGCAGTAACTGTACATACTCTCCACACAGGGAGCAGTAACTGTACATACTCTCCACACAGGGAGCAGTAACTGCATATACTCTCCACACAGGGAGCAGTAACTGTACATACTCTCCACACAGAGAGCAGTAACTGTACATACTCTCCACACAGGGAGCAGTAACTGTACATACTGTCCACACAGGGAGCAGTAACTGTACATACTCTCCACACAGGGAGCAGTAACTGTACATACTCTCCACACAGGGAGCAGTAACTGTACATACTCTCCACACAGGGAGCAGTAACTGTACATACTCTCCACACAGGGAGCAGTAACTGTACATACTCTCCACACAGGGAGCAGTAACTGTACATACTCTCCACACAGAGAGCAGTAACTGTACATACTCTCCACACAGAGAGCAGTAACTGTACATACTCTCCACACAGGGAGCAGTAACTGTACATACTCTCCACACAGAGAGCAGTAACTGTACATACTCTCCACACAGGGAGCAGTAACTGTACATACTCTCCACACAGAGAGCAGTAACTGTACATACTCTCCACACAGGGAGCAGTAACCAGTCCCTCCAGAGTTTTTTTGTGATTGTTGCTGGCAACAATCCTTGATTATGCGGCATGTTTTCTTAAAAACTGCGATGGATTATGCGGGATATTTATGCAATTTTATGTGATGGAATTGCGGGAACTTGCAAAAATTGCGGTTTGATGAAAAAGAGAAAACAAAGTGATTCCCCCACCTTGAAGGGTCCACCACTTTATAAATGACCCCTGAAGGGGACGTAGCGCTCGGGACTCCAGTCGACATGAAGTACAGCTCGCCTGGTGGAAAGAAAAACAAAAGAGGAAATTACACAGGGAAACATATTTTCCAAATTACTGCTAGGGCAAACTCAAGATCTACTCTGAGTTTGAGAGTGTGCATGTGTTGATGTATTACCAGCTTCATCCTCTGCAAAGGAGATGATGTACTGGTGGTAGTTGCTGATGAGTCCAGGGAAGGCACAGGTCATGCCCAGCCCCATACAGATCTCATTGTATTTCCAGTTCCCTGTGTTTCTGTCCTCCCGCAGACTCATCAAACACCTGCAAAAGATCAGATCTACAATCTCTAATGTGCAGTGCACTGTTACTTTATGATGGAGCGTTGTGTGAACTTTAAAAGGGGCGCCATGCAGTGTAGTCCATGTCTTGTGTGTTTCCCCCCCCCCCCCACAGCTTCAGAATAGATATCTGGCAGCTCCTGTGTTTCCTTGTGTCCTCTCGGTCAGTCTGCCGTTTCCTCTTCCTCTCTTCTTCTCCATTTCTACCTTGTTAGCCGGTTCCTGAGTGGCCGTATGTGTGCAGTGCCGTGAAGCGATTGATTACTTGGCGAGACCTGATATCACACCATATTTCCTGACGCTGAGGCCGCCGGCTTGCGTGCTGTGTTGTTGGACCCATCTACCCCCCCCCCCACCCCCCCACCCCCCCACCACCAACCTGCCTACGCGGATTTTCGGCCTTTCATACTACTCGCTACCGTAGTCGTGCTGTGATCACAAAACACGTTTCCCACTGAAATACATTAGTTTAAAAAACGTGCTGACCACCACGAATAAAACAAGAGAAACGTGTCCGTGTACACGAATCAATAGTTTAAATAACGTGAATTCACGAACTGCCATGAGACTGGGTTGGTTTTGGTGTTATTTTGCAAAGAAAATATGCTATTTACCGTATTAACCCTTACCCACTCATGAAGTCTCCAAATATGTACATGCCGTTCATGTTGGGGTATTCACAGCCTCGGTACACATAGCCACCAGTCACTGACTTGCCCATCTTGTGAGGGTACGCATAAATAGGGAGGACATCATCTGTAAAAAGTCATAATTACTGTTAGCCATTTCTTTACAATGAAGACACTTGTTTACCTAATAAAACATGCTTTTATGAGTGAAAATAGATTTAAAAGTTGAAAATAAATATATATGTTTAAAATAAGTCCATGTGATTATGCCTAATGATTATTTTTTTCGCCCAGCATGATTCCTTGGATTAGGGTGGCACCAAAATCATGGTTGCAGCTGTCGCCGTGGTCCTGCTGCACACAATTATAGAGTGTGGTCTAGACCTACTGTATCTGTAAAGTGTCCTGAGATAACTCCTGTTATGATTTGATACTATTAATAAAATTTAACTGAATTGATTATATACACAAATAAAATCAGAACGCTGTCGGTGCAGAGTCAAATTGAAAAGTATTTATAAGTATTTTTAGCAAATATCTTTTGAAACAAGCATAGCAATCAGTGGCAATGATATACACCAGAGAGAACGATGCAGTTCTAACTAACAAGGCGCATTAGAAATGACTGGTGATGCATTAAAATATTCATAGTTAGGGAAGTAAGTCATGCCGTAGGTTATGCTCATCAATTAATTTAACTGTCTACTGTAGGAGGGTTACCATCGGTGGTTACCATTGGTGGTTACCATTGGTTACCATTGGTGGTTACCATTGGTGGTTACCATTTGACTGACCGGAGCATGCCTACCTAGCGAGCTGTTGGCACACAGCTTCTTATCGTAGCAGGAGAAACCCTCTTTGGCTCTCCAGCCGTAGTTCCGACCTTTCTCGATGATGTCGATTTCTTCAAACTTGTTCTGGCCCACATCCCCGCAGAAGATACGTCCTTTGCCCTCTTTGGTCCGAGGGTCGCCCCGGTCCACAGAACACCTCCACATGTTGCGGACACCGTAGGCAAATACCTCCGGTCGTGCCCCCCGCTCGTGTATGAAGGGGTTATCTGGAGGAATTTTGTACAACGGGCCTCTTTCATTGTCATTCACATCAATGCGGAGAACTTTACCCAACAGAGCTGACCTAAAGTAGGACAAAGACATGTTTTATCTCAAATGCACAGAAACATGCAATTATTCTTCATAAATCCAAAGTAACTTTATATATTATGACTAAATCATGGATCTACCAGTAGCCCTATATAAGTTATTTGCTACTTTTTCTAAAATTGGTTGCATACTTTCTTAATAATAATTAGAGCCCGGCCGATATATTGGCGGGCAGATATTATAGACAGACAGACAATTTGAGGGTGTCTACTTTTAGGAACTTCTGTGGACGTCTTACTTGTTCTGGGCATTCCCATATTTCCCGAATGGGTCTCCTGCCATTCCACCATCCCCTGTGAAAACGTACAAGTAGCCATCATCTGCAAAGAGAATTTGCCCTCCATTGTGGTTGGATGCTGGTTCATCGATCTCCAGAATAACCCTGGAAGGAAAGTGGACATGACAAATAAGACAAGTATAGTTTATAGTAAAGTATAGTCCAGTGATTTTCAACCTTTTTTGAGCCACGGCACATTTTTTACATTCAAAAAATCCTGCGGCACACCACCAACCAAAAATGTTAGAAAATGACACATTGTAGCCTGATACAGTATATTTATAATTTAGAATATAAAATGTAGTCTGTCAATTTGTTTATACTCACTTAGAGTGCAACCCGGGTCTGTTCAGATGAACACAAAGCAGACGAACTGGCAGGAACTGAAGAAATGTGCGCAAAAGGTGGCAGTAACTCTATTGTCTTAAATCAACAAGGTCATCGTTGCACTATACTGCCACCTACTGACACAGAATAGTATTTAATATCTCTGCCTGTCATCACATTGCAGGCCCAAATGATCAAATGGTAAATTATTTGCAGTAACTCAATAACATAATTTTGTTGGACCAATTAAGTAAAATCAGATAACTTCCCACGGCACACAGGACGATCTCTCACGGCACACTAGTGTGTCGCGGCACAGTGGTTGAAAATCACTGGTATAGTCCATACCTACCGCTCAGAGGCATGATCCACCACATTCATGTCATTGGCTGAGACATGGAACTCACTGATCCTGATCCTCTCATCAAAACCCACCTCCACTGAGTAATACACATACAGCTTCCCATTGTACTTGTACTTGGGGTGAAAGGTGAGTCCCAGAAAGCCTCTCTCATCTCCTTCCCATGATGACGTTAACACCGCCTTGGTAATGTTCAAAAAGGGTCTCTCCAGTTTGGACCGGTCAGGAAGATACGTCCAAACCAAGCCCACCTGTTCCGCCACAAAGAACCGATGTGTCCCGTCGTTGGCGTGCACCATGGCTAGCGGGTTCCGCAGCCCATTCGCAACTTCTTCCAGGCACAGCTGCAGACAGCCGTCGGAGCCCGACTG